>JAODJX010000015.1:4664738-4682849 GCA_026776945.1 Isichthys henryi
GCCCCACACACAACTCCCAGCTGTCTTTCAGCTTCTGATTGACTGAACACACCTGATCCAGGTAATCAGCAGTGTGTGGGGCAGGGATAGATGGGAAACAAGCAGGACAGTGGGGCCTGAGGACCGAGTTTGAGAACCACTGAAATAAATGAACATTTTACACTTGGGGGGTGTTCCACAAAGCAGGATTTCTTACTTAGCCGGATAACTTGTCGGATTTAAGGTAGTTTGGGCGAAATGGAAGTGAACAAAGATATTATGCATTTAGCCCAGACTAGCTTAAATTCGACCAGTTATCCCCCTAAGCAAAAAGCCCTGGTTTGCGGAATACTCCAGTCTTCTACTGGCTACCATGGTTGTGGTCTTCCCAGTTTAATTGCACTGTTTCCTCCCTCCTCTAGGTGTCGCCGATGCTGTGGCTGCTGTTTTTGTGTGATTATCCTGCATACTCAGAAAATGTGGTATTCTCATAGATTCATAGTGCCTTGTAATTGTAGCGCTTCATAGATAGGAGTGTGACCTGTGAACAGCTAAGGCTACATGGCATAAGTGTTTTTCCTGCTGTCCATTTCCGCCCTGAGACACACAGTGACTTTCTGCACTGACACAGTCACAACACTGGCAAATATAGGAATTTTAAACTCCCTTTATGGCTGGAACAACATGTTTTATGTAGTGGATGACAAAAGCGTTTCTAAGTCAAAGACACACTGGTCGCCAAGGCTCTTATTCACTGGTTATGTTTCAAAATGAAATTTACTGTAAATGTTTCAGATGCTGAGTAGAAATGCAAGTTAATTATATTTAAATAATTACATTTTCTAGGCTTACGAAATGATACATTTTTATTCTGAAATATTTTTGTACAATTGTTTTTACAGTTTTTTAATTGCTTCATGAATGTCTCAATAAAAATAAACTCCTTTGTTAAACAATTCATTTGAAATGAATGAGATTTCAAATGTGTCCATTAACTTCTCCGTTACACAGCTAACTGAATGGAAGAAGCAATTTGGTTGCATTTTATGGTTTATAGTACTTGACAGTGCCAAACTTCTGATAGGACTGGGGAACCCATATGAAGTATGTAAATATTTTCATTTATTTGTACCAATCACAGTAATTCAATAGGTTTCCCGTCCAACACAAACTCCACATTCAGATGATATGCACAGGCATTCAAGATGTCATATTTTCTGCAGATTTTGTGGAATTGATTAATCATGCACAAAAACAAGGGCAGCAATCATGCCGCAAACAATCTTCTAAAGGTATTTTTATGAACTTCAATAATATCATAAAATATTAGAAGAAACACAAGGAGAAAACATTAAAATATGCATTCTACCAAGAAAAAAGTGTGTGTTGTTTTAATCAACACTGAATAAGTATTTTTGAAATATTTTCCTACAATATTATTTTACAGTTTAATACCTGTTCAGAATAGCCAGGACTGTAATTTCCAAATAAACATGATAATTATGTATATAAGTATTGGCTGATTGTATATACATTAATTACAGTGTCGGAGGCTGTCTGCTTTTCTGGCTGTATTGGCAGTAGTGATGGGCAAAATGACACTTCATGAACCATTTGCTGTATTTTTTTACCCTACTAGATGGTGCTCTCTGTTCAAACAAGGTGCATGCCCCAAAGCAAACCAAGAGTGCCATCTAGTGGGATCAGAAAATACAGCAAATGGTTCATGGAGTATTATTTTGTCCATCACTAATTGACGGTATGTACACAGGCTCTGGCTCAGGCGTATTTCCACCTCCTAGTCAGAGTCCTCACTGCTGCAGTAGGAGCTGTCACAGCACTCCGCTGTGTACAGAAAGGTGTGCACTGTTGGGTTCAGCTTCGGCACCCATTCCCGTGGCACCAAGAAAGTGGCCAAGTTGAAAAGGTCCACGAATACCTTGTAGCGGTCACTTTGACAACAGAAGGAAAATGGTCAACTGAGGTCCACTCCTCTGGTTTTTCCTCTAATTGATGAATATAATTCAAAATACCGCAAATAATCATAATTAAGTACCCTGAGACTACTGATGGACAAAATGATGCTTCGGGAACCATTCGCTATATTTTCTGACCCCACTAGATGGTGCTCTCTGTCAAAGAAAGGGCACGAAGCATGAGCCAAAGCAAACCAAGAGCACCATCTAGTGGGGTCAGAAAATACAGCAAACGGTTCAAAAAGCATCATTTTGTCCATCCCTACTTGTTACAGCTGTTATTTTCTAGGTCAGATTGCATACAGCTATTCATCTTGAAAGAGTGTTAAATATGAAGCACCCAGATTTTGATTTGAATGCAGATCAGAAACACTATGTGTCATTTAATTTCAGGAGCTGTACCTGATGGTGGAGCGTAAGTAGTGATACCCCGACGACCCTCCGGTGCCAGCCTTGCTGCCAATCATCCTGTGCACTGTGCAGACGTGATTGTCTGAAATATACCAAAAAAAACAAGTAAGCACTGAAGAAACCGCACATGTTTGCTGCAGCTTGATATACACAAGCCAGAAAAGAGGAGGTACCACACAGCTTGCCGCCATCGTGGGCAGGTACTCACATCTCCACTTCGTCATGAGAGTGTCGATGTCCATCAGGTAGGTCAAAAGCTGGAACGGGACTTGGAAACGTGGCTCTTCCCTACAGAAGTGCGGACGGAAAGCACAGAGTAAGGAAACGGAGAAATAAAACTGCATACGCTAAGGGCCAGCAGTGGACAGGAAACTCCTACCTGTAAAAGTAGATCATCAGCGCTCCCTGCAGTGCCTTATAAGACAGCCTTCGTTCACCTGAAGCAAATACAGAAGGAAAGGATTATGGGATTGATCGGTGATGTTTGCAATCAATGACTGCGGTACTACAGTAAAGCAATTACAAGGTAAATTAAATAACTAATAATCTGTTGTCTGTCTGTCTGCACCCTAACAATACACTACTACCCAAACCATGAAAAATGCATTAGAGAAAGGCTTATTGGATAGTCATCACTGTCCATTGTGGTGGTATTCAATAAGGAAAGGGCTATGAAGTCACTGACCTTTGCTTAAAAGGTGCTCATGCCGTCTTTGGTCAAACAACGCCCTGAAGATCTCCACCTGCTTTTGATGTTCAGCCATCTGTTCCTTTGTTTCCTCTGAATCTGGTTTTTGCTGTAAAAGAATGTGTACATTATGGCCACATAACCCTGCACAAAACAGCTAAAAACGCACAATGCAAGCTTTTCACCCTAAAGGCTCTATACCTCTATTTTCTCCTGCTGTAGTCTCAGTCCTCCTTCGATATTTTTCTGCAGTTTGCCCCAGAAGTTGAACCCATCGTCTTCGAGGCCAGGGGTTCTCTCCAGCCATTTCTGAGCAAATGAAATCATGCAGAGGACCTGTCGTTAAAGTACTGCAATGTAAAAGAGCAGCTTGTTCGAAGTTAAAATCCCCCGACTGAAGTAAAGATATTGAGCTTTGGTGGAATAAAATGTGTAATTTCTGCTTCGTTCCAGATGTGTTAGGGTAGACTGCCCATCCTAGCATACATGCTAACTGAATCGTGACAAGTCATTATCTATGCATTTAAACTGAAATGGTCTTGGATATTAAACATTTTATTAGTACATATAAAATTCAATTTCTCAGGCTTTGGTTTGCTCCTGAAATGATCTACCGATTGGTGCCCCCAATGGAAATAGGCTTTCGGATGCCCTGCCCGGAGAGAACTTATTGAGGATCTAGCTTGTGTCCAAAAGGCTGCCTTCAGTGTGAGATATGGGTAGTGGCAGTGTTCACCACCACTAAAAACAGGTATTCATGTGGGGATCCTAAGGTTGGCCACAAATGGTGACTCCACCAGAGGGGACACAAATAATGTAATAGCAGCAGTTTACTGGTAGTTATATACTGATCCCATGTTAGTGTATCATTACTCAATGCTAACAGTTCAAGTGTTTCATGCAGGAACTATATCATTTCATGATTGTACTTGAGTAGTAACTGAGTTACTAATTTACTTGTGCTCCCTCTAATACAGTGTGACCCACTGGGTGTGGGATGCTGACAACACCTCCACTAGCAGCAGCAGTGTGGGCTCCTGCTCAGAGCGGAGCAGCATCTCGCTCTCCTTGCCCCGGAAATGGTCCCTGTAGTGATTCCGGTTGTAGGGCACCCTCTGGCTGTCTGGGACACCTATCTTGTTTTCCAGAAGTCTGAACTGGAGGCTCTGGAAACCAGAGGCAGGTGACAGGTACTCTCTGGATGCAAAGAAAGGAACAGCCAAGTTATGAAACACTATAGAATTAAGGGGAAGCAGCAGCTCATACCCCAGTACACTGGCACATCCACTGCACATCCACTGTACGCCAGTGTGCAAAACTGTGGGAACACTTTCGATTTTGAGAGACTGCAGAACTTTAAATAAGTACCTGGAATAATCATCCAGTGTATGATATTTGTAAACATTCTTTGAATGTTTATAAACATTACCGTCAATATTTGTGTAGGAATGCTCAATACCAAAAGCATAATACCAAAAATGCTAGGTGCTTCCACGAGTGTATAGATGCACAGAACCAGCAACAGCTGGACTGTAAACAGGTAGATCACTGTACACGACACAACCTAAAAACCTTCAAAATGCTATTCATACGATTTTTTGATGTCGTACTTAAACGTTGTAGATATTTATATATTCCTTGACAACTGAGACCTCCTGCTTACCTGAAATCGAAAAAGTCCAGAGCTGTCATTGTCTCCAGAACTGCAAACTGATCCACCAGCAACCTGAAAATCATCACTATCCTGTTCATCCGGGTCACCACCTTTAGCATATTCCTTTCATCTCTGACCTGTAAACACACGATATTTAAGGGCAACGTTTTATTTTATGAATAACTATATAGCTTGTGAAGTTTAATATCATTTACAATATTGGCACTTTCTGTCTTTGTACATTAAGTCACAGTACGGAAAACCCGCAATTTAACTAGTATGGTAAACAGCGATAATCTTAAAACTCTGCAGTACTCACATGACCGCTAATGAAAATATCTCTGACTGAGTCAAGTTCCCAAAGAATCTGTTTGAACCAGAGTTCATAAGCTGGGAAAAAAAAATGAAACCACTCAACACACATCCTCAAGTATTTTCTGACGGTGTACTTGCAAACTGCATACAACACACTTTTTTTTATATGAAAGACTGGTTGAGGAAAAACACCGTTTTAGTAATGAAACTTCACTACTTTAAGTGTGCAGAGCAGGTGGTAAGTTTGCGATGCTCCACCTTGGTGAGTGACAATGAAGAGATGCTCGTCGTGGATCTTGTTCCCCCCGAGTTCACTCTGCAGGATTTGTGCCGACATTATTTTATTCAGCTGCAAATCAAACAACAGTTATTTTCATCTCTTGTCCTCCTGCCAGTTCCCTGCTAAGTCTGTACTGGTCAGTAAAGGACATATTGACACCAGGTAATTGAGGGGACATTACTTGTAAGTAGTCCCCATACACGACGCCACCCTTGCTGGCTTTGTTGACACCCTTTTGTGATTCGTCATCCTCCTCCTTTAGGTTCGATTTCTGCGCTGATCTAGGATTCATGGGAGACATCATTTAGAATATAACAGGCAGTCATCAAGTCGAATGAAACCGACTGAGATGGTGACACTGGAACAATTACATGCATGACGCACATTTAAGTAAAGAAAAAGCAAATGTAATCAAACAAATGTGCTATTTATACAGAGGATACAAGCCCCACAAATTATTACCAATGAGAAATGTAATTAAAAATATACATACATATGTTTGCCTCCAAAATAAGGGCATCCGCTCATGATTGTTTTTCTCTCTCTCTCTGCTTCAGAATGTAACTCAGCTTTGAGGAGAAATTGATTATTTAAGCATTTGCCTCATCCAATCATTGGTCTATTTGTTGGCTCTGCCCACCAAAGGCAACTCAAACAGGAGAAACATACGCGGGCTTCTGTTGCTTTTTGGAATCATCTGTACTTTGCCTTTCTTATCAGAGGGAAGGGCATGTCTGTGAAGGACAAAAACGTGACATCGTAAATAAATAAATGTATTTAATTTTCTATTCCAAAAGTATATTTTTTAACTGTTTTTGTATCCCTCAGGTTATTTTTTATTCATCCGTATATAAATGAGTTGGACAGCCCAGACCCTTTCCAAAGCCCTACTGGCCAGGCAGACATTGCTGATCTGCCTTCCATTACCTTGGCCTTGCTTGAATGAGGAGAAATGCTAGCTGGCATTCATGGTAGTTCACACTACACTACAAGCTGTCTGATTGCTGTGCCTTTCGTTTCTGTGGGGTTCTCATCTGCTGTGGAACAGCATGGTCAGGATGCCAATTCTTCATCATCATCCATCCTAAAATGTCACATTCGCAGAGCTCCATGGGTGCAGTCACTCGCAGCCTCATCCCGAAGAGCTAAACACTGGACATTGAACATGTGAGCCAGCTGAGCACAGAAAATGAAAGTTCTTCCTCACCAAGGAGAGTATTTTAACTTACTGTATTTGCGCGTATACGGCAGCTGGTGGGAAAGCTCTACAGCGGGTCATGTTGTGAGCGCAGAGGATTATCGGGGTGCAGCTTCCAGCCCTGGAGGACGTTTACAGCACATGCTGCATCAGGAAAGCCACCAACATCTGCATGGGTCCCACTCAGCCATCCCACAGTCTAGCAACTTCAAGGACATCTTGCAAACTCTCAGGATGTCCCACATGGCAGCTTCAACCAAGTCGAAGGTTATATGAAAATCAACAAAGACTGCAAAGAAACTCTACTGACATTCACGTTTGTGCTTGATGAGAACCCTAACCCTCAGTGCCAGGATGCGGTCGATGATAGACTTTCAAGGCGTAAGACCAGACTGCTCCAGTCACTGGTACAGTAGGTGATCACAAATCCTGCTGAGGATGACCCTAGCAAGGAACTTTCCCGGTACAGAGAGCAGTGTTATCCCCCTGTAGTTGCCACAATCCAGGTGATCACCCTTCCCTTTCCAGATAAGAACAAAAAGTCCTGTTTTGCAGTCAGTTGGGATGATGCCCAGCTCCCAAATGGAAGCAAAAATAGCTTGCGGTGCCAGGAGGACAGCCTTACCACCAGCCTAGAGAAGTTCACCCCACATACCACAGATTGCTGCAGCCTGGGTGGTTCACAGCTAATCAAAGGATCAGCCTCAAGAACTGTGGACCAGAGATGTCCAACATCCTAGCTGGAGGATCAGCTTTAAACAGCTGCACGAAGTAGCTGGCCCAGTGGGTCACCACTGCAGTGTCATCTAAGGACCATTCCATCACCCGCCCTGACTGCGACTCTCTGAGGAACAGATTCGGATATGCAAAATGCTTCGATTCCTATGTAAGCTAGACCATAGATGGTGTGTCACTTGCTCACAGAATGTTGAAAGGAGTGA
Organism: Isichthys henryi; assembly: GCA_026776945.1. NCBI lineage: Eukaryota > Metazoa > Chordata > Actinopteri > Osteoglossiformes > Mormyridae > Isichthys > Isichthys henryi. The sequence goes on from JAODJX010000015.1 coordinate 4,672,181, forward strand.
CATGGGACACCACTGCGAGGAGCTGATCCGCCACAGCAACAGCTACTCCCCGAGTATGGTGGCCACCAGAGCGACCAGGCAAATAGTAGGTGTACCCACCAACAATGATCTGGCCACTCCCTAGTCAAAAGACCCTAAAGAGTGCTGCCTCTGAAACTTGAGGTTTATGAAGCTCTTCTGATAGCAGAGGAAGATGGTCACCATGCTGGAGAGTCAAGACGTTCCACACTCCTGCCTGGATGGGCCGCCTCAGATTAGAACCTGGGTGCTTCAGCATCACACCAGTCCCGATCCCCAGCAGGCCTGACCCCATTCGCTCTCCAGCGGTCTCGTCACTTCCAAGGACGAGGCTCTCAAGGGCTTTTCTCCATCCCCTTCATCATACGTTCAGCCTTCTTGGGCAGCTCCCAGAGAGACCGGACAAGAGTTCCGCCTGCTTTATCGCAGTTGTATTTTTTGTAGTAGTTGGAGTGTCAATCCTGCCACCAACCCATATTTTTTTCCAGCAAGTTGGAAGACCACTTGCAGGGCCAGATGCAGTTTAACGCAATATCCAGGACAGAGCACTATATATTCACACTGTACTTATGTTTTCATATTGTATATTTTTTACTGTTTTACCATATAATTTTTTAAAATCATTTTATAGGAAGAGTACTAAATGAAAGAACTTCACACTGAATCTCATTGTACTGTACAATGACAATAAAGGAATTCAGTTCAATTCAATACAAGCTGTCTAGGAATCTCTTGGGTCCATCCGTAAGCCAGCAGTCCAACCAAATGCCAGGAGATTGGGCTGCATGCCACACCTACCAGACAGGACATTCCCCTCCAAGCCACACCTCACATCTGACGCAGTGTAAACATAAACAATCTCAGAAATGTAAACTCCGCACCAAACTTCAGGCTGCTATCCCTGTCTGTGTGCTAATGCCAAACGCGAATAATAATGATAACGCTAAGCCTAATGCTAACCCGAATGCTAATGCTAAGCCTAATGCTAATGCTAAGCCTAATGCTAACCCGAATGCTAATGCTAAGCCTAATGCTAATGCTAAGCCTAATGCTAACCTTACTATAATGCAGAAGTGGTGGATCAAAAACACAGTTAAGTGAATTGAGTGAAATGGTAACAACACAACTACGGTCAAAAAAAGTCCAGTTTACTCGCTAATGCTTAAATTGTAGCCAAATATTAACTGCGCCATTATTGTAAAAAGGGATCATTTCATAATTTGAAAATAAATAACTCAGTCTAAGCTCTTCAAACCGAGTTGGCCAGAGGTAAAAAGAGTAAATATTTAAAGTTCAGTTAATCAGTAAACTTCTCTATGAAGCACCTGAAAACGGCTGCATAGAAACATGAAGAGCATGTCAGTTTACAGCAACCTTTACCTGCTAACAAAATCTTTCCTCCAAAATTTACTACAGGAAATTCAAATGACAACTTGACACCTGGTGGCTCAAATTTCACACGGATTTTTTACGTGGTTTTAACTCACTCTCCAGCACACACATGTATTTTTCAGATATTAAAATGTTATGAAAAAACAGAATTAAAGGAGGTCTACATAACCCTACACTTACGTAGAAGATGGATGGATGGATGGATGGATGGATGGATGGACGAATAGATGGATGGACGGACGGATAGATGGATGGACGGACGGATGGATGGATGGATGGATGGACGGACTAGTAAAAAGGTCTCATTGCCATAACACATACTCACCACAGATCCAGATTATTTTAACCCTTTGTGGTGCCATGATTAAAATTAAGTGTGACTGCCTTCATCTGTCACGTCCATACACATCTATCCTTTCAACTAGGGTTCATTTGTTGCCCAAAGGTCATGTTTGCCAGCTTGAATTCTACTGACAGTCTTGCACAACTGGTTTTTCGGCTGTTTAAATAAATTTCCCTTGTGAGATTAACTGAAATTTGTTAGCCTGTTAGCTTGTGTTGTTTCATAACAAGCTAAAGGTCGGTCTTGTCACATGATGTGCATCCAGATTCCCGTACTGCATGAGCAGCCTGTGTGTACAAACCCCACAGCCCAAGCCAATTTGTCAGATTTAAGGTACCACAGTTTAAATCGACTTCATTCACTTACATTTTGCCCAGACTACCTTAAATCCAACAAGTTACCCCGATAAGCCAGGAACCCCGCTTCGTAGTACAGGCCCCAGGTCATCATCTACAAGGATTAGTGCAATTTTCTTTGAAGGAAACATAAATGACGTTTGTACCCAAAAATAATTGGTGTGATTCCAGGTGATCATTTTTGTTTGTTTCTATATATCTGAATAAATGTTAGAGCAACCAGTGAATTCCAAACTGTAACACAACAAAGGTTTTCTTCCCCTTGATACTGAGATAAGCCAGAGATATCAAAGGAGATTTGATTTTTTTTGTCTGCTACTGTTTGTTTAGTGCTTAGAAGACATGAGCCGACCCTGAGGAGGCTTATAGAACAGACAGGAACCACGGCGATGTCAGATATCACTGGATGATTAGAAGCTCCATTTACTTTGAATTTCTGCTTCTCATGAACAGAGCAAACAAACGATAAATTAGCATTTTGATTGCAACTAATCAGACTTCTCATAGCCTATGGTCAAAACGCTAAAACGCAAGACAGTGGTAATGAAACAAAATTTAAAAAAATGTATGCATCTCACTCATTTAAAAGAAGTTCAACTAGTTTTAGAAAACTAAGTAAACTATATGTAGCAAACAAATTGATGTTTATTTTACTATTTAAGTTCAAGAACTGAAAACCATATTAAAAAGTGCTCACATTAATCAAGCTACAGGAGCTGAGCACAGGCAGCCGCTGAAATATACAGAAACACGAGGACAAACCAGGAACAGGTGAGGCAGATTACAATTAAACGAGCCTGAAGCTAAGGAACATTAAGAAACCAAAACTACAAACTAGGAGGAACAGCTGCTGGCCAAACGGGGAGGAGGAAACAGGGTCAGATGGTACCTTTACAGGAGATGCGTGAGAGCTGGCAGCCCTGAATAAAGGCAGTCCTTTTACATATTTCAGTACAGTATTTCTCATTCTCTGCTACCACCCCAACATACTAAATATGAAGACAATGATCACAACGCTGACTGAGCTCACACCAGATATGGAGACACGGGGTCATTATATTTCTACAAACACGACCCACGGAAGCGTCTGCTTATCGCTCCTTTCCAGATAACACACATGGAACATTTTGTTCCCAGAGTCAATGACTCTGCAATATATTATTTTAGGCAAGAAATCAAACCAAACCAAAACAAACCAATCCAGCCAAGATGATTATATACGTGTTTTTTTTTAACTGAACGTGTGAAGTTTTATACCTACCACAAGTGGAATGCCGGTGCGATATGTGTGGATGAATAATCATACTCGGCATGGACAGAAAACTGCTTAATCAGCACTTTCAAAAAGACATCGTTTCAAGTCCTTATTCCAATCTGACTCCCTTTCCTCCATCATTTCAAGCCCTTATTCTGCTCTCACTTCTTTTCCTTTATCATTTTAGACCCTTATTCCGTTTTGACATCCTGAACTGTTGCCTTATGACTGTGTCCTCAATCGGGAAACCGCGACTGCTGGAGCTCAATGGGCTGCCATGGAAACCAGAGCCTTTCCGTGGCTCTTTGCTGCACTTTCTGTCCTCGCCTGTCATGTGCTGCCGCGTCTGCATTTCGCCAACAAATTCCACACGACAGTCTGTGTCTCGGTGGCCTTCCTGCATAAAACCAGAGAACAAAATTAACACCAGTCAGCTAAAAATAAAACGTATCTAAGCGTATTCTAACTACAGAAACTGCTCATCTCATTTTGTTCTGAAACTGGGATTTATCGAGTTAGAAGAAATGTCCACCTGCTCCAGACACCCCCATCTCCCGAATTAGTGGCTTAGAATGCAGAGATATATGGAAGTGATGGATACATGAAAATGTATAAACACCAAAAATCTTTTTACATATGTATATTACTAAAAAAACATACAACTATACTGTATTACGGGGAACGGATGTTTCCTGAAATCCCAAAGCAGCCGCAATGCAAATCGTTGCCGATAGAGGGAGCTACTCTATTGCTTATTGTAGTTCTGAAACCCACAAAGACAGTTTTCTGCATTGACAATATTTATTACCCTCCGGCCGACACGTTTTATCCCGCTTTCATCCAGTTTAACGACGCTGCCTCAGCAGTTCTGGTTAAATGGTTGTTCTCTCACAACAGAGTATCTTTAGAGAAACTGCACCTTTCCAGCGACACCAGTGCTGAAAACACCAGTTTGACCAGCTTAAGCTGGTTCACCAATTTGTGATAGTTGACCAGCTTAGGGTATGATGGTTTAGCTGGCCACACCAGCATGACCAACTGGTTACTCACCCAGTTAAACCAATAAAGAGCTGCAAGAGATGGAACATGGCAATCTAAGACCATCTTTAAGATCTTAGACCAGCTAAAATCAGCTACCAGCACAAGCTGGTTTTTAGCATAGACCAGCATAGCTGGTTACCAGCATGACCAGCATAATGCATTCTGCTTATACCAGTATATTTTGTGCTTTGGTGCTGGTGGACCAGCATCATTAAAAAGATATTGCTGGTGGATATGCGGGTCCACCAGCGTCATCGAAATAATTCTTATCTATGCTATTCGTTTTCCAGCAGGGTTTTCCTGCCTATATCCCGTCTTTGTGACAGTTAATGCAACAAGAGGAAACTGGGGAGTAACGCAAAACTCGCTTCAGTGAAGGCTTGTTCATGGAACAGGGCAGCTGTGAGCCATACTGCTTAGACATGCATACTGCTTAGACATACTGCTTAGATATGCATACTGCTTAGACATACTGCTTAGCCATGCATACTGCTTAGACATACAGCCTAGACGTGACGGGGGTAATAAGCGGCGTTCCCGAGCGCGCACCGCCAGAAAGGAGCGCTCGGTACTGCGGCTGCGGGAAGCGGGCAGAGCCGCCGCTGTCAAGGACACTCGTCAGTTTAGAACAGCCTCAGCCGTCCTACAAACCTAGAGAACAGCTTTCCCAAAATCACATCATTGATAATAATGAATTAATTTATATATCAACAAGGCTCATCTTAAAAGTACATCTCACGTGGGTTACACCCAAAAGAGTACAAATCATTATAATAAAGTGGGAAAGAGAGACATTAAAATGCCCTGATTAAATATAGCTTTGTAAATTAATTCTATTACTTACCTGATATTAGTATTAATTTGGTGCTTACTAACATCGTATTAGTGCCATATTCCAGGGGTCTGAAACTGGTTTGGGGTCCCCGGCATTACAGGGATGCCCCTGTCTCTCCCCCTTCTGCTTAGGAGACTTTAAAGGACGCAAACCCTCCAGCTGATTGGAAAAGATGCAAAGCAGAGTGACCGGCTCCTTTATTGCACCACGGAGAAGCGGAGACCTGCAGGGGAAGCCGGCGATGGGAGAAACAAGCGAGCCGGCGAGGTGCGGACCAGCGGCAGATGCGCTGCCTTCGGATGCCACCGTTTCCCTCCTTATCTTTGCCTGTCATCACCTTCGCCTCAAGATGCGAATCGGATCTTCCTGACTATCCAGAGCCAATGCACAGTGTCCCATAATAACCGTGCATCTGCAGGGCAAATTTCTTCCGTTGTTGGCAATATAACTTTTTTTATTCTATTGATTTTTTTTGTTGTTGTTGTTGCTGCATAATTTCATGAACTTTATTTACCCCGGCTCAATCTCCTCTAATCATAAAAACCAGGTAACTTATAATCATCGTCAGTAATAATTAATATGGGTTACGTTCATGCAAAGTCACCTTTACCGCGAGTTCAGCGACCGCCACAGGTGACACGCGCTTTATATGCGCGTGCGGCCAAGAGGCCAGACGCTATTAAAGTCTGACATTTTGTTTTGCCTTCATTATAGGTCTCCGATAGCCCCCTCTTTCATGTGCCATATTGTTCTAAAGGTGCAGGACACGGAAGCCGGAGACTTTCGGCGGGAAATTGCCTTTTATTGCCAGCAAAGGCGTCCTACTGTCAGATACACTGATAATGTGTCTCAGCAGAGGACTTTTTATGATACTAATGGAAGTTTAGCTTTTCTATCAGATTCAGTGGTGAACACCTTGTCGGTATCAGCTGAAGAACTGTTGTAAGGAGAGAAGCTAATCTTAATATGGATCAGTGCTGGGGGTCTAAATTATGAGTTCTCGACCCCCCGCCCCGTGACAGTGGCCCAGGTGCCGTGGTTTATTAACGGATGGCGCTGGAAACAGGCTACATGCCTGACAAATGGCAAAGTTACCAGAGATGGCCTGAAATTCATGCTCCTCTTCAGCACTACATCCCCGGCTGGAGCATCTTCTCACATCTGTAATGTCTGTCTGTAGCACTAAGAGGTACTCAGTACACCGCATACAGGCGGCCAGTGGAGAGCATGGCCAGCTTTAACCCTTTCTTCATCGTTCTATTCATATCTTACCATTGATATTTTTCCATCCTAATCCATCCATCATCACCTATCCTTCCTCATCTTTCCATCCTCATCCATACATCCACCATCCTCATCTATCATTATCCATCCATCTCATTTATCACCCTCACCTATCCATCCTCAGCGATCATCATAATCCATCCATCCTCATCTATCCATGCTCATCTATCTACCCTAGTCTATCATCCTCATCTCCTTTCAGGGAATCTAGATGTAATCTAACTCTGAAATGAATCAGATCACCATCACTGGGAGTATAATCATCTATCACAGATCCTTCTTAAATCCATTTCTATCCTGCAATAAAAAAAATCGTGCTTTTTATTGTACAATATATCACTTTTCATGAATGTTCATAGGAGGGTAATGTTATAAGATACGTTAAGTATTCCATAGATCCGTCTTCCAAAGACATTCAGTGCAGGCTCACGTGATGTAAAACACCCCCACTCTGAATCTCATATTTTTCCATTTTAACTGCACATATTTGCTTCTTTTGACAAAACAGAGCTCTAAAATCTGTTTCCAATCACTTGTGAATAAATCTTTAATCTAATTTAACATTTTGATATCTGAAAAGCCACTCCTTTCAGCTAGCTAGCATGGATTCCTGCGTTTATAAGCAGACTCTGCTTTTGGGCGAATAGTGCAGAGCAACGCATTTCTCACCACAAACAGGAAATGTAAATATTTTAAGTATAATTTTGTGTATTTCATTTTCCACCGTGGTGGTTTGGTAAATGAGAAGAGAATCCGACGCAGAGACCTGGCACAGTCATTGGTGGAGATTTCTCTCAAGCTTTTGAAATATTTATGAATACAGGAACACAAATAGCCGCGTCACTCTAGCGCAGAACTTACAGCTATGGACCCATAGTCTGCTTCATATTAGGTATAAAAATATGGCCGAAATGGTGCAAGAGTTTCACTGCAATTAAACTGAAAGGTCTGCAGATGAATGGGGAACACCGAAGGAGATATTAATGAGCCATCGTTGTGAGTGAATGATTTCTGAATGTGATTCTTCTTTGAGAAGCAGAACGGCTGATTGGACAGAGAGAGACTGCCACAGACAGGATGGTGTTCTGTTACCCACGCAGCGCTCCCCCCCTCCCAGGTCAACAAGGCACTGCAACTGACAAATAAATCCCCCCAATATCCCCCTGATCCAGCCACCCAGAATTGCAGCCTTAAATGAGCTCTGGCGTTATGGGGTATGACTGACCGTAGACTGCCATGTTTTCGGCGTCCTGCGCTGCGTATGAATCGCACCACGCTTCCCGTAATGGCTGTCTGTGACACCAGAGGTGCGCATGTAGACAACATCTGCAAACGAATGAGCGGACTGTGGCTCACACCTGGTATCATGAACACGGAAACGCACCTCCTGTGCCCTGACATGGCTCCCAGACGCTCCCCTAATTGATGTGGGGGTGGCCATATTTACTCTGCAGCATCTGGGAAAAGTTAGCTCCTGCCTGGCGGTGGGGGCAGGATGCTCGGCGAGTGTGTGCCGGACTGGAATACCGTTCGGATGCTCCTGGGATAGACTTCGAGCCCGACCCCGTGACCACAAAACGCCTAAACTAGTTATAAGCCAGTAATAAGCCTGTAAGTGGATCTTACCCTTCAATGCTCCTGTAAGGGGGGATCAACACATGAGGTCTCTGTGTCTGTGAACAGAAGGTGACTGATTCGAATCCCACCCTCAGTCACATCTCTGAAAGGCCCTTGAGCAAAGCCTTTATCTCCCCTCTCCTCCAGAGGAGCTGGATAATCACCAGACCCTCCTGCACTCAGACCCCAAGCTTCGCTCGCAGCTGTATATACAGAATGAGGAGAAATGCAGTGGATCACACCACTTAATCACTGAATTCCAGTGTTCCATTCTGACCCATTGCTGCAGGTGTATAAAATCAAGCACCAGGCCATGCCGTCGGGTTTATACGTGCAAAGCAAGGTCCATAAAGACTTGGTTGGGTGAGTTGTGTTGACTGGCTCACACAGAACCCTGATCTCAACCCCATCAAACACCTTTGGGATGAACTAGAACAGAGATTGCAAGCCAGGCCTTCACATCTAACTTTAGTGCCTGACCTCACAGATGCTGTCTGGGATGAACGGGCAAAAATTTCCACTGACAAACTGGGTTAAAGAAAGCGACGGTTAGTGCAGGAATTATTATAGAGGGCCATCTGTCTTCTTTTAAGCTGTTTAGAAGATTCAAGCACAGTCCCACCTGCATTGAAGTGCAACAAAATCTGGGAAAATCTGTGTCTGTTAGGGTAAGTAGTTCACAATACAGCATAAAGCAAACTGACACACACCTTAACACTGTATTAATGCCCTGAAACTCACTGGCTCTGCATTCAGTGACTCACCTCTAAATTATTATCTAATTTTCCTCGCTCATTTAGCTCATTAGGTCAGAGTCCATTTAACACCATTACGTGACCTGACCCAAAGAGGAATTAACCTCTACTGACCATATAGTCCTTCACCTCTAATTTATGGTAGCCGAACAAATTATTTAAAAGTGAGATTTACCAGCCAAAAAATGATTTTTTTAAGTGATTGATGGTAACAGTGATTTAATGCATGAATCCCAGGCCAGGACCTGGTCCCGCATCAAAGAGCCACATCTACTAGGTAATTGCATTAACTGAACGAGACCGGCATCATCCTTCGCTCTTGGGGGAGGGGGGGCTGGCACCCTGGCTGCAGCCCCTTGGCCCCCCCATTTATCTGAGCACTTTGGGATTAGTATGCGGGCTCCACCCCTCGGAGCTCCAGGGCGACTCTCAGCTCCCTGTCGGCCGTAGCCGTCCACCTCTGAGGATCCTGGTGCATCACTACATCACCGTTGCGGGCCCTTGGGCAAGGCCCCTAATTGCCCCAGGGGCACCAGATAAATGCCTGACCCCAGGCCGTGACCCCCAGGCTCGCGTTACATCTGTGCTTGTATGTCTCAGGGAGAGCAAGATAGGACAAGCGAAAAGACCATTTCCCCACGCTGATCAATATCATTATTCTATTCTATAACAAACAAAACATTTGCTATGTGGCTTGAGATATTTAATGTGTAAACATTTCAAATTGCGCAGCAGCATTACGAAGCTGACTTGCTATAGACAGCTGAGAGCACTTGGTTAATTTTGCAAAACAGTTCAATTTCCGATTAGGTTATTTTAGGTAACGTAACTAGTTTACGGCCGGGTTCCTGCTCCCAAATTAAAACCACAGGTTAGATTAATGGAACTTGCTAAGATTTTAATCTTTAATATCAATTTCAGTGGACGAAGCGCATGTCTTTTCATAATTACTGTGTATATTACCTAAACTGAATCGATGCCTTCTCTTGTCAGCTATATTCGTATAATTCAATATTCCCTTCCAATTTCCTCTGTGTCCGTGATAATGTGTTCTCCCAAACTAACAGTGATTTATTATGCATCAGGCTATTTATTCATTATTTAGGCTAAAAGCTGCAATCCTCATTAATGATGGCTAATGCTTCACGGTTGCCATATTTTAATAGGAAAATTGTTCTAAATGTACATTAGGCATTCTATACATTTTCATGGTGTGATGTCATATTTTTTTTTTGTTTTTCAACACCTGTTACCTGCAGTTCTGAATTGCATAATTGTAAAGCCGGGATGGGGAAATCATTAGACATAATTACTTCAAATAAGAGTCACTGAACAATACATTATACATTATGGGTGACATGGACTGGAAGATGTTGAAATTATAAATGAACTGTAACTTAGAATTTCAAGTACAGTCCAGAATAGCATTTGCAGAAATACATTTTGTACTCTCTTCCAGTTCTGCTCTGAATCAAAAGAATAAGATCATTTTATTCGGAGAATCATTTTGCATGTTTTGCGATTGTTTTTGCATATATACACAGTAGATATGAACATGTACATTAATTTTGCAGCAGTGACCAAACCATGTACAGTACCGTGCAAAAGTCTTAGGCAGGCACAGAAAATGATGTTTAGATTATCCTCGTGTTGGTGTAAAACTATGATATTATGCCTGTCAGAGTGTGTCAGCTTCGCCATTTCAGAACCTCTGCTAAAATCATCCTAGCATTCGCAGCGACCGTCCAGTGCAGCCATGTATTTTTTGACTTG
>JAODJX010000015.1:4705788-4743356 GCA_026776945.1 Isichthys henryi
GGGTACCGTCCTTTATTAAAACTGTAATTTATTGGGACATGTTCTGAATCAGTTTTCTCTAGTAATGGAGAAGATAAAAATAGATAAACAGTTGAAAAACAAGTATTGATAAAGTCGCCGGGGACACAGTATTCAAAATGAAGTCTGTGTTTCTTCTAAGAAACCACTTTTTGTAATTAATCCCAAGTGTGATCTCAGATGTGCTTGTGCTGCTTACAGGGGACTGACAGAATACCTTTATGTGCATTTTTTTCTGAATAACATTAGGGTATTTTTTCTCATTTCTATGGCTCAGTCATTTTCCTGATGTTGGAAGCCATCTGCTCAGGACGAATACAAATGAGATTAGACAAAGCTACGAAGCAAGACAGTGCCAGCAAACGGGGGTGTACTTCATCTCAGCACTGTGTACATGTAACAGGGTTAACAATTACAGGCATACAACACACTTACAGGCATTCAAAAAATGAAAACATATCACTTGGTGGTGGGACGGTTGTACATGTTTTCCATGCATCATTTTGTTATATGAAAAAGTCACCTTTGATTAGGATAATCTCTGTCTTTCAGTGTATGACGCGTTTCCTACTGGTCGCAAGGATAAAGCATGTCCATGCACCCCTATACCACCATCTGTGACGGGGGGGCACTTGGATTTTTCAGGATGCAGTGAAGTCAGGTGACATTGTCCTTCATTCACCTGAAGCCGGACAATGGATCATCTTCAGAACATAGTCGTTTTAAGTGCCGTCCTTCCTGTGCAGACTTCACTCTCCTCTCAACGCAAGGCGTGCAGTTAGAAGACCTAAAGTCTCTTAATTGTCCGTGGGTTTGGTTATATAATTTTGGATGGATGGATTGATTTTCAAGCAGTGCTAAAGAACTATGAAAATGTTTTAATACCCATTTAATCAAACATGCACTGTTCTTTCTTGTATAATGCATTCTGCATTATCGGCAATATTTCCAGATGTGACTGCTATTGATCATTAATAAAACAGGCTGAACTCTTAGCGAGTTCTTCAGCTCTCCAGTACACTGCCCATTTAAGCGTCATATTGCATGCGTTCCTGGGTGCTCACCTGAGGACGCTGCATAAGAAAGTCATGAGCCATCGTCCTTCCATAAGCCAGCACCCTCACTGGCCCGAAAAACATGATTTATGTGTTTTCCATGTGATGAGCATCCTGACTTGCAGCCTTGCAATCCAGCTGTCACATTCGAAGCTGGATTTTACAGCTGTCTGCACCAGAGTCCCACACAGTTTTAATGACTTGCATGAAATACTAAAAAAATTCTGCATCTTATTTTCTATGCTTTTTTCTGACCAGATGAGTTTATTTCCCGGATACATGACTACATCGTTCATGTTAGCTTTTGATGTTCTGACTTGCATGGTCGTATTTTCCTGATTTTTTAAAATGATTATTCAAAACCTTAACGCGTATACCACGAAAAGCAGTGATTCGATAATATTTGCACAAGATCCTCTGCTTTCTGGTACCTATTATTATAGAATTATGAAACAGGTTAAGCTGCCGTGTAGCAATCTGAAAATGCACTTGCTTATTTTTGCGGTAATGTGGGAATATGATGCAGAGCTGTTATGACCTGAATATCCTGTGATTTTGCCATTTAATACGGATGCTTTTGTGACTCCAATTAATAAGGGCCCTCTCTGTGGTCTGTCACGACATCCTTTAAAAAACTCTGTAATAAGATTGTAGGGAGCACAATTCATTTACAGTTCTCACAGCAGGGTGTCAGGTGACCCTTATAGATGACATGCACCTTTTTTTCATGATCTTTGTTGCTCCAAAGTCTATATATCCTTTTCTTCCTTCCTTGCATATTCATTTGCTACAACTTATCTACCCCCCGCCCACCCCCTCTAAAGCCCGGGCCCCCTTCCCATCGCGTCTGTAATGTTCCTGCGTTTGTGGTCACACTGGGAGCAAACGCTGCCCATACTGCTTCAATAAAACTAATATGAGAACAACTTTTTTTTTTTTTCCTTTAAACCTTTTGTGGGTGTCAGACAGACCAGGACAATCAATAGTAATCAAGACAAAACCAGGCTGTCATTAATAGTCTGACAATTGAATTAAAAATACTGACCCCAAAACTGAACAAATCTAAAGTACATTAGAAGAATGAAAGATGAACTGAAGTCAAGTGGAATAAAAAAATGAGAATCACACAGTGAAGATCACGCACAGAGTACCCGTGACAGTAAGCGGCTGCGTATCGCTTACCCACAGGCTACAAGCGTGAGTGGAAACAACCTCCCCAGTGATTCTAAGCCAAGCAGGAGAAATCAAGGGCCAGTGTAACCACCAGTAACACAGCCAATGAATATCTCATTTAAAGAGGCATTTGGTTAAGCCACGTTAATATTTAAAGATCAGCCTCGAGATGCACCGTCTCAATGATTACAAGAAACGAGCCAACGGAAGCCTGAAGATCTAGCAGAAGACAATATTCTGGAAGAATGACACCAATATGGCAACCAAGAGTCAGTATCTACTTTACAACACATAATGACAATGATCTGAACTGTAAAGTCTGTAAGGAAAATTAGTAAAGACATCACAATCTTCTTGGTTGATCATTTGAATACAGTTCAATTCATGATCATGGGGGAAGTCTTAAAGAGAAGGGGGGGGGGGGTTTCCCAGTCGGCACCACAAGGGTGATAAGGAAGTTACTGAATTACAATAATCAGAAAGTCTCCATCCTGTCCTGTCCCAACCCTGCCTCAGGCTCCTCACAGTCCATGAGGTCACTCTTTATATGCAAATTCACTCACACCACCTTGTTGGGGAGGGTCTTTTGGAGTATAAAGGGGGGTGAACTGCCCTTACTTTGTATTTGAGCTGCTTTTCAATACCCGATATAATGTAATACAGTGTAGACATACATTATTTTTACTGGTCAATAAACCACTGTTCTGTCGAATCTCCTGAAATGGAAGTGGATTCCTTACAAGTCAAAACATGTTGATTCATGCCTACATTTTAATAAGCCACAATAAATATACATTTACAAAATATTGTCAAAACAGGTTTAAAAAAATGGTTAAATTTAATTCAACGTGGGTGCAGCTTCAGGACTAAATTCCAGAAATGACAAATTATAGGAAGCTATGAGTTGGTGTCAGTAACGTTGTAATTTAATAAGGTTTTTCGTAATTTAATATTTCCAGCTTCAGATTTAACTAAGAACCAGTTCAACTGCACACAAGGAACTACTGTTGTATGTGCAGTATAAAATGAAATGGGAACAAAATGACAAATTTACTATTACAAACTCCAAAATATCTCAATATAACACTTTCAAAAATATTCAAAGAGAAATTCCTTGCAGTTAATCTTAACACAATCACAAGATGTCTACTTTCTCCTGAATTATGTTTATGTAGAACATACATACACTTACCTTCCTAGACTGAAACATTAAACACTGAAATGTTTCTAGGATACGATAAAGATCTTACCAGAGATTTTAGGTGCCGTTAGAGACAGACTTACTTTACTCAGTTACTAATACTACTTTTTCCACAAGAAAAAAAATTGACAGCTTTTACATGTTACAAAGCAAAACAGCAAGGACAAACAAATGCATGAAAATAGTCAGATTTAGTATAGGATTTCACTTAATAAGGATTTTTATCCATTACTTTTATATGAAATCTTTTTATGATTTTTCTTCCGTCTGATTTTATTGACTCGTTTACGCTTGTTCACTTCATAATATTAAAATTTCAGATTCTGTTACATTTTCTTAACACCCGCACAGCTTTGAATTCAATACTGAGGGCATTATATATACATTTTTGTGGCACAGATAGCTCTAAGCAAACATACACAAGCAGACGCAGACAAACGACTGAACAATTACATAAGTAAATTTGTTATAGATCACATGGAAGAGTTCAGAGTTGGGTCTGTCGAAAATTATTACATTTTGTTGGAAAAAAAATTATGAAAACAAAACCAAAATCTTTCAAATTAATTCACAGTTACACCGCTGTTTGTCTCTTAACATAAAGTGCAGTTTATAACTATTAAACAGTGTGCTTTTCTTTCTAGCGGATAAAAATGAATAATTCATCTTTTGTGTTTTTTGTTTTTTTGTAAATATATATATTCTCAATGGCACATAGAAATAGTAAGAATAAAAAAACGTAATTGGTGAACCTTCACATATTTACTGATTGACTGGCTGGGCTAACGAAAATTAGACTGGTTGGAAATGTAAAGCTTGTGTCCATTGCGACTGGCCAGTGGAAGGGCCCGTGAGAGCGAACAGCCTGGATAAGGGAAGGAACAGCAGCGGTAGGACATCAGGCCACTGCCAGAAGTCATGGCCTGGGGAGACAGACTGGATGGGGACGCTGATCCAAGGAAGGAGCAGTCTACACAAAAACAACACAAGCATGAAAACTACACTGTAGGTTTGCCCTTGTAACTGATTTAGAACATGTCCCAAACACTAAATAAGGCCAATTTAGCATCACTCACACTAAAGAGACAATCTTGGGACTGGACCATACCATCCTGGTCTATACCACCTTCCATACACATAATACAGTAGTGAAAGATGGTGTCTTTAAATTTTACCAAATTATACAAATATAAAAATAACCTATGTTATGAACTTGGTGTTACACTGCATTTGACACTGTATTCACTGCCATTTTCAAAGTCTTCTGCAAATTCTCTAACGTCATAACTTTAATGTTATAAAAACATTAAACATGCAGCAATCAAAATTCAGAAGTTCCTGAAAGCTTTCAAAGCAAAACAGATGGATCATATATTTTGCAAAAATATTACGCTTTAACCTAATTATGTACTGGGGCCATTTTATGCAGGACTTGAAAGTACTTTGAAGCACTTTGCTTTTCAGGATCGTCCAATATTACCTAGCTAATAATAGACAATAGGTTTTGAAAAAAGGCCAAAGCTTACAGTATTTTTGAAATTTACTGAAGGAATTACTTCAGCTCACTCGAGAAAAAAAAAAAACTACTCTTGGGAAGTGCAGTGTACCACTTGTAGGACAACGCAGTCTTCTGAGACACCAGGATTGAGAAACTTCGGTGATTTTAGTACTTCTCTACAAACTATTCATACTAAACCCAAAGATCCTATTCACATTTTCTGTCTGTTTTAAAGATCAAGCTTTTAGTGACTTCAGATCGGATTAAATTTCACAAAAATTTCAAGAGCAGTTTACAACTGCAGTCAATTTTCTGTCATAAGCACTCAAGCACAAAATATCTGCCACAGTGCTCTGAGGTTAAATAAGATATTAAGGTAAATCTCAACCCTGTACACGACTTTCAACAGAAACTACACCATTAAATCTGGAAGGGATGACACACTAACCTAAACTCCACAGTGCGTTCTGTGCAGCCAATTCTTTGGCATCTTCAAGGATGGTGCAGAATTTATCTGGCATGAAACTACGGCATGTGCTTGTGATAACCACTTTATAGATGAGCAGATGTTTCCCATCCTGGCTGTTGGTAGAGTACAGATAATACTCGGGGAGAGACCAGCTATTTTTGTGGCAGTAGTACTCAAGATGGGTGATGGCAGAGCAGAACTGACTAGGTTTTAAGGAGTACATGCTGATGGGTATGAGGTTGCTCCCAGGGTAGAAGGGATACAGGTACCTCTGAATGTCGGGGGTATACTGGCTATTGAGCCTGGCTGGTATGTTGAGAGGCCTGCCTGGAGGGATGTCACAGTTATCATCATCCTTATTCTGCATAAACACACCATCCCCAGAAGATCCCACATACCCCCTCTGACTGAACCTGCGACCGCCATCTTTGCCGACTGGCTTAGCCAACGTCACCTCTATGACTGAGCCATCGATGGCCTTTCTGTTCATGGCGTGCAGGGCCGCGATGGCATCCTCGCGGTTGTGGAAATGCACAAAGGCGTAGTCTGTGAGCTTCTTCACTCTCTCCACAGCGCCAGGCCTGAACTTACTGAATTCACTCCGGATGGTTTCCTCAGATGTAGATATCATGAGGTTTCGGACATACAGCACCCTAACGCGCTGCATTGTTTCATCATCTACGTCCTTTTCTGGTTCGGCCCAATCCACCTGGATGGTGTGACCCCACAGCTGGAAAGTGCCTGGAAACAGAAACAGCGATTGCAGTGCAGAAATTAAAAAAAAAAAAGCTATTTTGTTAATAAAGCATCAACAGTGATAAAAGCAGCAAGTATTATTTTTAACACAGGCAGGCGGTCAGGCTGAGCCGCTCTGATTGGTTCAGTACCTGGGATGAGTTTCCTTCTGCCCATTGCAGCAGCCTTGTGGGACTCATACTCCACAAACGCAAATCCCCGGTTTTTGCTCTTGTCGGCGGCACTTGGATACACGATGACATCAACCACCCCTTCCGTCACCTTCCTCATCTCCTCCAGGATCTCCTCCTTCGTCTTCTCTTTGGGAACCGAACCGATGAAGAGCCGGCAGTTGTCCAGACTGACACACACGCCGATGAATTTTCCGGGCCGGATCTCGAAGTTGTCCAGGAAATGGATGGCTCTCTGCGCTGCCTCTTTCGCGGTGTACATGACAAAAGCATAACCTCTGTTCTCCCCGCTAAACTCCATCATCAGCCTGAATTCATAGATGCGGCCAGCTCTCTCGAACACAGGGACGAGCTCATCCTCATACATGTCACGAGGGATTTTACCCACAAATATCTCACAGCCACGAGGCGGTGGGGGCCCCTCCCAATCTGGAACCAGCAGACATTTTCAAAATATGAATAAATAACCGGTTCCTCCTACATACTCTGTCCTTTGTCTTTGTGCCAAAAAAATCTGCTCTGATGGAATGTAAAATGTGAGTAAAAATAAATCACCTATACAGTCCAGGTCGATTTCAATATTTAAAATACATTTTACAATCAAGAACTTTTGATATATATTTTTTTAAATCAGATTTTAAAAATCTGTTTCTTCTAATCAGAAGAATTTTATAATGTAATTTTTACACAGCGGCTAACCCCCATGGGGTACTCACTCCGACTCTACTAGGCCGTGGTTGTACCTGGAGGGGGGCCCCCAAACTTGCGCTGCCCATTCTCCTGCACCATACTGTATCCAGTTTTCTCCATCAACGCCAGCAAAGCAGCCTCATTAGGGGTGTCCGTCTGGCCGTTACCTTGCATTGCTTTCGAGATTTCCTCATTCGTCGCTTTGATGGGGGATTAGAAATAATCAACAAATATTAGTAACTGTGGACCACACGAAATACAAAGCTAATATCTTATGTGTTATGTGATTACTGAATGTCCTAAGGTGTCCTTGAGTGTCCTGACAGTGATACAATGCATTATTATCATCAAAAAGGCACTTTGCACACATTAAACACGAATGTTAAATTAGCTTCATGTTTTTTAAATATTCCTCCACAAAATATTTGATTTTCTATCACTATATGAAGAGACGGCTACAATTAACTGGTAATGCCGACTGACAGGCTGGCGTTACTTCGTACATATGAAAATACACTAATTTATAGCTTGCTCCCACTAAAGTTACAACCATTGTAGCTAGTAGCAGGTAAGCTTAAACAAACGGCCTTTTTCTATTCAACAAGGAGAGAAGTTTTGTAAGCTGTTTAAATAGGAGCCGTGTGTATACTGGAATCATATTATATTTATGTTGATTGTAGCGTTAGCTACACATTGCGTTAAAAAAATCAGTAGTAAACGCCGATCTTGGGCTGTATCTTAACGTTTAGCTACTACGGCTAGCTACTCATCCTGTCCCTCTACCTGGCTAACTGCTAACAGACTAATTCTGTTTGCCGTCGGGTTAGCTTTTCTATAAAACTTAACGAACCTGGGTAGCTTGTCGAGAGCATAGATGAACAAATAAACAGATAACGAGTCTGATTTGTGTTTTCTAAGGAGGGGAAAAAGCACCGTGGATTTTTTTTTCGTGACAGGTTTCCCCGGATACATTGGGCCAAAAGACCGCCGTACGGGAAGGCGTGAAATGTTTAAACTGCAACAATTACTTTTCAAAAACGGTGGCAGGTTTGCAAATGTCCTTTGCTCTGCCTTCGCCTTACGAATTCTTACCCTTAAAACTTTGACTAACGGGCATGTTTGTCGTCGACAGCCGTCGTTCTTCCCCTGCCCCAGCACCGACTCGGCCTCCGCACGAACCAATCAGAAGCCGCCAATCGTGCCTGCGCGGGACAAAGCCGTCACGCTCGTGTCCAATCGTGCCTCCGCTTGCCAAAGCGGTGACTGCGCGCCAAGATGGGCAGGTTAGTGCCGAGCTGCTGTCACCGACACTGCGCATCTGTTACGGCAGAGCGTGATGGTTACTCGTCACCAAAGACCGAATGCGTATTTGCAATATTGTGACTTCGTTTGCAAACAGGACAGTGTAACTATGGAATTATGGCCATATCTACCTCGTTCTCTTTTTATTTGTAGTTTTCAAATTGGTAGCGTGCAAGTGGGTTGAAAACGGAGAGATAAAATATATCATGTTCTATCCTCAAGAAAGATCTGGTATACAATCATCAATATGCCGTGCAGTCCACGAATATGTAAAAAATGCGTTGACCTTGACCTTCCAGTATTTCTCACTGCCTTGCTCCTGACAAAGCAGCCTTGAATCTTGGCCGGAGTTGAGTACTGTACTTAGATTTACTTACCCGCGTAGTTGTATAGTGTTGAATGTATGTAGTTTATCTAATTAAGATCGCTAATAGGGGGTCCTGAATAGTAGAACAGGATAAAAACGAGTCAAACTGCAATTTAGTAACTCCAATTAGAGTCAGCATGTCTTTGGACTGTGGGGGGGAAACCGGAGTACCCGGAGGAAACCCCAAGACGACATGGGGAGAACATGCAAACTCCGCACACATGTGACCCAGGCGGAGACTCGAACCCGGGGCCCAGAGGTGTGAGGCGACAGTGCTAATCACTGCACCACCATGCCGCCCCTACCGTTAACCCGTTGAATGGATATTAATATTAACAAAAGTAAACTCACTCCGTCGATCGGATAATAAGCTGTTGGGTATGAATGACTGTGCTGCTCTCCCAAGCATGATTGACATCACCCATGCAATATATTCTTTTCTTTCGTTTCTTTCACCGAAATATTTATGAAAAAAACATGACTTCTAAATATACTGTTATGTGTTTTGATATTTGCATCGTATACATTTACTGTCTATAAAGGTCTAGGTGTATGTATCCTTGTATAGATATATTGTTCTAAATAAAATCGATTAAATGGATGCTTTTTAAAGTTGCCATATGCACGTCGTTAAAAATAACATTTTAATCATAAATGCTGCATTTATTAATATCAGTCTAATCTGTTTTATTTACAATTATGTCAATGATGCTATATACTACAATGTAATGTGTGATATACAGTAGAACTAACAATAGTAAGAATATATTAAGAGTGTCATGGATTTTTCCGCAGTTTATGTGTCCTATTTCAAACATTTACTTTGTACGTAGTCGACAGTGGAAACAGAACAAAAGACACTTTTGTTGTGACGAAAACTGCTTTTTCACATGCTGTAAACGTTTTTGGTGCCACTTCGGCCACCAGAAAAGGCAAGACAGGCAGCATTAAGTTAAACCCCCGTGAAACGTGACTGTCTGGCTACGCCGCCGGGGGGGGGCGCTTCAGTGCGGGAGGCGGCTTCGCTCTCGCGAGTCCCTGCAGGGGCTCTTGCGGCGTGACAGGAATTGGTTACGGCTGTTCTCCGTCGGGGAAACCTCCCCTCTTCTAGGCATTTTAACGGAACCTTAACTTTGGGAAATAACGGCAGATGACAGCTGCGTGCAGCATTTTAATGTCAAAATGGGTGAAAAAAAAATTTAATTGAGGATCTAATACGTATTAGATCCTCCCTGGAGGATCTAATACGTTGCGCCTCATTCAGGCTGTAATCCACTCCTTCTGCTCGTCACAATAAAAAGCTGGTGTAAAACCAAAAATTGCTGAAAACATTTTGGGAGATACCGTGAATTGTTAGGCTGGCGTCCTGTATAGGGTGTGGCGCTGCCTTTGCGCCCCCTCCTAAAGACACCTGCCTAAATACTAGGTAAATACTTACACTACGCCGGTAACGTTGTGATAATAGACAAATCCAGATTTAGTACATCCAACAATTAACGTTTCTTTGTATTTCAGTTGAACTGTGTCATATTTACACTTATGCATTAATTTCAAAGTAAGCACTGTAACGTGCACGCTTCAAATTAATATTGTACGCGCACCCCCAAGTCGTCAGTAGCCGTCCTACCAGTCCTTTAGATGAGAAATAGCTCTCTGCGGGCGAAACGTCCTTTGCGCGACAAAAAAATCAATTTGAATAATCTTTCCCACCGCTAAAATGTCGACAACAGCTTTAAATTACAATTTGTTTTCTAGCTGAATGACCAAGTAATTAGCCGAGTAATGAGTTGTTCTTTAAATTGTCTTTTCTATTGTATATACCTTTTTGAATGTAGATTATCCCCTAAACCAACTGCATGCCGATTAACCTCATTAAAGACAATTGGGCAGTTACAGAATGAATGTCTTTCACTCGCCTTGTAATATGGCGAGAAGGATATACTTAAAGTTATATATTTAAAGCAGCACTAGTCCAGGGATATTTTCAGTTATACAAGTAACTTTTGCTGACAGTCTGGCATGCAGGGTTAAACGTTTCTCAAGGACTGCGATTCCAACATCCCCTTATTTATTACCCTTAAGCTACAGGATAATTTTCTATATAGAAATGCAAATGTTCTTTCCTTTAATCTTATTTTCTGCGTGATACAGTTATGTTGCTGAGGGGGAATGAAGCCAGAGAATAAGTACATTTGAAATGTATCTGTGGTTGACATTTAAAACAAATGATTTTCTAAAAGTCAAATAATAAGCTATGTCTGTTGCAGTGGTGAATTATTGTGTAGCACAGAAGCCAAGCATACATCAGTACAAACTATAGTTTTTTCCCAGTAAATATTTAATTCAAAGTCTTCAAAGATTAAAATTTAAGAAGACGTATAGATACATTATACATTGTAACAGTTGTGCGACAAAAATCTATTGTGAAACACAAATTGTCGCAATTGTACAAAAATAATTAATTTCTATGTTAATACTCTTGGAGTGTACAGTGATACAAATGTCTTATGTGCAGTACCTAATTTATTTCCGATAAAAGATTATTTCAGATTAACATTGGTAACAGCCAGATCATTTGGACTTACACAGTAAGCTTAAATGTGTATAAAACATTCATGAAAGCTTGCACAAGAATATATTAAACTCGCAAGCCAGTCTTTTTGTTACACGTATACATTTTCATGGCAAAAGTAGTTCTGTCATGTCACTGCTGTCCATCAGCCTGCCATCCAAAGGAAGAATGGCACGAGGATTGTGGGTAACGTTGTGGAAGGGGCAATGCCCAGGTAGATAATGGACATCACTCCGACGAGAGCGGACAGGAAGATGCTTCTTTGGTCCCGTATTACAGACTTCAGACTTTCACAGAACTGCGGGCAAATGGCAGGATTAGAAAAACAGCAAATCCAATATTTGTTTTCAGGTTTGAATGGGAATTCTGCCCTTATATTAATATATATATCGCTATTCAAAAATGTTTAAAAAGTCTTCACTGCAAAACATCTTTTAGATCATTGTAGGAATTTAATTCATAATCATAATCAAGCAGGGAATGACTACATCAGCGTGCCCTCATCCCCCCCCCCGAACATGGATCTCTGTCAGACATGCATATGCAGCAGAAAGCCAACTATACGCATTCTTATGACAAATATAACAGAATATAACACACAACTCAACACGTATCGAATGTTACATTGCAAAAGGAAATCGAGGCGCAGCATCAGTCCCACAGACGGTACAAAGAGAGATGCACTGTCGGCATGTTGGGAATCCCATGTACCAGTCCTGGAGGCCAGGGTACGACACCACAACACAGTCTGAAGGGTTTCCCTGCTCAAACACGTCACTATCAGATAACTACCAGGTTTAGTGGGTGCGATTCTGGCCCTGTGGAAGCCGGCTGTATATGTATAATGTAGCATATTCTTATTCTTAATATGCAAAAAACATTAAGGAGCACAATGGCCAAACCTGGATACACTTGTCTGGCACAATCCAAACACAATGGTGCCTAATAAGTTCAGTTAAACATTTTCCAGAAGAACTTCAATGTCTAAACTTAGGCCAAGGTGCCACACCTTCCATACTCATTATGCTTGAAGGAGAACGATTCGATTGTCGGGGATTTAATGCGGTTAAAAGGCATGTCGCCTGCTGGTGGTCTGGGACACCCCCATAATTATGTTACAGGGTTTCTGGTATGCCCAGATACCCAAAAAGATTTTGGGGGCATAGTAGAGATCTTTCATGTATTTAACACAAAGCACGCATATCACACGTGTAATGATAAACACGCCCACAAAGAACCACTAGAGAAATCTATAAAAATGAATCAAATACACCCCCCCCTCCCTCCCTCCCCGAGGGTGCGAGTGTGACTAATTTAGACAAAGAGCTCACGGCAGAGAAACACATGTATGTAACATTTTGAATTATAACCCTATATAGCTGACCTTAATAATAAAAACGACCTTAAGAAAATATAATTTTCATCTTTCGGAAATGTTCAGAGATTAGACATTGGGACTGAAAAATGCAGTGATGCAGTAAAGGCCGGTAATACCTTCTCGGTCTGGAAGCTGAAGGCTGACCCGTATCTGCAGTAAGTGGCGAAATGCTCGCAGTTGCTCCACAGCAGACTGTAAGGTATGGCCCCGACAAGCTTTTCTGCCCGTCGCGCAACCTCTTCGTTAGGCAATGGTCGCGTCTTGAACACATTGTCCATAGCGTTTAATAAAACAGGCGAGCCATAAGCAAAGTCCTCTACCGTGTCAACCCGTACGGTGGCATTCTTAGCCAGCACCCCTAAGAGTAATCTCTTATTTGTGACGGTCCTCTGGACTTGACTCTTGTCGTTTGTGATCAGTGGGATAATATCGGGCATTAAATGCGCGACTTTGTTGTCCCCAAGGTAGATGCCAAAGTGAATAAAAAGCGTGCGGGGCACCTCCAGCAGATCCCCTCTGCGGAACTTAGATCCTTCGTAGCAGTTGGCGGTACGCGTGTCATCGCCGGACGAAATGCAATGAAAAACACTCAATCTGGCAAACAGAAGTACCTTCTCAAGCACAAGTGTCAGCGGATCTAACATTTTGGGAGTCAGATAAAAGCGAGTTGTACTTAATTGTAAGCTTTTATTCCGGCGTCCGCGCGGAGGGGACGCGATTACATCATGGGGTTTCCTGAAAGCCCATTGGCTGCATCTATTTCTTTAGAAGGAAGACGGGGTGAACCTCCTAGCCGCGATTAAGGGCTTTTATAATTGGCTTAAGGCTTAAATCCTAAAATGCGCAAAGTTTCTTGAAAAAGCACGCATTTTAATTTTTTTTCCGTTTACAAATAATCGCCTTTATTATACTAGACAAATATTAAGCATGAAAAATTAACTGTGTGTGTAAATATTTATATGTTGCCTCACATTGCAAATGTGTGTATCAGTATCGCTCAGCTGGCTGGAGTGAGATTTTCGTTTCGAGACAGTCTGCACACACTTGTACACGCATATACATGTATGTAATAGTTTTATTACCTTGTAAATAGTCTGTAGGGTTTGCAAACCACCTCAACGCTAATTTTGGGTTTATAATGGAATAATATAGATTTACCGTAAGATTTCTTGCGTGAGTGTCACGCCAGGTGCGTGAGAGTTGGCAATCCTGTATCATGAAGCATTTTTAAGTAATTCCATTGAACGTAACCTACATCAATTAATAAGCCTTAGTGGGCCTAACTGATTGTTGTTAATAGCGCAGCATTTCTGAAGCGGCTGAAAACGCACCGCAGACTTGAAAGGTCAAGTCGGGCGGGTCTCATTAAAGGCGGTTTCAGAGGAGAGAAGCCCCTTTTCAATATGGAAATAATTAACTCTGCAGGCAACGTGCCCATTATAAGGGACCTGGCAGGAAAAATTGGACGGAAACCCTGGAAGTACAAATTTTTTTCACAACCTTTTGCAAACAGGCAAACAAAAAATCCTGCAGTGTAGATGGACATCTGTAAAACAATAAGTACGTTTAAATTGAGAGATACATAAAACTCAACAGATAAGATACCAGTAAAATGGATGTACAAATGAGAAAAATAAACATTTCCATTTAAACCTGGAATCCATAATGGAACCAGCTGAAACTGGTTTATGAGATTTAAAGAAAAATACACCTTCATGTACTTTGTGTATGAGTGTAAACACTGGCTGTTTTTCATGCTGTGTCATTAAGTCGTCGTTAACTTGCAAGTCAGCTGTCATCATCTAAAAGCTTCAGTGTGTGTAGAGGGGAAGGGGATTAGCAGATTAGTGAAACCGATCCCATATTTCTCTGTCATCCTCCTTGGTACATGTGAATAGAGCACGGGTGATGACAAGGGGAGGCCAACCTAGCCCGGGGAACAATGGCCCCCAGCATGGGGTTACTGCTCTCTGGCAGCGCGAGGGGGCTCCCCCCGTGACCTGTGCAAGGCCCCACACGCTGGAAGCCATCACAGAGATGACTGATGACCTGCAGCTTGTCTTTGTTCAGAAGATAATGTTGCTGTATGATCTTCACCTTTACGCATTGCACAGGCAGACAGGATCCCGTTCCCATGCCTGTGGGTGTTACCTAAAATAATTCTAAAATAAGTTTTTTTTTGCTTCCATGGTGTCACACTGCATGTCTGTTTTACAGGCCACTGCCTGAAAAGCCAAACCTCAAATATCAGTGTTTTATTCTGCAGTTACTACCTACGTTTTTTTCCAGATGCTAACATGAAAATAAGTATTTCTGCTTTTTAATGCTGATTCTAACAAGCGAAGTTTTGATTTAGAATCTAACATCACTAGACTTCTGCTGAAGTATTTTACTCTTCATAATGTTCCGGTGATGAAATAATAAGTTTAACACTTTGGTTTCACTCTGAGGGTCCATGCCGCCGTCTTCTGCCTCTCACAGACCCCCAGCGGCGCCCGTCTCTCACAGCTCCCGCGCCTCCTCACCAGTCTTCAGCCGCACTCCACCCTTTTGCTGTTTTACTTCCTGTGTCAATGGCATTCGCAGTCCCTGACAGAAGGCGGACGCAGCACTTCAAGGCTTTATGGTAATGTCTGCGGAAAGTAGGCGCTGGAAATAGGACTCAATAAACCATTCCGAGCAGCTCCCAGAGAAAGCCCTTTGTCTGCACTTTTACAGCTAGGTGGCAAGGTCTTCCCTTCAAGATTTTTAATGTCACAAAGGTGATGGAGAGGACAGACTGGGATTTGCGATTCCAAGCCCATTGACATCTTTCCTTGACCTCGGTCACGCTGGTCGAAAGCAGCCCGCTTCCTCATCCGCCGAAAGTGATAAAGAACGGCCGCGATATGGCCGATTAACAGAGCTACATCTGACAGACTTTATCCTTCAACTGTTCCTCTGGCTAGTGCCAGTGGACATCATACTCCATTCTCCATTTCAGCACCATCATCCACACACTCAGTCCTTTGCCCACATAAATATAACAGCAATATGCTGTGTGTATCTAAGATGAAGCTACTGTACACTCATTGCATTTTTTTATTTAGAAAAACCTTATTGAGTCATTAGATTCTCTCTATCAGCCAGTTAGAAATACACTTAGTTGTATTTACTACACAAAGTTCTTAGACGGCAATAATTCTCACATCCTTCTACACTACTGCCCTGGTTGACTTGTCCACTCTATAGAGAGTTTGCACCCATCTCCCTTTACATATAATCCTTGAGCACAGCCCAGACATGTCAACAGTTCAATGCTGCTGGCTACACAGACCAACAGAAGTGTGCATTGTCCAGACTAGTGGTGAAAATATCGCTTTTTGTTTATTCAACGCCTTTCACTTTTCTAAGATAAACAAGGCTGGTCCAAGACCGGTACACAACACGTGACGAAAATAACCTTTTAAAAGATGCCCTCAGGGTCTTCTCAAGTTTCTCGCAAAATTTTAGCTTCACTGAAAGGAAAACAATCATATAAAAAGCAGAGAAAGCTGACCATGTGTTTGCAAGGCTATAAAATGACGATTCCCAGGCGAACATGAAGGAGAAACGCCAGTCCTAACCCTTTAAGGTCAACAGTCAAGGTCAGGGCCAGTTGATCCTGTGCAGGTAAAGCAGAAGAAAGACGCCAAATGTTTTCCCCACCGGCTGGGAAGGAATTACGCAAAATGTATGGAACAAGATGGATCCAAAATGTAATGTAAGGTGAATTTTATTGCATTTATAAAAGTGCATCTTATCGATGTATGTGCAGAAATCAGCTACATAAACTTAATGTAAATTCAGTTATATGGCAGCAGGACTTCTACTGTCTGTGGGTCACATGTGGCCTCCGTGAAGAGTGACGTGTGCAGCTTGATTCCCGCTAACAGCAGCCGGGGTTCTGTGTGACAGCCGGATGCCGCCCGCAACGCAAGCTCAGGTCCTGCCCAAGGCACCGCGGTGACACGTCAGCACCTTGTCGCTCGTCTGCAAGCGGTTCCGGTCAATCCACAAGAGACTTCAGGTCTGGCAGTCCCTTAATTTCATAATCCAGCAGCATCTGACCGTAGGCTTTGCCCTGCAAGACACAGCGGTTGGGGAGAAAGCAGGCAGGGGCTATGGTCAACCAGCTTACGGTCAACCGGCTTACGGTGAACCATCTTGCGGTCAACCGGCTTACAGTAAACCGGCTTACAGTGAACCATGTTGCGGTCAACCGGTTTGCGGTCAACCAGATTACGGTCAACCGGCTTGCAGTCAACCGGCTTGCAGTCAACCGGCTTGCAGTCAATCGGATCACAGTCAATCTCTTGCGGTAAACCTGCTCACGGTCAATCGGTTTGCGGTCAATCGGCTTGCAGTCAACCAGCTTACGGTCAACTGGCTTACAGTGAACCATCTTGCGGTCAACCGGCTTGCGGTCAATCTCTTGTGGTCAACCTGCTCACGGTGAATCTGCTTGCGGTCAACCGGCTTGTGGTCAATCAGCTTACGGTTCAGATCCCCATCGCTCCATGTGAGCCGATATCCTCGGATATTTTACTAGCGGCCCGGAAGGGTGTGTCACTTCAGTAAGTTATTTACACAGTCAGTTTAGTCAAGAAACAGGGAGCCCTTTCATCTGATCCGGAATTGCCTGGCTTGTAAACCTGTAGGGGGCACTAAGGGGCCACCCGGGGATTCTCACCTGAGGGTCACTGCGAAGAGAGGCCACCCCTCCCCCACCCAAAGAGCTCCGCAGGAGAAAGTTCAGGCCATGGATCCCAGGCAGCTCGTACCTGGGGGGTAAAAAATGCCCCATCGCAGAACAGCAGCAAACCTTTGTGTAATCAACCCTAAAGCATTCCATACATCAGACATGTGTTCTGGTGTTGCAGCAGCTAGAAAATGACCAATCTGGTATTTATTTTAATTCCAGTTAAAGCCAAGTAAATTACTAACATACCATTCTGATGCTACATGGATCCACTGAATTTACTATTTCTGTTGTTTACAACTAAATCATCCACCAAGAGAGACTTTATAATTATAAAGCTTCATTTCATTTGCAGGCTTATTTGTTCCATAAGTTGTTCCAGAAATCTGTCTGGATGATGTGTGAACTGCTTACATTCAGCCAGTTTCATGTCACTCTGATCAAAGATGGTTCCAGGGGAGAAAAGTGCTTGTTAGTGCGGTGTCAGCTTTCGGTATGAGTCTCATAAACCCGGGTACCACTGAAGCTCCGGCAGAACATGAGCGTGGCCCGCTCAGTCCCGCAGCTCAGTCCCGCAGCTCAGTCCCGCAGCTCAGTCCCGCATCCGCTGCTTAGGTGTCTGTTAGTAGCTGGTTTTCCAGGTCTGTTTATTTGTGCTAAGTTAGTAGAGGAATTCAGGAGCTTGGATTTGAAGCTAGATGAGTACGATGAGCCAAAGTCACCTCAGCTGGTTGGTTGGGAAAAAAATCTGGATTTTTGCTTTCTGGACCTGAACTATCCACCTCTGCTATTAACATTTCTTACTGAGTGTCCTTTATGAAATGATGCTTTATGTGCTATTTACGCACGTACGAGTACAGACACAAATTCAGCTCTAACCATTTGTAATGCCGAATGCTGACACTGGAAATTAGCCACTGTTTTAACCAGTGAGATTCAAAATGTTTTACTCATTCATTCCAATGGGAGTTAAAATATAAACTAGTTAAAATTCCAGTTTCTGATATCAGGAATTCAGTTATAACTAATTAAAATTAATTAAAACTGAATTACAACTAGTTACAGCTGAATTCATGTTATGAGAAATTGGATTTTGAACTAGCTAAAATTAAATTTCTGATATCCACAACTGGCATTTCAGCTTGTTAAACTGGAATTTTAAGTAGCTCAAATTCCTCACTGAAATTAATGACAAATATGTTTTGAATCTCACCGGCTAAAATAGAAACTTCCAATGACAGGAACTGTCATGTGAAGCAGCTAAAATTCAATTTCCGATATCAATACTATGCATTTCAAAGTCAAATTTATGATATCAGAACATTATTACCACTCACAATTGAATTTCTCATATCAAGATTTTGCATTCTAACTAGTTAGAACTGAATTTGAGATCCTCCAAAAATTAATTAAACTTAAAATAAGTAGGTGGCATTGGACCAAATCATCTGCTGAGTCACGTAAATGTGGGAGCAGAAATGGGGAGGACCAGGAGATTCCCCGTTACTCTGCTCCACCCTCTCAGACAGGAGCACTCACCATTCAAGGACCCCCCCCCCCCCCCCCCAATTATCAACCCACTGCCTACCGCACAACTG
The DNA here is from genome assembly GCA_026776945.1 of Isichthys henryi. Taxonomy (NCBI): domain Eukaryota; kingdom Metazoa; phylum Chordata; class Actinopteri; order Osteoglossiformes; family Mormyridae; genus Isichthys; species Isichthys henryi. The sequence continues at coordinate 4,724,756 of JAODJX010000015.1, forward strand.
GGGGGGCGCCGCCATCCTGCTTGATGAGGTGCTGGAAATACTGCTGGACGGCACTGGCCGTCAGGAATTTCTTCAGGTAAGGATAGTAGAGGGGGTGACGTGCTATGACACCTGGGGGCATTTACACGCAGAGACACACTCTTACAGTCAGCAAAGGGACCCACGTTGGTGCACGACTACGCACCAGACTTTACACTTACAGGCTCATAATTTGGTGCCTGTTGGGTTCAGAAGTCACATTGTAAACAAACAAACAAACAAAGCTAAGAGCAGCGGCATGCAGACCAACCTGACCGCCAGGTCTCTCAGGGGTAACAAGTAGGGGTGAACTAATACAGAGGCTATAGCTTAGGGCCCCGGCAAAATCAGGGACCGCGCCCTGCAAAATCATGGCCCCTGGAAGTAACTCAGTCACTAAGGATCTGGTAGACTCACCAATATTGGCTGTGTCGCCCTTGTCCCCGCTCCGGGTATAAGCCAGTTCCCCCACTCTATAACTGTGCAGTCCACTTGGCAAATCTGACATCGGGGCAGAGAGTTCTGTTAGTACAGGCCTGCTGCATTCACTCATGGCATCCTGAGGTCCTCACAACGCTCTGCTGACAGACTTCCATTTCCATAAAATCGGTTGTGTGGTAATGTCACTGCAGGACTGGACAGGACTGGGTTTCAGGCAAACTCGTAAAATGGAGAGACTCCAGCCGTCTGTGACATCGGCCTCTGGCTCCGACTCTCGCTTGCAGATTTTCTCATGACCCCTAATCGTCATTAAGGTGGTCTTTTGATAAATTCCCTGGTAGATGTCCCCCCTCCCAGAAAGTAGCAGGAAATGACTGAGGCATCGCCTTCCTGTTGAGTGGAGCCACATTCGCTTTCGTGTGCTTTGCTGAAACCTGTTTATTTTCAGCAGTGCCTGTTTTAGAGACACAATCCCGAACAAAGACAGTCTTGTTTGAGATTCCTATGTTTTATTCGGCTTACGGTACACGAAGGCTACATGAGGGCGGAAACCTCAGCCAAGCAGAGCAGGAGATGCCTGACAGTGCAAAACCATGTGTGTGCATCATGCATGAAAAATATACATTACATGCTATATGCTAAAGGTCAGACTGATCAAACATTTATTACCAACTTTGACACATTCGCAATACTGAAGAATAAATGTATATTAGCTATGGTACACTCTTTCCATTGGTTAAATCAACTTCATAAATTTCACTGGAAGTTTCCAGGTGGGAGACCACTTACAAACCCACAGAAGCACAACATCCCGATTGTTCCACGACTGCTTTCTCACTTACAGGATTTAATCGAGCTTGTACAGCGGAGCTCTGTGCTATGTAAACTTAATTAAGCACCGCCGTCCAAATTATGCACGTAAAAGAGGCTTTCATTACGAGAGCCGAGCGAGTTTGTGTTGCCATGGCGAGCGACCGTCAACCCTCAGCCGACGGAAGCCCTTGTTAATGAATTCAAGCTGGCCCTGATTGGATAAGTTACATTCTTGTGGTAAAACGCAGGCAGCGTAAGAGAGGTACTTAGTGCTCGTGTGCCTTGGTTGCATTTTCTGCAGCCTGTGCTGCCTGCAGAATTTCTTTGGGTATGTCTACTTGGCTTTTAGTCTCAGGAAAAGCATCTGTCTACTTGCCCTGTCCCAGCCTGACAGCGCCCCACGCCCTGTATTAAGGATGCCTCACTCTTGGCATGGCTGCCCTGTGCTGTGCCCGAGCACAATTGTCCCCCTCCCCCCCAACCTCACTCCACCCGCAGCTCTGAGCTCACACTACGATTAACGATCCGGACGTGTGTCGGTCTCATCATTGACATCATGTCTGTCTTCCATGCTTGGACATGGTTAGCGATCACACTATGCGTACGTGCCCAAGTCCAGCTGAACTGGGCCCCATCCCACCGTTTCCAGAGGGCGAGGACACGGTACGTAGCGATCACACTAGTTAAGTGGATTAGACTTTGGGGAACAAATGTGCTTGGGTCCGGTAAGAATTGGCTAGTGCGGGTAGGACACTAAATGAACACCGAGAAACCATGTTCTCTTAATGCTTAATTACAGCCACTCGGCTGCTGACACATAAAACTCCAAGTGTGGAATGGAAAACATCTGCATTTACCTCAAAGCTCAGGATGTCAGCTGCCTTAATGTACCACCAAGCTTCACATATGACGAACATTCCTGTCCTGACTAGACCCACTAACAGTACAATGCCAAGACCAAGTACTGTAAAACAGCAAAAAAAACACTTTTTCTAGTAAAGTTAGCCGTTAAATCAAATTAGCTGCTGAGAATCACGCTGCATAAAGACAATGAACTTTTTGTGCTCGTGGGAGGAGAACCATATCTCAGAAGGTGTGCTGGACCTAGCAGGTCTGCAAATGTCTGTGGTGAAAGTGTCCAACAAAAGCAAAAATCAAGGATCTGTTCTTTCAAAATTCCAGTGCCGTGTGTCCTGTTATCAAAATAATCACAATATCTAGAAATCCATCCATCCATCCATCCTGCTTGTTCTACTGTATGCATACCTGGTAAGAAGGAAGGCTGGTAAATGTAAGAGACGTACAGGTATACCATGGACATCCTGTGACAGGAAAAATTTCATGGCATGACAGTGTGAGCATCAGTGTCTCAGAAGCCACTATGTCGTTTGAGGGGACGCACCCACAGCAGTGATTGGCTGCAGGAGGATTCATAAACAGCCAATGACTGACAGTCTATTCGAAGATCGACTGTAAGCTCATTTACTCTCATTTTTCCCAATGTGATATGTCACTTTCTTCACCTGGTCCATTACAGCTAGTGAAGGCGTCCGCTGGAATATAATCAACCTGCCGTGTTTGATGCTCATTTTTTCTTCCACTGAGGCATTATGGGAATGTATAATTTAAGCCACTCTACTTTATGATAGGAGGACAAACCTGATTTCGCTAATTAATATTGCCAACAAACTGATTTTTCTGCGTAATGATGGTGCTTCACACAAAGATTTCAACGCTTTTGTTTCATATGGTCCTTCACTGCAAATAAGCGGAGTAGATTCTTTGGGACACTGTGCCCATGATGAAAGGGTTGCAGGTTGAAATCACATGATGCCACCATTGGGCCCCAGAGCGAGGCCCTTAAACCCCAGCTGTTCCAGGGACTGTCTGACTCTGCTTTCTAGAAAAATGTACAAGACTTTGTATAAAAGCATCTGCTGATTGCAGTGAATGCAGGTTTGCGGCCTGACCTCTGACCTCTAAGCCGTACCTCTGGGTACATCCTCAGCCTGCTCCGTGTCGAGAGGGGAAGCACATACATCTTGCTGGGAAACATCAACGTGCTTCATCTCTCCCACAAATTCCCCATCCAGGTAAATATCTACCTGGAACAGAAGGCAGACAACGACAAACTGGCTTGGGTGCAAAAAAAAACAAAAGCTGACATCACAGACTCGTCGACACGGCGCCTCCTCTTCCTCATCGGGGCCCAGCTCTGATAAGAAAGTCAGAGGTGGAACGCTCAGGGCCAGAGAGGAAAAATCCAGACCAAGCCTTTCAACCAACCAGTTGAGTATAAAGAGTCACAGTCACAGAGTCCTCAACTGGTTGGTTTGAACAAAATCTTAGACAGTTTCACTCTGGAGCTGATCTACCCACCTGAGGCGAAATCTCATGTCACAGAGCAGGGGAAGCTAGCATAAGCTGCTTTACTCAACAGCTCCGTCTCTGCATTTGCACCCAGCTGCTAAAGTTAATCCACCTGGGGTTCTAAGCCTGGACTACAGCCCTGCTGCCATCCCTGAGCAGAGAAGCCACTGGACATGGGAAAAGGCTCCGGGGCATGTGGGCGTCTCCATCCCAGCCCGGGAGCACCGGGGTAGTTAAATCACCAACATTTACCATCACTTAAACATGAATTTTCACAAAGCCCCCTGTTGGCCATAAATAGTCACTGCATACAATTACATTAATCACTGCTCCCGATGGCCTATGTCCAAATAATATTTTTATTATTATTATTAAAGGAATAGTTACCTTTAACTCTGACTTGGGGTAGAGGATGAAGAACGGTCTCAGAACTGGGGACCTGAAGTGGTGGAGAGGGCATCAGCACATTCTGAACGGAACCTCCGCTGTCGAATTTTAAGGCACAAAGTCACACGCTGGAAACAGATGAACTTACACTCTGGGCCGACCCCCCACAATTGCCGTAAGTCCAGGGGCTGTGGGGAGATTTTCCAGAATTAAAACCATTGGTGTCATACCCAAACAACCGGTACATTCCGGCAAAACATATCCAGCGTAGTAGAATTCCGGCAAAAGAAGAAGTGATTCACTCCACTCAGCCCAAAAACTGCAAACGCTACTTACCAAGTACTGACCAGAAATATGAATCATCCAAATAAAACCCTTCAAAGCAAACAGGGCCTCTTTCTGACGTTCAACCCAAAACAGTCTCTAGCCCTTATAATAAAAATCATCCCTGATTTAAAGACACGTAGCCAAAGATGCCGATAACATATAAAACTGTACCCAACAGCGGCTGGCCCATTGTAAGATACTACTAATTAAAAACACACCAGAATAGGTTGCGAAGGATTTTCAGCTGCAAACAATCTTTGGCGCCACTAGTCTAATTAATCAAAGTTGCCTGGAACCATGTTCTGTGACAGTCAAGGACCCAGATTACAGAACCACGTTTGCACTTTGCCGGGTTACCGGTCCCAGAATTGAGCATAACGGACAGATCAGGAAGAAAGCTCGGTGTTCCAGCACTAAAGATTTTTATCAGAGCACCACCGAAGGTTCCCCGTGAACATAAAGGGACTCGTCCCAATGAAATCCTTTACTTTACTCTTTCAAAAGAGCCAATCTTTTAAACAAGTTCTACTTTCTGATGTCCTAAATTAGGGGTCTCAAAGTAGCAGCCCAGGGGCCAAATCCTGCCTCTGACGTTTTTAATTCGGCTCGCAGATCCAACTTTTATTTTCCAAAAAGAGTAAAACAGATTTAACGCCTGCATTCCACTAATCAGCCCCCTTCTGCTTTACCACTGCCTTCGCACACATGCTAATTAAGATTATTGACGTTACATCATTTTTTTTTTCTCCGACTCAAGAAATAGCACAAGTGGCCTGGAGAGGTTCTTCTAGCCAGCAGCTTCTTGGGTTATTTGAGTTTGTGACTCCTGTCCTAAAGACGTAAAGCCAAAGTGCCGAGCAGATGCTCATGTCACAAGGTGTTCAGCCTGAAGGGCTTCACAGACCGTGACCAGAGTCAGTCATAATCTTGATGTTCCGAGTGAAAACATCAGAATGATCCATGATTTGCTGATCCCATTTTGACTCCTCCCATTTTCAGGATTCACAGATTCGCGTTCCCTACCCATCCCCGTTCCTGCCGGAGCCACTTCTCTGGAGAACAGCTCCAGGGCCTTTTTCTGCTGATGCTGGACGGCCATCCACAAAACAACCTCCCGAGGTCCCTGGTGGACAGAAGATAGGGGCAGCAACACAAAACAAACGTGCCAGACGCCATTCACAGAGATCACGGCACTTCAATACAAATCCTGATAATTGAAATCAATCTGACTGAAATAGGGCTGGATCTGCTGGGGGGGGGACGACCGTGAATGAAATGGACAGATAAAAGATGACATTCAAACTGGAGAACTGAGGGCATCGGCAGGCCGATCAGGGCATGGAACACAGCGACAGAAAGCGATGGACCTACAGCCACAACACTTACACGTTGCTCTCTCTAAATCTTATTTAGCAAAATAAACACCGTAAAACTTCATGCCTTTTTAAAATGACTTTTTATTAAATTAGTACTTTCTGCTTGTGACGTCATCTATGGGTTCAAAAATGAGCAGAAATCCTGAATAAGTCAACAATGTGCAGAGTTCTGTACCATGGATTTAGTAGTTAATTCACCAGTTTTCATTTCATCCAATATCTGCTCCCTTGCTTCCCTGGAGCCTTAACTGAAAGGCTGCACATATCTGGATGATGGATGTGCGGTGATATGCCAGCAGAACATACCTTCCCGTTGGTGGCGTGAGGGCCATAGGTGTCCTCGGTACCAAGTACCTGCACGTTGACAGAGGTGTAGTCTGCAAAGCCAAGCTGCCTGAACATGGTCTGTGTCCTGAGCACACAAAGTGAGACCGGAGATTAACACTGAACAAGACAGTAAAATCTGATGAATTACAACAGGAAGAATCAAGCATGAAGTATCAACATGGTCAATGTAACACTCATTTTAGCAACTGACATGCTACAGCTTTGCTGTACTGTTTCCATCCCGCGTACATATTAAACGAATGAGCAGACGGCCTAACCTCTTAATGATGCTCTCCGCAGTCCTTCTGGCTTTCTCTGCAGCTCGGGGGCCCCCAACGGGACACACAGCTGTAGCCCGGAACCCATCCATGTAAGTGGCGCACACCTGGGGAGGAAAGCGCAGGGGAGAGAGGCACAGGTGAGGCGTGTCTGCACCTATACTGAAGTGCTTGATTACTTCTTGTCGGGCTGGGGGGGGGTCACCTTGTAGTCATTGGATGGGGGCGTTCCTTTTGCACCCTCGACTCTGACAGCCCCGCCATCCACACCTTGCGAAACACACAGAAAAAGGTCAACAATGCGACGCAGAATTGCTGCAACGCAGAACTGCTGCGACGACAATTGCGTCGTCAGGATCCCTTCATACTTCAAATGACAACTCCGATGACACTGGAGAAAGCTTCCGTTTCAAATTCAATGCTGAGAACATTTACAGATTTGCTTTCGCTTCTTTGCTCTGTCAATACTGACAAGACAAAGATCACTTATCATGCAACCGAATAGCCAAACACGGCTGTCGCTTTGGGTTAAACGTAGTGATAAAAGTTGATTGGGTGTTACAAAAATGGCAGAGTGCCATGCCGAAGGTAAATAATAGTTACTGACAGTCACCTCTGTGGGAATGAAAATGTCAGCCTGCCGGTGTAAATATGAACTATGCTGTGCTGAATAGACTGAATCACCCCAGAAAGATGATTCCTCTCTTATTCCTCTAGACAAATTGCTACTAATCGCCGCTTTGGACTGGTAACAAACACAGCGGTCAACATGTGCTGACTGAAATCACATGCAGGTCATTCACAGCTAAGGTCACTGAGACCAGGTCAGGGAGAGCTGATCTGAAGGACCCTGGAAATTCACTCTCAGGACGAGGTTTCGGGCCATTCAGGAACAGCCTTGTCACATGTTAGGGTTGTGAGACAAAGAAATGACTATCACTGGGCCTAAGGTCTTTAACCAGTCGGGTGGCCATGAGCGCCACCTACAGTGATCCAAGAGAAAGACAGTAGATCTTCCTCAGCAAACCTTACTGTGGGAGAATATCTAAGAGTGACCAAAGGGATCACGCAGCCCTGTCTTCCTGTTAGGGGTCTTGTTTTCTTCTTAGCCACAGTGTTCCTCACACATTTTTTACAGAATCCTGTAGTACCCATGACCTATCACAAGTTAACGAGAACACAAAATCGTTAACAGGCAGATCAGAATCGCTGGGTGTGACTTGGGGAGGTGGGACCTGGGATCTCGGTGATGGTGACGCGTGAGAAGTCACAGGTGACGTCTGGTAGCAGGTAGCGCGTGGGGTCGCCGATCTCATACACCAGCTGCTCCGTGACCGTGCCAAAGGAAACAAGCCCGCCGGTGTGCGGGGGCTTGGACAGCACGAAGGTACCATCGGCACGGCACTCCGCCACCGGGAAGCCCATGTTATCCCTGGGGAGGCACAGAGAGGCACACCAATTAGGGCTTAACAAGAACACAGAATCAGCAGTTTACGAGAAAATGGAGAAGTGGTAAAAACCTGTGATGTGCAAAAACTTTTGACTGGTAGGGTACTGTACATCAGACCAACTGAACATTTCCTGCTGACCGAAGCAGGGCAAGGGGAAGGGTACGGAGGGGGAGCTCACCAGTCGGGCACAGTGTGCCAGTCTGTGAAAATGCCCCCCGTGCTCTGGGCCCCACACTCCACCAAGTGCCCTGCAAGGCTGAGAGGGAAACGCCTAAATCAGAGGGGTCTCCTCATCAAACGAGCATCGCCATGGTTACAAAGCCCCCGTGGCTTACCTCCCGGCCGCCAGCAGATCGTAGTTGGACTGCTCCCATCCAAACTGCCCGGAAAAAAAGGATAGGCTCTGTCTCAAACTCGCCGTGGTATCAGAAGAGGCCGATCAGCTATGGTTTCTCGAGTCCGGCCCTAAGCGGAACGCTAACCCCAGACTGTACCGTGTGCAGGAGGGGCCCGAGGACCACGGCGCTGTCCACGCAGCGGCCCGTCACGACTATCTCCGCCCCCAGGTCCAGGCACCTCCGGATGGGCTGTGCACTGCAAAAACAAGACAGGCATTCAGTACGGTCCGCGAGGGAGGGGCACGGTCAGGACAAGTCTGATTGGCCCAGGTGACGGCCATACAGTGTCACTATTTGATAACTCCAATTAACTACAGCATGTTTTTAGGGGGAAACTGGAGTACGCAGAGGATACCCCACAATGACATGGGGAGAACATGCAAACTCCACACACACGGAACCCAGATGGAGACTCGAACCTGGGACCCAGAGGTGTGAGGCGAACGGCAATCACTGCACCACCTTGCCACCCCTCAAAGAAACATCCATTCTTTTTGGAGTTTAAAACTCATATAGGTTCAGTTGTGAGAACAGTCATATCAACTCATACCAATAAAAAGGTCATTAAGAAGGCTTAGGACTCGCAGGGTCAAACGTGAACAATGATCAAATCAGTTTATTAATCAAATAGTGACAGTATAGCCAACAGCGGTCGATGCAGGCAATGAAACAAGCTTCCCCGAGAGATCCCTAAAGTAGCCGCCAGAAATAAAAAAAGAACATAAACGAGTAAAATGGTTAAAATATTTTTTCAAAATAATGAAATAAAATATAATCGAAATGTGCAAAATGTCCATACTAAATCCTCATTTATCACTGAAACGTCCATCTTTTGGGATTAAATCAGTGTAAGATGCCTCTCCCTGCTCGAGACCCAGGAAATATTTACCCCAGGTACGCATTCATGCTGTGGGTGCCTTTAGGAAGAGGTTGAGCAATTCCGCTGTCCGCCATCCTGACTTCTGTCAGTAAGTCTTTCTGGAAAAAGTAAAACAACACAAGCACCCCCAAATGAGCACCGCCATGGATTATTTACAAACAACAAACGAGGGAATCTATCACTTTTGGCTAATGAGCCTTTAACCTTGCCTGGGCCATGAGGTCATCACCAGTTACCACGGCAACCTTCATATCCAGGCCAGCTTTCCGAACAGTCTCCTGTAAGGCCCTTCCGCAGGCCAGCGGGTTCACCCCCCCTGCGTTGCTGACCACGCGTATGCCTGCAGCGATGAGGCACACTTCGTCACTTTCACGCAGGCACTCGTGCAGTCACCCTCTTCGGAAATTTAAATAGCATCTTTCTAACTTACAGACGGCTAATGGAAAAAAACAAAGCCAAATGATGTAAACGGAAATTTCTCTGTCTTCAATGTAAAGGGAGAAGAGGCTTCAGAGGTAAATGAACCATTTAATGGAATACTTTGCAAAATATTCTCCAGTCTCTTCTATGAGTGTAGTTACCTCTTTTATGAAGCTCCTTGATGAATGGAGATAAAACTTGCACAAAGTCAGGGACAAACCCCAGGTTCTACAGGACAAAAGACAGACACTACAGTAAAGACAAGCCTCCGAAGAGCGACATCTCTCAGAAGTGACTTGCATCCTTCATGAAAATCCACCCTAAACATTAATTATTTCTGCTGCATTGTCTTCCCATTTTAAATCACATATAATACTCTAACCAGTATGATAAAAAACATTTTTGAAAGACTTTTTTGTTCATGTAATTCATATTATTCTCATAATCATAGACATTTTGCATTTTGTATTAATTACTCTTTTAGTATCGCAAGGACAAAACATTTTTCACTGCTATAGATTTGCAAAACAGGTGTAATCTTTGAAAATCAAAATTCATTGGATTATCAGTTAAAACACTACAAAACTATGAAGACCTGTAAAAGGGAGAATTTCACAATGACAGTAATGGACTGGGTCTGGCTTACAGGGTCCTTTGCTTTGGCGGCTGTAAGAAGCGACATGGTGATCTCTGAGAGGTAATCAAACACCAAGAAGTCCAGGTTCCCTCCGTGTATCAGCTGTGGAACTGCGATGGGAATCACTCCGTGTGAAACTTTCACACCAAAAGCTGCACGTCAAGTCAGAGACCATCTACCGGTGCTACAGCAACTCCTGCACTATGCTGTAAATTTTGGTAAACATGAGCACTCACATCAAACCTGGTTATGCTAAGGCAACCTAATAACAAAATAAAATTTAACAGAGAGAATGAACTCAATGGAAAGCCTTTTCCCCAATTTCCTTCAGGTACTACCAGTAAAAGACTGGCACCCCATCCAGGGTCTTCTCTAATTATTTGTCCCCTATGCTGCGTAAAAGAGGCTTCAGCTTCCAAAACCCTGTACTAAGTGTCTGTAAGACGAATATATTGATTAATGGATGGAACGACTTGCAATGCCAAAGTGTGATACAGACGGAGCAAACGCACTCAACACTTGGAAAATGTTAAGCAAGCAAAACGCTTGTTCTCCCACATTTAACACTACAGCAGAACACTGACCACCTCGGACAGGTAAACCTGAATTTAAAGTATTCTGAGTTTTAAAAAGATTCATAAAAGCTCTTAAATAGGATAATAAAGCAAATAAATAAGTCTGAGTAAGTGTTTAGTACTAATGAGTTAGAATTCATCACTGTAACACATACGTGTTAAGCAACATACGGCACTCTTCGCAATGTCATCACATTTTAACTTGTGCGTATATTCAGACGTTAATGTGCAAGTGAAAGGAAAGTTTAATAAAGCTGGTAATGGTAAGCAGTGTTCGTCTTTACCCGCAGTGGCCGTGTCTCCCCAGAAACCCGAAGCACACCCTATTCTGACATTCTCCCTGGAGGCTGAGTAAGTTACACGGCGATGACACTTGCAGCCATCGGGCTCCGATATCGGGCTTTTTCTCATTAAGGAGCCGACGCTCCCGGGGTGACAGACACGCCGTGCATCTCCGCAGCGTGTAAATAAGGAGGCCTTTGAGCCGCTGCACGTCCACCAATGCAGGGCCGAGGCATGCATGGCGCAGCGAGGGCTGCACAACTTCAGCATAATCAAAAAATGTATGCAGTATACAGACCGAGCTGCTCGCTCAATATCAACTTGCAAAGTTCAAGGTCCGCATACAACGTGTGCTGCAAAAAACTGCCGCCGTCTAGAAACAGCATATTTGTTTGTACATTGGTTCCGAATATGCATTTTCTCATTAGGGCACTAGGTGGCGACAGCTGCTCACCTTGTTTTCATAAGGTAATAGACGGCAATAGATATTTTAGATAGGAGATTTTCCGAAAAGAATTTATATTAATTACAATTTTAATGTTGTACTATGTAATGAAATAAACAGGAAATACCAAACAAAAATCAATAAACCGACTATTTAAAAAAATCCAGTGTTCCATTAAATCCAGTGAACCAACACCATATCTGAAAAAGCACAAAGCTTACGGAAACCTTAGATACGATGCCAGTCCGTTTCAGGTCAGACACACAGAGATTTAAACCCCAGGAGGTGTGAAGCATGATCTATCCACCCAATAAGTTAAAATGAGTTTATGTTTAACTACAAATGAATAAAAAGAAATAATGTTAGAAAAAATGGTAGAAGATATTCTAAGATATTCTTTTGGTGAATAGAAGCATAGGACGTGTCACCTGTAAGATGTTTTTAGAAAAATAAGCAATATAATCAGATAATGAACCTCAGGAAGCACTGGGCACACGCCAGGCAGGACGCAAACAGGTAGCACGCAGACAGGTAGCACGCAGACAGGCAGCACGCATACAGGCAGCACGCAGACAGACAGCACGCAGACAGGTAGCACGCAGACAGACAGCACGCATACAGGCAGCACGCATACAGGCAGCACGCAGACAGACAGCACGCAGACAGACAGCACGCAGACAGACAGCACGCAGACAGGTAGCACGCAGACAGACAGCACGCAGACAGACAGCACACATACAGGCAGGACGCATACAGGCAGCACGCAGACAGACAGCACGCAGACAGGTAGCACGCAGACAGACAGCACACATACAGGCAGCACGCATACAGGCAGCACGCAGACAGGTAGCACGCAGACAGACAGCACACATACAGGCAGCACGCATACAGGCAGCACGCAGACAGACAGCACGCATACAGGCAGCACGCATACAGGCAGCACGCAGACAGGCAGCATGCAGACAGGCAGCATTGTTGTTGCTGGAACCTGTGTTGGTGTGGCCAACAGGTCAGTCCATTCTGAGGTTTGTGTGGATCCCAGTGCAGTGACAGGGACACTGTGGCTAACAGGGGGAGAGCATCCTGTGATCAGTGTGGATTCCCGTGGCCTAGTGCAGTGACAGGGACTCTCTGGCCAACAGGAGGAGCGAATCCTGTGGTCAGTGTGGATTCCAGCGTCCCAGTGCAGTGACAGGGACACTGTGGCTAACAGGGGGAGTGCATCCCATGGTCAGTGTGGATTCCAGTGCCCTAGTGTAGTGACAGGGACACTGTGGCCAACAGGGGGAGCGCATCCTGTGGTCAGTGTGGATTCCAGCGGCCCAGTGCAGTGACAGGGACATTGTGCTGTAAAAATGGTGCCGTCCTTCAGATGAGACATATAACTGAGGTGCTGACTCTCTAAGGTCATAAAGGATCGCTGGCTGGTAGCTCAATGTCCTGGCTAAAATTACCAGCTGTGGTCCTTTCAGATCTGGCCTCCTAATCCCCTGTATCTAACTGATGAACTCTCTCCTGCCCCATCACCACCTTAGCTACTGTGTGGTGAGTGTACTGGAGCAGAATGGCTGCTGTGGCATCATCCAGGTGGGGGCCACACAGTGGTGGTGATTGAAGTGGCTCCCCATTGGTTTTGTAAAGCACTTTGGATGTCTTGAAGTGTGCTATATAAATGTAACATTCATTCATTCAACTAAAATTGATTAGCATAGGGGCAAATACTGCAGATGTAAGCAGAGGATTCTAACATCATACACTGGAAGTAAATTACAATGACTCTGCATACTGAGCCACACGCTGCCTGAACGTTTCAGCAAGCCTCTTCATGTGGGAATGTCACCCTTTCTTCCTTCGCAAAACATTTTTATTATCATTCTTTGTTGCTTAATCTGTTCTTTAAACTGCCTATCCCATGATTCACTACAATCAAAGCAAGTCAGCTACCTTTCCGAGCAATGCCCGGCCATTTAGAAATCGTTTTACGCAACGGCCAGTGTGCTGGAGCTGAGATGTTATTTGCCTGTGCTAAACCACAACAGATAACCCAAACATTCTGCGAGCCTGAAGACTGTGGACTTCCGCTTTTTCAACAAGCATTTATGCGCACCTGATTTCCTGGAAGACAGACATGGCAAAACCGGGCCAAGGTATAGTGTGCCCAAAGAGCAGCCATCAATTACGGGCACGGAGAGTGTCCTGAGGGAATTCCGGGCATGTGGGCAGGCATTTTGGGAGGTCGTGTGGGTGTATTTGCCTTAACAGATAACCCAAAAACAACAAGACCACTCTCAAAATCAATATGGAGCCCCTGGTCCACTTATCGGCAGACTGAGGTGTAGCCAGAATCGATCCGGGTGTCCTTTTCATGTGATGTACTTTAATGACCTTTGGACAATCATGGTAGATAGACAAACAGTGAGTAACTGCAGTTTTGTCATCAGCAGGTTCAAATTCAGTGTAGCACCACTGGGATCTCGCATTCCCCGAAGCCTCCACGAAAGAGAAGGGCGATGAGGCTGCTGTCCTTAACGTTTGCTTTGTCCGTGCTTCTTCTCCCAGTCCAGGTATGCAGGCAGCGCATATAACAGCTACCATTACATGAACATGACCGATGGATTTCTTTTAATGCTAATATTCTAACTCTAAGCTACTGATTACCGAAGTATCGATTTTTTGTTTGCTATTTTCCGTGTTTTCTTGCGTATATGATGCTACATGCCGAAATGTGTTTTCCTTTAAACCGATGTTTCCCAACCTAGTCCTCGAGGACCCACAGACCCACAGTTTTTGTTTAAACATGGACTGTCTGTGGGTCCCTGAGGACCGGATTGGGAGACGCTGCATTAAACACTTTCTTGCCGCAGCCCGAGCCCACAGTGGGGCCGAGAGGAAACCGGCCCGTCGAGCATGCTTACAAAAGCGAAACGTGCAAAACTGAGAAAAACTGGCCTTTCTGTGCAGATGAAGACTGGGTGAGTAGTGACCTTCGATGACTGACTGGATGGTTCATATGCATCCACTATAATACCTGAATAAGGACACTAACTCTTCCACTTATTTTGTTTCTTATAAATATGCAGGGTCCCAAATGTCCTTCTGGCTGTAGGATTAATGGGATCTTAGAACAGACTGACCGAGAGCTCCTAGCAAAAATTGACAAGATTCGTAGGTTTTTAGAGGAGAATCGCAGGAACTACAAGACGACGGATCAGGTCAGCAAGCAGACCTATGACTACATCCGGGAGAAGCTGCTGACAGATGCTGGTGAGTGATAGTGGTGCTTCTTTTAGCCATATATCTCCAAGATGGTGAAGAGAACCAAGCAGGAATGGAGACTTTGCTTAACAAAACGGCGTGTAAGTGACCAAATAGAAGTGATTTCAGCTTCAGCCTGGGTGAAATATAAAGGCAAACAAAATGGCCGCTATCTGTTTATGGGATTGGACTTTGAGAACTGTGTAGCCGAGAAAACACAGAGAGGTTAACTTTGTAAGATCGGTCGCATGTGCAGTGAGTGAACTGGCTAGTCACCTGACCTCTGCCCTCTCTGGGATGTCTTCAGTAAGCCAGACAAATTCCACCGCAGTCATATTTGGCTGAAAATAATGATAATCAGTTACAGCTTTTATATAGTTATGTAGCTCCTCTTATGGATTCCTACTGCATATTTCATTGTTGACACTGTTGTTACCACAGTCATTAGACGGAACCCGGCTACTGACTTAATACAACATAAAACTTTCAACATGTACACTTTGAGGCGCCATTTCTGTTTCTTCAAGCTACCATTTTTTCTTACTAAAAATGCTGTGTTTCCTGTATTAATTTCTTTATTATCGCCATAACACGGCAATCTTTGTGGACCCAGGCCAGGACAATAGGTTCAAGTCACTCGCCGAGCAGCTCCGTGAAAGAATTCTGACCCTGAAGGTGAGAATTGACCAGCAATTGAAGATTCTGGAAGCTCTGAAAACTCGAGTGCGGGAGCAGGTTAAAGAGTTGGAGAGAACAGAGGTAAATTTCCACCTGTATTGTCGTACACACCTATTACTGACACGGATAAGTTCAAAGACCGTCGAACGTGTATGCGGTCCCCTTCCCAGGTTGACATCGATATAAAGCTACGGGCTTGCAAAGGATCATGTGTCGGCTATGCGGAATACCAGGTGGACAAAGAGAGTTATGTCACCCTGGAGAAACACCTCAGTAGCTTGGAGGCCATGAAGCTGCAGAGCGTAGAGACCGTCAGCGCGCTGAAAGTGATGAAGAGCAGGGTGATGAAAGACGTCGTCGTGCCCAGCCACTTCAAGGCCGGTGCGGCAGACGGAGGGGAGCAGAAACAGGACTACTTCTCGGATGTCGGGCAGGTGAAGTTAACACTGGAGATCTCAACCTCCGGCCAATCCGCACCTGCCAGTGTTAGTAAGACCTCAGGTACGGCTCAACAAACAGCTTCCGGCACGGCCTCGGGCCCCACCTCTCACATCACCACTCAAACTGTCCAGTGCACCAGAACCATTCGAAAACAGGTCACACACACCAAAGACGGCCCTGTGGAAAAATATGAGGTAATCGGGGGTGGGCCCGGGTGTGAAGGGCTGGATGATAGTACGCTGATTAACATGGCCAAAACAGGGAAAGAGATCACCGGAGACGGCTACACGGTCAAAGTGAGCAGCACCGGTGGTGACATAAGCAGCATATTCTCTGAAATGGGGAAACCCTCAAAGTCCATCACCCAGATTGGCCATGGTGATGATGAGTTTTTTAGCGAGTTGGGCAGCTTGCTGTCTTCACCCAACTCTAAGAGTACCACAAGCGGGTCAAGCAAGACGGTTTATAAGTCAAGCACTAAAACCGTAATGGGGGATGATCTTGGGGCTTTCCATCACACGGACATGGAGGACGACCTGCCGGACATCCTCGCACGCAGCTTCAAGGGCTCCCAGGACCGAAAGAAGAGGGATTATGTTGGAAAAGGTACACCAGTCAGCCCGTAACCAACATGGCTACTCAGCCTTAAGCTGCGACACACATAGCAAACCAAGCTGCACAAAAATGATTCTATTGCAAATATTACATTTTCACCCATAAACATCAAGGACGTCATAATTGAACGCCTAGTGAACTTCGTATAAAAGGCATTTTTAATTTCACTATAATATTGTTTGCACATCCAATCTGTTCAAGTTGGCAGTTAGCCTAGCCAATCCCAACAAGGGAGATGTTCAGTAAAGCAGATTTTAAAAGACAGACTTGCCATTCTGACAGGCAGAAATGCTTTGCTTAGATGTTACATTTTAGTCCATTACTATAGAGAAGAGGAATAGGATGATTTGGGAGGAATGAAGGAAACTTCCAGGGATAAGCAACCCAGAAGCGACAATGCTACTCTCTGGATCTCTTGGCCCACGTTGCTAAAAGCTAATTTGCAGGTGTAATATCGTTTCAGATTGTCTCGATATCCTCCAGAAGCATGCGGCAGGACATAAAAGCGGCCTGTTCAAAATTAAACCCGAGGGCTCAGACGATGTAGTGCAGGTCTATTGCGATCAGGACACAGTGCTCGGAGGCTGGGTCCTGGTGCAGCAGAGAATGGACGGGTCCGTTAACTTCAACCGGACCTGGGACAACTACAAGGAAGGCTTTGGAAGTGTAGATGAGCAGGGACGTGGGGAGGTTTGGCTGGGAAATAAGCACCTGCACTCCCTCACCCAGGGTGAGAGCATACTGAGGGTGGAGCTGGAGGATTGGGATGGCCGAGCCTCCTATGCTGAGTACTCCATCAGTTTAGGGTCAGAGTCTGAGGGCTACCCTCTGAGCGTCTCGACTTACGTCGGGGAGGCCGGGGATGCTCTGGTGAAGGGGTCAGCCAATCTGGGTGCATTCCTCTCTCATGTTGACATGAAATTCAGCACATATGACAGGGATCAGGACAAGTGGGAGGAGAACTGCGCCGAAATGTACGGAGGGGGCTGGTGGTACAACAATTGCCAGTCGGCCAACCTCAACGGCATCTATTACAGAGGAGGGCAGTACGACCCGGGCAGTAACACTCCCTACGAAATTGAGAACGGTGTGGTGTGGTTGACATTCCGGCCGGCGGACTACTCGCTAAGAACTGTCAGAATGAAAATACGACCAGTCGACATCATGTGATCATCTGTGAGCCTTCAGAGGATGAATGTGCAAATACCTCATGAGATAAATGTACAAAAATACAGCCATGTAACTCCAAGCAGCTTGTTAATAAAGCTATGTTTTCTCATCCATTGTACTTGTGTTTTTTCAATACTCATCTATGAGATCCCAGCAGAATTGACCCAGCCCTGATAATATCTTTATTTTTTTTTCTAGAAGTAACACTGCCAGGGTGTTGCCACAGAGTGAAATGAAATGCCCAGACCAGGGAGGCTAAGGGCCGCAGTGAGTTTGCTCTCTAAATTCTCTGACTTGTCAGAAACCAAATACATTTCCTCAAACAGGCTAGTTCTCCTTAAAAAAGTTACAACCTCTGAGCTTCTAGCATCATGTTAACTGGGTGCTTTGGAATTTACTTTGCAGTTTTACTAGCCTTCCTGTTTGACAATGTTTACGATTGTTGAATTAGCAAAAAAGCTCAATGTCATTACATCAGAGGCCGTACGCTAAGAGGTACATGGACGAGCCAGAATAACATAAAAAAATAAGAAATTCACAAACACAAGGAAGCCATTCGGCCCATCAAGATCATTTGGGGAGAACTTAACTAATAGCTCAGAGTTGTTAAAATCTTATGTAGCTCTGATTTAAAGGAACCCAGGGTTTTAGCTGGCGCTATACTAGCAGGAAAACTATACCATACTCTAACTACACGCGGTGTGAAGAAGTGCTTCCTCAAATTCGTTTAAAATGCCCTTCCGCTAATTTCCACCCATGGCCACGAGTTCTAGTATTTAAACTAATATTGAAATTTGGCTGAACAGCATCCAGTCCTGTTAGAATCTTATATACCTGGATCATGTCCCCTCTTAGTCTCCATTGCTTGAGGCTGAACAGGTTCAACTCAGCTAACCTCTCCTCATAAGATATTCCTCTAAGACCAGTAATCATTCTTCTAGCCCTATGTTGCACCTTTTCCAAGGCAGCAATGTCCTTAAGGTATGGTGACCAAACCTGCACACAATATTCTAGGTG
>JAODJX010000015.1:4822219-4832419 GCA_026776945.1 Isichthys henryi
ACAAACAGGGACTTTCTAACAAACAGCCCCCCTACAGAGACTCACTAACAAACAGGGACTTTCTAACAAACAGCCCCCCTACAGAGACTCACTAACAAACAGGGACTTTCTAACAAACAGCCCCTCTACAGAGACTCACTAACAAACAGGGACTTTCTAACAAACAGCCCCCTTACAGAGACTCACTAACATGGACTTTCTAACAAACAGCCCCTCTACAGAGACTCACTAACAAACAGTGACTTTCTAACAAACAGCCACTCTACAGAGACTCACTAACAGGGGGCTGATAAGGGGTATCTAGAAACCTTGTAACCAAAGGTAATTACTCAGAAGTGTGGAGTATAAGAGGAGTCAACCTTATCATTAGCCTCTCCATCTCTCTCTCTTTCTGTCTCTCTCTCTCCCTCTGTTTCTCTTTCTGTCTCTCTGTCTTTCTCTCTCTCACTTCCTCTCTGTCTCTCTCTCTTTCTGTCTCTCTCTCTGTCTCTCTTTCTGTCTCTCTCTCTTTCTCTCCCTCTCTGTTTCTCTCTCGGTGATTGATTCTCTCTATCTCTCCATCTCTCTCTCTTTCTGTCTCTCTCTCCCTCTGTCTCTCTTTCTGTCTCTCTGTCTTTCTCTCTCTCTCCCCCTCTGTCTCTCTCTCTGTCTCTCGGTGATTGATTCTCTCTATCTCTCCATCTCTCTCTCTTTCTGTCTCTCTCTCTCTCCCTCTGTCTCTCTTTCTGTCTCTGTCTTTCTCTCTGTCTCTCTCTCTGTCTCTCGGTGATTGATTCTCTCTATCTCTCCATCTCTCTCTCTTTCTGTCTCTCTCTGCCTCTGTCTCTCTTTCTGTCTCTGTCTTTCTCTCTCTCTCCCCCTCTGTCTCTCTCTCGGTGTCTGTTTCTCTCTATCTCTCCATCCGTCTCTCTCTCTGTCTCTCACATCATTTTGGCTGGCGCGCGCCTCTGGGATGAGACCAAGCCACGGAGCCCTTTACCTGGTCATGTCCTCCTGTATGTACAGCTTGAGGAGCTGTTTTGGGATGTGGAAGGACAGGGTGCACTCCGCCATCTTCTCCCGTACCAGCATCCACTTGCTGTCCGTGGTCTGAAACCTGTACACTTTACACACGGGGTTCCTGAACACTGTAAGGCAAAAACAATGCAGGAATGCAAAGTGTTAAGTATGACATAATGTAATGCAGAAATACATTGTTGCGTAGATGGCAAGTAATAGCCGCCTGTTCTCCGAAGGTTGCCAGTTCGATTCCCATCCACAGCAGAACAGTCACATGTCCAATGGGCCCTTAAGCAAGGCCCTTAACCCCCCAAAAATGCTCCAGGGACATCATATAAACAGCCGACCCTGCGCTCAGACCCCACACTTCACTCTCACCTCCGTGTGTGTGTGTGTGTGTACATCTCAAAGGACAGCAGGGTGGGATGACTAAAACTAAAGAATACAAATGTATCTCTGCATGTGTAAATGGTAAATAAAATATCATTTAACTTAAGCATCATACTGTAAGGTTATAATCGGCATTAGTTTTACACCAAAGGGCTAGTGTGATGTCAGGGCTAAATTTAGCTGCTAGTTAGTGCTGCACTCCTGCAAAGGGGCAGTGAGTTAAAAGGTCACGCATTAACAGAAAACTTTCGAGTTCTGCATACAATCATCTAGAGAGAACCAGCACCCAACCAGGAGATCAGGAAGCACCCATAACCCGAGGTGAATATAAGGCCAACAAGTTTCAACCAACCACTTGAGTTCTCTGTGACTGTGACTTACACTCAATTGGTTGTTTTTAATTTCTGGACCTGAACTATCCAGATTTGGCTGTAACTCCCTTTCAAAGTGAGCTGCGGGGGGGGGGGGGAGGGTTGCATTTAGAATGCTAAGCTGTTAAGCTCCAACAACCCCCCCGGTACACACGTGAGTGAGCATGTCAAATCATAGACCAAAGATCGATTCGCAGCAAGAGCAAAAGCCTAATAACAGAGATTACAGTGAAAAGGCGATAGGAAGAAATAGACCCAGTGTTACGGAAAGGCGTGTCGACGTGATCCTGAAACTCAGCAGACTGTAACGCAGCATTATTTAAGGCTGAGGCGACAACTGCGGCACATTAATCTACAGTCGTGTTTCCCAATCTGGTCCTCGGGGACCAGCAGACGGTCTGGCATGGAGCTGGGAGGGAGCAAAACCACGGACTGTCTGCGGATCCCTGAGGGCCGACTGGGGAAACACTGATCAGAAGATGTATGGACACAATTAGGATGCCAGTTATACATGTGGATACGTTTTTGGTGCGTAAACTTGTATATCTACATGCTATTCTTGCGATGGATAATATTTGAAAATGCACTGATATAAAATCGCCCTTGTGCAGGGTCGTTACATGTCCCCCCCTTATACCTTAAGGGATCTTTAAATTACTGCAAGACTCAATTGCTAAACGGGTATCCAAACATCTCAGCTGAGTCAATTAATCAACGGACACAATTATGTAATTCTCTTTAGCTTTTGCATTATTAATTTCTGCAAAGGCAAATTTAGGATAAATAATTGATGTGTATGTCACTCACATATGTTATCTAGTTTTATATATATATATGTGTGTGTGTGTGTGTATTACATATATATATTTATCCAGTATAAGATTAATTGCTCATTTGAGCTGCAAAAAGCTTTATGAAAATACATCTCATTGCCCATCAGTCCTTTATGATTTTAATGACAACATTTCAAAAGGAGTTTCAGCGTAACGCACATCCTTCAAGATTAACATAGTGTTGCAACCACATTTCACTAGACCTTCACTTTGAAATGAAACTATTGCCGTTTGTATTCATCCCTCTACATTGTGCTTGTCTTCCCATTTTGTTCTTACTTTTAAGACACACACTCTGTTGAGAGCAAAGCTTGGGGTCTGAGCTCAGGGTCTCTGCAATATTTTGTGGGGCTAAGAGCCTCACTTAAGGCAGCTTCTCTGTCAAGCAGGGGATTAAAACCAACAACCCTCTAATCCCAGACACAGAGGCCAAACTCACTGAGCCACACAGTTCAGTAGCCCCAGCAGGAACTCTGCCCCCCTTCTTTTCACTGTGAGTGTCCGCAGCGCCCAGCGGCTCGACAGTATTAAAGAGCGAGACATTCATCAGCAGAGATGAATGGTACGGAGATCTGCAGAGGTGCGGAGTTCCAGCAGCCCCCTGCCCCCCACATAAATCGTGAAACATAAAATACAGTGAGTATCAAACATCCAGTCTGTGGCCCCGGGGGAAGGAAGAGTCAGCCGAGGACCCCGACCCACCGGTACCATAAAGGGTGGGACGACCTCGAACCTGCACACGCCATTAAGCTGGCGGCCAATCACCTCCCCAATCTCTGCGGAGGCTGTGGAGCGGGCGACCTCGAACATTCCTGCGGGCCGTGGGTCAGAGCACGGGCTGCACCATAGAGAGCGACGTGTGCGATCAAGTGAAGTATCAACACAAAGTCACAGAGAGGACAACACCACGGCCCACTCAGCAGGTGCCTACATTTACAGTTATAGAGTTAACGTTCATCCAAAGCCACATGCATTTTTGAGACAGCAAGGTCAGACCGTCCCTGGAGCAGCTGGGAATGAAAGGTTTTGCTCACGGCCCCAGTGGTGAAAATACTCTGCCAACCCTGGGTTTTGAACAAACAACCTTCTGATTACAGGTAAAGCAGCAGAACCGACACATGGGAAGAGCCCTAAGGAAACTGCAAGAGCGCTCAGATCCGCATACTGATCTGCGTTACTGGCCGCCACCAAGCAGTGGGGGGGGACCTCAGTGTGCAGATAAAGCGACAATCATACCAGGAAGTTCTCATTCCTCTTTAGTTTAGCTGTAGATGGGTGCAATAAATTACAAATAAATTACTTGTGAAAGAAATCAGTCTAGGTGTTCTGCTTCCCTGCATTACTGTGAATGAAGATCAAAAGTGTTTTTATAAAATCAATATTAAATAATTCTTTCCAGACAGAGAGATGTGTTTTTTAAACTCTCCATCTTTATTATCAGCCATGAAGCGTAGGTATGCAGTAGGAAAATCCACTCTTTGGGTAGTAGACTCCCTGCGGAGCAGCGTCCCCTCACCTGCATTCATCAGCGGGCCGCTGTCTCTGCCTCGCAGGGACCCCTCTGGCGACTCGCAGACCACCGTGTGCTGAACACAGAAACAAAACACACAGGCTGGGATTTTCCAACACTCTCCACTGAAGAAGAAGCAGCAAGATTTTGTTTTCCATTAGCACAGGTACAGAAACTGTGGACTGTGTTAATTCCCACATAACCCATCTTGTTCTCCTTTTAACACACCTGGGGTTTGAACTGGCAGAGACCAATTCAGTGTGTATCAGCAAAGACAAGGGCTGTGATTGTAAATGTACTCATGTGTAGTTAGGGTTACATTTGCAGTTCAGAGCGTGCAGTGAAACGAATGGATACATTTCATACTGAGTGACACCTATATAACAAGTAGATGCTGTACATGGAGAACATTATGCTAATTGAGGATTTGAGTTGGTTACAGCTTCACCGCCGGTGCTCCCTGTCTGAGACAGGGTGAAATCGGCTGGCTAAGTCAGCGCCCCCTCAGAAGATGGTGCCCTAGACCAGCTTCACCGCCGGCGCCCCCTGTCTGAGACAAAGTCAGCGCCCCCCCAGAAGATGCCGCCGTAGGTGGTCGCCTATGTTGCCTAATGGGTTGACCGGCACTGTTAGAAGTTGAGTGGAAAACTCTCCTTTATAATGTTTGTGACGGCCCCTGATCTACTTTGCATGTAATCCAGATCGGGGAACTCAAACACACACAGGCAGACGTGCAGCTTTTAATTAAGGCGCCGGTGACGGAGAGCCTTTCATCCCTCCAGGATCGCCGTCCGTCACACGTAAAGCCGCCTCCTTTCCAGTTTGCTCCACGGTGCCATTAATCAGCGAAACTGGCGCGCTAGACGGCTGACGTGAGTTATCGGTGTAATTACAGGCAAATCCCCCCCGACACGGCAGACTTCCCAGTGGCCGGCTGACGTGAGGCAGTGCTGCCAGCTTCCTGTAGGGGGCGCGGGTGTTTCAGAGGGATTTGGGATGATATGAGGTAATACTAGGTACCAGCAGGAAAGGCTAAAAATGGCCCAAAGGCCTTCAGATTCAACTTAGCATTTCACTGTCCAGAAATGTAAACATTTTTTCCCATGAAAATAAAGGATATTTTCTACTCTTTTTGCAAATCGATGCCTTGCCATTATCTCTTTCAAAAACTGTACTCAAATTATCCATTCAAATGTACTGATCAAATGATCTTCAACCAAAAAAATATTGGTCAATTTCATCCTCAATTTTCCCATAGAAGCCAACAAGAAACCCCACTAAACTGGAAACTAAATACAGCTTAAAAGATTATGATGTTTTTGGGAGATTCATAGTGAAAACCTACAATCAAGATCCTGGGGTTCTGAAGGAACTGCATCTCTAAAACCCTTAAAGATAATCACTTAAAATTTTCGGTGTCACATTCTGTCGTATTAAATCCAACACAGTCAAATTTTCAGTTTGTACCTGCTGGTAAAATGCTCAGTTGTATGTTAGGGTGCAGAGGCTTCTGAGCCTGAACAGGATCAGCTAGCTAGCAGCTTTAAATACAGGCTGTGTATGCAAAAGCAGGATAGCGCCTCCTGCTGGCGCCGGACGGATCCACAGGAGAAACCTCTCCAGCCCCCCCTCACTCCACAATGGCAGCCATGTTCCAGCAGTATTGACCTTCCCCTCATGGGGGTGGTAACTGACCTCAGGGCATGCTGACTGGGTCCCGACTCCCCCAGGTAATAAATCAATATTTACAAAGGTGAGTGCATTAAGACGTTACAGAATGCTGATGCTGGAATGTAGCGGGTGGGTTAATGATGTGTACATGCTGGTACATGGTGGGGGGGGGGGTACGATGTCACCCACTCTGTAAAACACCTGCCTTCCCAAGTGTTGTACTGTCCCAAGAAGAGGACACATGAGGGGGGGAGACCAGGAGGATATATATTCCTGGAGGTACCCCTGGGGGGTCAGGCCGGTAATGTACACACAGACACACACACAAACACTCATGAGCATAGTCATATAAGGTCTTACATGGAGTCATGCTTATGTCCGAGGTCCACAGTAAATAATATACCCTGATGGAGAGACGCCTGAAAGTGGCCGCAGTAGGACATCAGCGGACGTATCGCTTAGTGTAACAGGCCCCGAATGGGAGGTGCAGCACAGCCAGCTTACAATGACCCACTGCCCATATCTAACCTGTAATCTAGTAGAGAGTAACGTACATATGACAGATAACTAAAAGAATGCGTAGGCTGTACACACACGTTCATGTGCATAGTACAGCAATGGCCGCTGCAGTGACTAACTCACTGCACTTAGAGTATTGTTTCGTACACACTGTTCTTATTCCTACATTCCCTGCATTGATATGCACTCCTGCACTTTTTACACATTCATCACATGCACGTTGTATATCTCAGTCAGCCCCCCCGCAGAGGGTCCCGGCCCCCAGAGACTCCAACTCGGCTTGACCGGTTACCTTTTGTCCCATGGCGTCTGCGGCGGTGACCTGCTCCGTCTCTCCATTCTGCGCCTCCCCCATACTCAGGCGGCTCACAACCACTACCCCCACAGCGCTGGCACCATCTGATGTCCTGGAGGGGGAGGGAATAGTGGCACAGGGCTATGACCGACGCCTCGGTGCTGAATGAGAACACACGTCTGCCGCATTAGTCTTCATCGCTCCTAAAAACCTCAGCCGGCACCTGCACATTGGTGAAAAGCCCACGACCGCCAGCCTCCTTGCTGACGGAGAGGAATTACTCCTCTGCGTGGAGACGGCGCTCTCCTAATGGCGATTGATTGCCTCACGGTGCCATCTTTATCCCCCAGTGGGGGCTGGTGAGGAGTAGAGGTGTCCTGTCATCTGACGTGATGGGATTACGGCAGCGGGAACGTCGTCCAGCATCACTATGAATGAGTTAGTCACCCGTCCTCAGGTTCGAGGAAGAAGCTGATGACTGAGGCTTTGTGAGATGACTGCCAGTGCAGGGTACCATGGAGAAAAAGTGCGGCCTTTTCCGTCCCACAAAGGGCTAACACTCTCACTGTTTGGAAATCAGACATTCATGCAAAATCTTTAAGAAAATGTCACATTTCAGAGTCCTCCACCCAGACATAAATAGAGAACAATTAGTATCTCAGTTGTCTCACTCTATTTGAAAATCTGGACATGAACCCACAAGATGAAAGTCTAGAGACTGACCTCAAACTACCTGTTAAGCTTTGAGAAGGAGGCTGAGAATCAGCCAGCACTTTGCTCTACCTCCTTAAGTCACAGGCCTGATTAAGACACGGACAGCGAGGAATCTACATCCTCAAGCACATCTGCGGAAATCCATCATCCTACATGGTTTCCAAGATCTTTCAAACGCACACAAAATAGAGAATAAACATACAAACTGCTTCTGAAGGAGCATACATTCACAAATGACACCAAGTCAGCAGGGGCTCCATCAAACAGATTTTATGCCACAATTGTAGGGTATTGGACAGGTGGACGTAGAACAGAGAGCAATGTGATACAGGACAGACAGCAGTGCAATAAAAGACAAGACAAGAGACTAATATACAATTTATTTACAAAAGTATAGGGACAGCTTGCCATTACACCCACAGGAACATTTATGACACCCCATTCTAAATCCACAAGCATCAATATGGAGTTGGTCCCCCCCTTTGCAGCTATAACAGCTGCCACTCTTCAAGGAATGTTTTCCATAAGATATTGGAGTGTGTCTCTGGGAATTTTTGCTGATTCATCCAGAAGAGCATATGTGAGTTCAGGCACTGATGTTGGACTTGAAGACCTGGTTCGTAATCTCTGTTCTAATTTATCCCAAAGGTGTTAGATGGAGCTGAGGTCAAGGCTCTGTGCAGGCCAGTCAACACAACTCACCCAACCTTGTCTTTATGGACCTTGCTTTGTGAACTGGGGCACAGTCATGCTGGAACAGAAAAGGACCTTCATTCCCCAGACTGTTCCCACAAATTTGCAAGCATAGAATTGCCCAAAATGTCTTGGTATGCTGAAGCATTAACAGTTCCCTTCATAGGAACTAAGGGGCTGAGCCCAGCCCCTGACAAACATCCTCATACCATTATCCCTCCTCCACCAAACTTTACAGTTGGCACAATGCAGTCAGGCAGGTAACGTTCTCCTGACATCTGCCAAACCCAGACTTATCCATCAGATTTCCAGACAGAGAAGCGTGATTCATCACTCCACAGAAAACATTTCCAGTAGCAGTGTGCTTTACACCACTCCATCCGACACTTGGCATCACTCTTAGTGATGTGAGGCTTGCACATAGCTGCTCGGCCATGGAAGCCCATTCCATGAAGCTCTCAGTGCACAGTTTTTGTGCTGCAGTTAATGCCAGAGGAAGTTAGGAACTCTGAAATTATTGAGTCAACAGAGTTTCGGCAACTTTTACGCACCTCAGCACTCGGCGACCTGATCTGTTACTTTACATGGTCTGCCACTTTGTCACTGAGTTTATGTTGTTCCTAAATGCTTCCACTTTGCAATAACAGCACTTACAGCTGACTATGGAATATCTGGCATTTTCACAAACTGACTTACTGCAAAGGTGGCATCCCGTGACAGCACCACACTTGAATCCACTGAGTTCTTCAGAACAATCCATTCTTTCAGAAGTGTTTGTAAACCTGACTGCATGGCTTGGTGCTTGATTTTATACATCTGTGGCAATGGGTCTGAATGAAACATCTGAATTCAGGAGTCATGTCCCAATATGTTTATCTATATATTGTATGAATGATGGAATATTAAATTAGTAATGAACAGGAAAGTAAAAGGGGAAGGATGTATAAATAACCAGAGAAGGTGTACAGTACAGATAATGTACAGACCTGGAACATTAAGAAGATGATTTGTGGAGTTTAGCAAAGCACTGGCTCTTCTCACTGGCAGGCCTGATTACTTCCTGAATGTTCTGCTGCATAATGAATACTTTGGAGTGGGGGGATGGGTTGGGGGTATTTCCCTGGGAATTGCAATCCCAGCCCTAACTTTTCCTGCTCCAGGAAATCAGTCTGCTGCACCTCATCGAAGGAAACACAGATCAAGGTCAAGTCAAGTAAGAAATAACATTCAAATTAAATAACATGCCACCTAACTACCACCTTTTAACATTTTTTTGTAAAAATACACATGAATACTTTTGAATTGATCCTGCACTGTGGTGTATTAAACTCTTTGACATGTCAGGGTGCTGTTTCAAAGCTGCATCCCCTTTTATCACTCTCTAGCGTTAGACGGTCTCCTGAGATGGGTATGCTGTCGCTGCTTGTAAGAGCTACTTCAGCATTTATAAATCGTCACACAGAATGCGCCTCGATGTGGCATTTTTTTGTCACACAGCATCTCATCCCTTCAATACGTCTCCATGCAGCATGTTTTTACCCTATGGACACAGTAAATGCGCATCTTTCAAATGGCGTGTGGCGACCTAATCTGTGTCACGCTTTATACCCCGACGGCGTTCCGTACATCTCGACCTGCCACTCCGTTTCAGTTCTCAACTCCCCCTGTGCTTTGGCGTTAACTCGTATAATAAGCATAATTAATAATGGATTAAAGCCTGCACGGGTGATAAAAGGTTATAACGGACATGGCACCGATTACATGGTTACATAATTTGCTCATTTAGTCTGCCGACGATGCATTACAGAATTTGCAGGATGTCATTCATGTTATCGTCTCTGTTATTTTGATCGTGTTGTACAATTTTGCATCTATAATGCAGTACTTAAATCAAAATGAAAACCTTGTAAATGCTTGCTTAATACAAGCCTGCAGTTTCCCTGCAGGTACAAATAGATCACAACCGGACCCCCAGTGAGGCTCAGAATCAGGCAGGACCGTGGTACCTGTACCGAGGGTTAAAGGGCACTGCTTTGGCTGTACCTCTGATAGCCCTTTGGCTGTACCTCTGATAGCCCTTTGGCTGTACCTCTGATAGCCCTTTGGCTGTATCTCTGAAAGCCCTTTAGCTGTACCTCTGATAGCCCTTTGGCTGTACCTCTGATAGCCCTTTGGCTGTACCTCTGATAGCCCTTTGGCTGTATC
>JAODJX010000015.1:4877603-4890724 GCA_026776945.1 Isichthys henryi
CCCCCCCCCCCCCCCCCCCCCCCCCCCCCCCCCCCCCCCCCCCCCCCCCCCCCCCCCGGACTCAGCTGCCAGAACTCTACAGCCATGAGCCTTAAGACCACAAGTTCAAGGTTTTTATGCTGATCTCCTGTTTACTCCAGATCTCAAAGCTCTTATGCTGATCACACCCGACCCTGTGTCCTCACCCCCCTTGGACACACTGCTCTCCATCTCCCAAACACCTAATCTCTCCAGCTGGATGACTGACCACCAACAGAATGCTGGATGGAATTCCTTCTCATGCCCATCTGTGCCTCAATTCACAAAGATCTCTGGTCAACAAAACTGTTTTCATCAAGAAGCACCACAGGCTACCTACGATGAAAACTACAATGTCTCAGCCTAAGGTTTTGAAGACTCTGCATCATCTGGAGTCCCTCACCTGCTACACGATGGGATTTTCCCAGCTGGCAGCCGCTCTGTGATCACATCCTGGATCAACTCTGATGCAGCTCTTATGTTATTTGAAATGCCTGCTTATTCCATGGAACCAGCGACTCGTAGGACACACAGCTGCACACCTCGCCTTCGAATGTCTCACACACACGCATGGGCTGAGCCCTTTAGTAATATCCAATCCTTACTTCTGACACATGGGCTTGATAAAAGAACATCAGCACCTGACATTCTGAACTTCATCAAAATCCTTTCGAGATTCCCACACAATCACAGGGATGTCTGTCTGTGTCCTGAGCAAAGGTCAGGAATCAGCTATAGAACAAATTTTTCACGTCACTCTGGATAACAGGATTTTTTCCCTCTCAGCGACTTCACCTTCCCATCAAAACACATCTCTTCAAAATGTCCTTCATCCAAACACCCTGGGGGCTTTTTTCTCTGTCTTTCACCACACGGACACTATTTGCAAACGTGCCGCACCTTATATTCAGTTCCTTGAAAACTTTCCGAAACGCAAATAAAACACATTTTTAAAAATCATGCATACATTTATTGTTAAGCATAAAACGCCGCATTTCTAGATTGCCAAAAAGTAATTTTCATCTAAATATGCCAAAATATAAAATACAGTGACAACACCGAAATATGTGTAATTTACAACACTAGTTATTTAATGACTGTACCAATTTGCAATTGCCCTTATGCTGTTTATTGATTAAAATAAAGTAATAAATAAATAAATAAGTAAAAAAGGCAACAAATGCATAAAAAAATCAGTTAAAAATACAAACAATTAGCATGGCATCCGATAAATAGAATAAAATAATAAAGGCTGGTGTTTTCTTTAAAGCACTTACCAGAAGTAAAAGAGAGTGATGGAATGTGACATTTCAGATGCGACGTGCTGCCTTTGGTAAGTGCCTCCCAGACTTTGCGCTATCATGCTTGCAATACAGAGGATTATATCCATAATGGAAAAAAGGCAGCCCATCAGGTAAGGAATAAGAACAGATCACTACTGAACGTGAAAGCAAAGCTCGTACCGTGGGGCTGGGGTGTATCCCTTTAACAGCAAGTTAAAGGTAAAGACGCTGAAATTGATTATGTATTACTTTGTGGGGTCTGAGAATCTGCATCGAATTCAGCTTTACATCCTAAATACCTTTCTGAACAGATGATCACTCTTCTGATATACTGATGTAAATTTGTGTAACAGTACAGTCAGGCTGCAGAGGCGGGACAAACCCAGAATGTAAAGGGTCATATAAGTACACACATTTACTGGGGCTGAATGTAATAACCGACCGAAAAACACAAGCAGCGCATCCTGGGGAAGTGCAAGAGGAAGTGAGAGGAGAAAGCCGTGCGGAAAGAGGATGTCGAGCCACGGTGGGGAAAACGCAGCAGAAGTTTCCGAGAAAATTCTCCCTTTTCATAAGTGTGCAGCCTGACTAGATACACCTTACAGAAAACAGCTATGCACAAAAACACTAGATGTGGCCTAGCCAAACTACACATCTATTCCCCGATATTCCAGACTGAGCATTGCACATCTTTTGTTCATTAATACAAAATGAAGCGATCGGCTTCAGTGGACAATAATGAAACAGGCAGGCTGCCTCTTCACTCTTACTTTTGTATTCCTCTTCGTCGGCCCTACAGCCGCTGCGGAGTATTCCCACACGCTCGGTCACACGCTACTCACTGGCAAAAATACAAAATGCAAACAGATTCATCCATGTGGCAGTACTTACTGATGCGTAATGCAGAATGGTTATCTCCACTCTCCACGACGTGACATCGTTCCAGGACGATAACCTCCACTGGATCAGACCGCTGCAAGGACAGAGAACGGAATCAGGAGGAGGGCAGCCACCTTGGGAAGCTGTCAGGGCTAACTGCTGATTGACAGCTGGAGAGACGCACGGACCCGTGCATCTGAGAGAAAATTATCTCCGTGTGGCCGAAGAGGAAGAGAAGGGAGACAGAAGGACAGAAAAAATAACACACAGTCCTCAATTTACCTCTTGGTACCACATAGCTTTTGCTCCTGACTGATGGGATGCATTCTCTCCTTGATTAGTGAATAGTGGAGCTTATTCACAGCCCATTGAGCACTGATTGAACCCAACACAACAATGCTGGTTCTTGCTGTATTGAAGACGAACAATCAGGCCTTCATCAGAGGTAAATATGCTAGGTATAGAGAGCCATTGTCATTTCTAATTCTTTTGGCAATGCAGGCTAATTAAATGCCTCTCTCTTGCCCATCTTCTGTCACTCTCCTGCAGAGTATTCAGTCTGTGTTTTCACGAAGACCTTGGTGAAGCCTGCCTTTGTAGAGGGACTTCTCAGACACTGAAGTACAGGAGGTGCTGTACATGAAACCATTCAGTCAACGAAACCTGCAGTCATACATTTTATTCAAGTGTTCATCTCAAAAATATCTTTGTACTGTGAATTACAGTGCCAAAGGAAAACCTGAAACCTTTTATAATATACAGTACATATTCATCGAATAACATGGCACATGAAAATCAAATATCACACTGACCCAAATGATCTACCAAACACGACATTAAGGAAATAAGCATCTTGGGCAGGAAATGATCTCTTATACTTAGGAAATGTCCAGGGTATGTGCTCTTTATTATCGTACCGTCCATATATAAATATATAGCAGCATAAAATAATGCTCCCCCAGGACCACAGTGAAACATACAGCAAGTGACAGGGGGGGATTTCACAGGACATTTAGTACAAAACACATGGGGGCTGTTCACAGGGGTGCATATACATATTCTGATGTGTTTGTATATAAACAAGAAGTAAGACAGCAGTACAACAGGGTGGAATAAGCTAACAATAAACAGAGAAAACAGAGGATGCGATAAAGGCTGTGGCTTAGCACAAGAACATGCCATCAAATGATCTATTTAAGGCACTTCCTGTTCTTACGAGACCTAGATGTAATTACAGCATGAAAAAAATCCCTTTTCTGGGGCAGATGTAACTTCTCACGGACCCTACAGGCAGATGAGCCCTCATCATGGAAGCGTTTGGCTGCAAGGATCTGCACAGAGGGAATGCGTGAAGGTCAGGCTCTCCCACAAAGCCTAAGTGAGTCAACAATGCTGTTCTTTGAGAGGGTCGCTCTACTGTCAAGGCCATATCTACTGGGATAGGAGAGTATGAACTATCAGCACAGTCGGCCAAAAGGAGCCAGCTACATGCAGTTCTGTAGGTGAGAGTCACTGACCTTGGTTCTCTTCTGGAACATACTCAGGAAATCATCTCATATAGCGGTAGTACTGTATGATTTATCGTAGAAAGATGTAAGTTCAATGGCATGTTACGCCTTCTGCTGTGAAACCTATGTCTGATATGCATTTCTGGGTTCAGGATCTAGTTATGGAGTTTGATGCATTGATAGCAGAGCGTGTGTTTGGACCGCTGGTTCTAGGTCTTGGAGGTATAACCAGGGTGTCAGTCAGGTAATTAGCACCTCCACCCGCTTCACCACCATCTTCCTCCCAGTCAAACAAGGCTGCCTTCTGTTCATTCTCTTGGTTCTACGCAACGCACCCGTGCTGCGATGGCATCTTCCAGCACCCGCCACTTGGCTGTTTCGTGGTCTCTTCCTCCCCCCATTTTGTTAATCCCCCTCTCCACCCCCACTTAATGTCCCTCTTCCCTTCCTTCCACTGCTGCATCAGATTTACTCGCACAGACCTGCGGCCCGACTGAGACCCATTTGTCAGGTGTCAACATGAGAAACTTTGAAAGCAGGGAAATTGTATTTAAAAAAAAAAACTCCCATGAATATCGATTTGTCAAAGGCAGCACTGGGGACAAAGGTGGGGAAATGATAAAGAACACACCCACAGTGGGGGTGAGGTGCAGACCTAACTGTCGTCTCGAGAGCTGGTGCACACAGGGTGAAAAGTGTGCTGAAAAGTAACTAAAGTATCCCAGAGGAGATGCAATTAACGCCCCTCAGAGCGGCCGCATTGAGCTCTAAATGGAATCCCGATCCAGCCAATGCGCTGAGAATGAACTATTGAATGTCCTGTGTGGCTTCGGCGGAGCTGGCCTCAGGTTTCCCACTGATGGTATCACACTTGGCGTAAGTGGGGGATGAAAAATTCTATTTGTATAGTATTGATTGGCCACAAATTCTGTTACTTAGTTCCCTGCAATTAGTCAATTACAGCAAATAGCAGTTTTTCTTTTGTCAACTGAGTCATTCATTCCAGCCACTGGGCAATTTTTACAGGAGAAAAAAAAACATCTTGATAAGAGGCTGAGCTGTCAGCAGGTCACAGCTGGGAGGGAGATCAGGAGATCAGGAGATCAGGATCATACGCAGCCACCTCTTCCCAACGACAGGAGGGAGTTAAACGGCAGCCGCAATTTAGTATCACCCCCCCACACACACACACACACAATACCGTGGCCCTTGGCCGTTAAAACCACACCATGCTGCCTCCAGGGAAGAGACAGTGACGCGAAGGGTGCCGTCATGCAGCAGTCATGCAGCAGTCATGCAGCAGTCATGCAGAGCCAAAGACACACAGCGCTGCACGACTGCTCGACTCATAACCTGAAAAATTCAATGGAAAAATTCAAATGCCGTCGTGTGAGAGAAATGTAATTTGACTGGTCCTGCTTCTCACAGAGTGCTCTCTTAGGTGAGGGGCGGTGTGTAAGGAACGTGACCACGTAAGGCGATCTGTGAACTGCGAGGAAATGACACCCCTCTCCGTTAAGAGGGTAATCGCGGGAGGGTAGGGTACTAAACCATCCGCTTCGCACTCCAATCTGCCCCCATTTGGGTGAGTGAAGCCTGGGGCATTCCGGATTTTTCCGTCTCACAACAGCTGACATATGGACCAGTCTCGCGGGCCCAAGGGCCGCCGCACATTTCCAATTTAAGACATGTCATTTACTCTAATGGAGCACGTTACCAGTGTCAGCAGGCCCTTGCCAGTTTTGAACCACTTGGCATTTGGGGAGATGATAAATTAGGCTACCCCACAGGCGACTGGACGTCCACTCTCAAGGTATCGAAGACTCCACAGCAGAGAGACTCGTCTGACTGATTCCCTCTGTGGAGAACCTCAGTGAGAGTGGAAACCCCGATATCCACTCACTCCTCCATTTAAGCTCATGTCCGTAGTCGGGGTGCCATGAGGACTGCATTTGTCCCCTCGAATTATTTATCACAAACTCCAGAGAGGAAACAGGAAAAGCTTAGCAAAGGTTACTGAAGCACTGGGGGGGGGGGGGAGCACATCTTTCAGCCAGACAGTGACAAAGCAGAACTTCAACAAGCCTCTCACACCCCACGTTAAATGGTTCAGAACATCCGTGAGAAGCCCCAGATTCCATGTGTCGGTACAAAAGAATGTGCAAAATAGTGTTAAATCGTAGGTGTTTCACTCTGATTGGATTGTACTGATAAGATTCCGAGTCTGTCACCTGGCCTACAGGTAGAGGGCGTCAGTGACAGATGACTCATCCCTGGTTCGGTTCCCACCACTCTGCAAAGCGCTTTCCCATCTCCACCTCACCGCTATGAAGTTTCCAGCCACTCTTTGGTTTTCTGACTTATAAAACTTCCTTGTTTTGAATAATAGGCGCTTTCATGATCGGAACTTCTTATTTACCTAAGAACCATACAGATTACATTCTCAGATACGAGAAACGTATCTTCCTCATATTTTAAAGCATTTGTTTATATAGGAATGTGTGCGCACTGCCATTAACCGAAACCTGAAGGATGGGGAGCTACAATCCCTGCTGCCCTTAAACGAGGATCAAAAAGGGGCAAAATCTAATAATGACCATCATCCATATTGTATATATATGAATGAAGCTGTCTTTAGCATAGAAAGGTCTGCAGAGTGTTCAGCGTGTCCTTGTTGCTATGGAGCTTATGTCACACGAACAAACCAAAGTCACTTTTTTTTTTTGTCATGCAGTCTTACAGTGAAATGTTTATGCGGTAGGTTCACTGCCTGTGCCTCATAAAACTAGAGAAATTATAATAATGTGTACTGATGACTAATCAGTTATTGAGAATGTTTTAAACATGCATGCGAATTCCATCCGCATGCTTCCTCTAAGAGTTCAAGGAGCCTACAGGAAACGTGTACTGTGAAGCACAGAGTGTGCGAGTCACAATAATTTACGACTCATTTAAGCACCGTTTCCTTGTCTCTCCCGTAAGAACAGTTTGGTGACCAACAGCACAAACAGCAGTATAGGAGAGTCGTGGCACCATTAATATCTGCAAGGGTGTTTCGGTAAATAGCAGATCTTTGGAGTTCTCTTAGACTAATGATGATGGAGTGCGTACACTTCAGCTAGAGATAGCAGCACTAGGCGTCCTCGAGACCCTTACTAACATTTTTTTTTTTTAAAGGAGTTTAGAGGGCGCTGAAATTTCGTGGGTTTTAACTCCCAAGTCTTTGATATTCATAATAAATGACTACAAATGATAGCTGTTCAACACCAGAACCTTCCAGGGCTGCCCTCTACAAGGTGGCTCAAGAAAAACGAGTAAAACACTGAAAGTAAATTCCCTATTAATGTGTCCTTGCAGTCATGGCTTCCATATCTCCAATCCAATCAGATATAAGACCGTCAAGCCTGTGCAGCCACGCAAACCACCACCCCGGGGCGTCTCGACTTGTACGTCAACGTCATAGCAAACAGGATAAGCTCCGATGTAATGGGGTCTCTGAGGCCCCAGTCGGACTTGTGTTTCATATATATGTATATATTTCTTGCATAATGTGTGTGTGTGTGTGTGTGTGTGTGTGCGCCGCAATACACCAGTAATAAATCCTGTCTTAAGTATGTGCACAAACATGTGGCATGTGATCCACGCACTGCCTCTAATGGAAAACCTGAGACTCGTTATTAAATAGTCCCATGGAAAGATCATTAAGGCCTGTTCATTGACGTCTCTTTTCAGAAGAAAAGTCAAACACTTAAAATAGACTTTGTGCCATTTTTCATTTGAACAGAACCTGGGATAATACGGGTCTTGGCACGTCAACGGTGCTGGCCAGAGTAAACAGGGCGGTGCGAGCCTGCTGTTCCCACTGCATGGCAGGCTGACCCCGACCCTCAGGTGCTGCACAGCGGAAGGCAGAAGGAGCCGTGATCATACCATGCTGGCAAAGGTAACGGAACATTCGGTGGTAACGGAACACTCGGCGGTAACGGAACATTCGGCGGTAACGGTTCAATCGAAGGTAATGGAACACTCGAAGGTAACGGAACTCTCTAAGATAACGGAACTCTCGGAGGTAACGGAACATTCCGTGGTAACGGAACACTCGGCGGTAACGGAACATTCGGCGGTAACGGAACAATCGAAGGTAATGGAACACTCGAAGGTAACGGAACTCTCTAAGATAATGGAACTCTCGGAGGTAACGGAACCCTCGGAGGTAACGGAACAATCGAAGGTAATGGAACACTCGAAGGTAACGGATCTCTCTAAGATAACGGAACCCTCGGAGGTAACGGAACACTCGGAGGTAACAGAACCCTCGGAGGTAACGGAACACTCGCCTGGCTTCCGTCCCTGCCTTGGACACTTTGCTTATAAAATACTGAAGCACCTCCCTGATTAAAGACAGCTTCGCCTTTTGACATATAGCCTGTTAATGGAGGGGATGAGATAAAGTGAGACATGAAAAGAGGTTTTACATCTGCATCCTCACAGCGAGTGCGACCCTGGGGGCCGAGCAGCAGGTGAAGGTTCCAGGTGGCTGAGAATGCTTGCCTACCCTAAAATAAATCTCTTCTTCTACCGACCAATAAATGTGACGCCAATCAAAAATGGTGAAAGAGGTGAGAGAGGCAGCATTGTTGAAGAGCAAATTAAAAAGCGCCGCTTTGGAAAAAAATAATGATCCTGGTCCAGAAGGATTTGATTGCTGCGGTTTAATTAGCCCAGAACAGTCATGAAACAACTTGTCTTGTTACAATCCCCTCCGAAGATGCTCTCGTGGAGCCCCTGCTCAGTCATTCCTGGCCATCACCCCCCCTCCCAATTCTGTTAATTTATCACACAGTGCTCCCACCCACCGGCAGCACCCTGACAGCGGCGTGGGGCCAATGCGCATTCATTACACACTGAGCCCTGCAACAAAAGGGACAGTTACAGTGCAGTAAACATGGCTCTTTATTTCAGGGCCATTTCCTACTGAGGAGGCTCGACAAGCGGCATGTGCTTAATATAAAGGATCAGGCATCAAAAAAAATAAACATACATAGTGAGATTCGCTCTGGACAGGATGCCGAAGGAGCCGTCTGACACAGCAATGGTTAGAAGGTTGGTTAGGGATTCAGCTTTCATGGTTTTACCAGAACAGGGCTGGAACCTCACTGGGAATATGAAACCTTATCGGGGAATAATAATGACTGGTGAGAAAGACAGACATTGGGGGTCTGATCAGGTATGTAATGGGTGAGAAAGAAATCAGGTGGAAGGTCTGAAGACCTAATTGGAGATGCTGCCCTCCCCCAAGAACGAGACAGATCTTTCAGTCACACACAGACAAAGGTGGACGTTTCAGGTCCTGAAAGTAAAAATCTAGACCAAAATATTGTTTGAACCGACCAGTTGAGTGTAAAGAGTCACAACCACAAAGTACTCAACTGGGTGGTTGACACAAAGTCTTGGTTTGGACTTGAAGTATCTCCTTCTGAAGCTACATAAAATTTAGAAACAGCAGTTAAGCATAACAGCGTAGCTTTGGACTGTAGGAAACCCTCACAATGTGGGGAGAACGAACACACGCAGAGAAATAATGTGATACTAAAACCCATTCATCGTCACGAAATACATTCCCTGTATCTACAAAGCCTTGAACATATCGCTCGGTGCTTCTGCATTCCTTCGTAAAAACAAAAAAAAAACTGGAAACAGCCGTTTTCTGAGGTGTCCTGCTCTTGTTATAACACACGATTTAAACACCCGGATTCTTATTATTCTGTAGAGTTGCACTTTCTTTGGGAAATGAATGTAAATTTTCGAAACGCATCCATTACACAAAACAAAGAACTGCACTGAAATAAATGTACTGGCTGTACCTGTGAGAAATTCAAGCATTAACACTCTGACACACTCCATTAAGCACATTTTCATTTCATCCACTGGCAGATTTATGCCCAAATGAGTTTAAATCCTTATACTTGTCTATGTTGTGTCTAAGCCAAACTTTACATTGTACCTTCTCTTACTAGATAATCTTGGATGATTCTGTGTGGGTACGAATACATGCTCTTACTTGTATTATCCAAAGCTTCTGCATTCTATTTTTGGATCAAGCAAAGCTTATTTATTTTTCATTGAGCAGGTATTCGGTACCAGAAACTGCCTCTTCCACTCTTTTTAACATCCCAGGCTCTTCGTCACAGCCATGTCGGTGGCAGCCTTCCCTCCTGACATTTTCATGTCTGCCCACCATAATAAACTAGGGAATGGTTTAGTCGATATCACAGAGCAGGAGTGACAGTGTGGATCTTCTTTAGGTAGGGGGTCTGAGAGCTTGCTTCTGCAGCCGCTTAACCTGGAC
Source organism: Isichthys henryi (assembly GCA_026776945.1). Classification (NCBI taxonomy): domain Eukaryota; kingdom Metazoa; phylum Chordata; class Actinopteri; order Osteoglossiformes; family Mormyridae; genus Isichthys; species Isichthys henryi. The sequence continues at coordinate 4,887,641 of JAODJX010000015.1, forward strand.
CTGCTACATAGGGGACCTCACACAGCTTCCTACATCCTGAAAAATAGACTTACAGATAAATCTGGTTGCATTCTACTTAAGGCCATGTTAATAGTCATTTATAAACACATTCATAACAAATAATGATGCATTCATAAAGCTTTATAAACATGGCCATAAATATTCATAAAAAGGCACAACGCATTACAACTATGTTTCGTATTATGAATGCTGTATGAAGCTCTCATCTATAATGCGCTATAGATATTTTATAATGCATTATAATGGTTGGTATAAGCATTAAGTATGCTTTGTAAGGCATTATAAAAGTATCTATAGTGCATTATAGATAAGAGCTTCATAAGGCAGTCGGTGCATAATAAACATGGGCATAATGTGTTGTGCCTTTTTATAAATATTTATAGCCATGTTTATAAAGCTTTATGAATGCATTATAATGCATTATGAATGTGTTTATAAATAACTAAAAACATGAAAGTGTTGCAAAAAAATTAACTAAAATATTATAAAGAAAGGATATATTTTCTCTATTTAGGAAACCTTAAATGGTTATTAACATTAACAAGCCTTAAAGGCATAAGGATGAACTCATGACAGATACATTAATAACAAATGAACTCGATAGATGCAGCAGAGACATTAGTATGGATTTACAGTAGAGACACTAATTAGGGTGAATACATAGCAAATACATCAGGGAGGGGAAACTGACAGCAGACGCATAAAACAGAAACTGAAAGGACTGAAATGGTTAATATGACACAGCCGAAAGATATACTGCTGAGACATGTAGGGCTTTACATATTATAAGCTCTTAACATGTGTTATTGAATGAGCAGATGTTTCAATCATTACTCTTCCATTGTAGTGATTTACCTATTGATCTGAAAACAGCACAAGATCAGCATTTACAGAGCCACTGAATCCGCAGTTAAGAGTCACTGGAAAAAGATAGTAATGACTCTGAAAAAGCCAAATGTGGTTTGTGTGAGCGCTGCAGTTTTGCAGAGAATAAGTGGGTCAACATCATCAGCTCCTGGTTTTCCCACTTTTCTGGCAAAGCAAATAAACGCTTATAGATTCCCACAGCACAGCCTCAAAGCACGATCCACCTCCAAGCATAATGTATGTATGACGACATTACTTTGCATGCTATCTTACACTCACTTAACTGGAGAAAAGATTTGTTGTCGCAAGTTCCCAAAAACAATTAGGAGTGTACAGGCCTGCTAATTCCAGAATTATCAATTTAACAGTGAAATTTTCAATGAAGTTGTTATATTTGACAAAAATGTTTAATTTCTTCCAAAAACCGATCATAACATTAGAGGTTTAAAAATGGTAGGCGTGACCCTGCAATTGCGATGCTCTCTGAAGTCAATCAGCATTTCACTTGCAAGCACCTGAGAAATGACTGAGCCAGAAGATTTAAATCTTTTTCACATTCCGTTTAAGGAAGAACTGCCTTTGCTTTGCTTTTCAGCTATTAGTTAACGCAAATTTTTGCGGAAGAAAGCACGGCAGAGATATGACAACAGAAATGATGGGGCATGTGATGAAAATGTACTAAACGTCTAATGAGCGCTGTTGTTCTAATCACTTTTCTGTAACAGCTAATTAGACTGGCTGTCCCAAGCTCAGTCGGATGTACAGTAATGCTCTATTTGCCGAAATACACACAGTCCGTCACCCACCATGAACGCAAAGATCTGACAGACAACAACACAAGCTTGATTACACTTGTACCCAGAGTGTCACACATGGATTTCACTTCCTCATCCTTTCGTTCAGCTTGCTGTTTATCTGTAATAATTCCGGGTGCACAGAGTATTCTACCTGAGAACTGCATTCCTTAAGTAATTTGTGTTAGTGAGAGACAGACCACTGGCTCTACATGAGTAGATATATACTTATCGTGTCACATTTTCCAAACTTTACTAACTCTCCTGTGGAAGTTGAGTGTCAACTATGGGTAATTATATAGTATTTTCGCCAGATGGGCTAAGTAAACCACCCAGCAGTGATGTGATTACCTCCTGGAGTTCAGATCTGCCTAAATCTTTCAACTCTACGCATTCCTGCCGGGAGGAATACCTCATCCCGAGATGCTGTGTCCATTCCAAATCGGCTTTGATTTCACACACACAGATTTTCAGCTACGTAGTCCAACTACGATCCCTTGCGGATACCCTCACAACACCATCCAAGGATGCAGAGGGGGAAGGCGAGAGAATGCATACAGACTCCCAGAATATGAAGGCAAAAGCAGCTGAACATTACAGAACTACTATGCCAGCGCCGAAGCCAGCAAACTGCCATAATCACGAAAAGTCGGAACCTAATTAAATATATACATTCCTCAAAATATTAACCAAACTAAATGTAAAAAAAAACCCTGCACTACATTGAAACAAGCCAATTTCTGAAAATCAAAAAGAGGGATTGCTGAGGTCTGCCTTTTAATTAATGCCAGCCGAGTGGCTTCTGAAATGTGCAGCATCCTATTTAATCAGTCTCCAGAGAAGAGGGAGCTGTACTGATCCAGCCCAGACGGTAAGAACAGCTCGCCAGTCAGGGATCCGCTTTGTGTGGTTTTACTGCACGTGGTCGATCTCGGCCGGCAAGCTGACATACATGCTGAGCGCCACACACAAGCAGACATGCACTGCTTTGAATGAATGTCACTTTTTACTGATTTTTGGAAAGCTGAGCACAGATAATGTTTAATTGTACAAAGAGAATAAAGTCTTAAGATGATCTTAATTGTTCTACCTGGCTGTTTAGTTTGGTTTTATTTTATTTATTTATTTTTTATTAAATAATCCATTTAACCAGGATAGACAGACTCAGTCCTGGCATGAGAAGAATTACCCAAGGTGGGGAGGGGGGTGATATGTAGCCCGTTAACCTTCACATTTGTGATCAGCTATTAATCCTGTGGGGTTATTTGGACCCCAGCAATTTAAAACTCCAGGAATTGATTACAAATTAAAATTTTTGCCCATTTTATGTCCATCCATCCATCCATCCATCATCTGCCGCTTGGTCCGGGATCGGGTCGCGGGGGCAGTAGCCTCAGCAGGG
>JAODJX010000015.1:4912649-4929592 GCA_026776945.1 Isichthys henryi
CCGTACATCGGCGTCAGTGCCACGGCCAAATGACCGTACATCGGCGTCAGTGCCACGGCCAAATGGCCGTACATCGACGTCAGTGCCACGGCCAAATGGCCGTACATCGACGTCAGTGCTACCGCCGCATGACCATACATGAGCATCAGTGCTGCCACAGATTGCACCACACTAACACAGATTCACACCAATGCAAGGGGTTTGGGTGAAACCTTTTCATTCAAATAATGAGTGCAAATGCCTCAAATAAGTGCTACCTCACCTGTGCTAAGTTACTTTACTAGGACCAGTTAAGTCAAAGCAACTAACTATCTTAACTGAAATATATTAATGGAAAACAGTGGTCAGAAAAGGTCAGGGTGAGATATATATTACCGGCCAAGAAAGATGAGCAATGTGTCTTTCCTGGACTCGCGGATAATTGGCTCCTCGGGGAAATGAAAGACAGAAAGTAAAAGCAGATGAAGACTCAAAAAGCACAAAGAGCAGGACAGCCGAGGGCCGGTATCCCGCCTGCGGCCGCGGTCCGGCCGCATCTCGTCTGGCACATTTCATTTTGCATTTTAATTCCTAGGTCCTGGTTCCGTGAAGCGCTTTGGGTGTCTCGAAAAAGGTCTATATAAATGCAGCAGTCATTCTTTCCGTCATTCAGGTTATACATTTGCTGTGAGTATCACAGGGTGCCTCTGCTCTGATCAGGGATTTTAGCATGATGAGAATTTCCAGAAAGTATGTTGACCTGCAGTTTTCAAAGCCGGCCAGATCTCTTGAAAGTTGTCCCATCTCCCGCTGTGACAGTGAAATCGACACTGTTTCCAGACAGGGAAGCATTCAGTCCATTAAGACAAGCGTAGTTGTCCTCGGAGCAAATCTGTGAACGTCTCACAGGACACAGCACCGTGAAGCCACTACTGTGAGAGATGTTCCGGACACATGAAAGATCATAAAAGCGGAGAGAGCTAGACTGTTGGTTGTCCATATATGACACACATTTACATTTTATTTATTCAGCGTTCGCTTCTTTTTAAGCGATGTGCATTTTGAGAAAGCAGAGTCAGATGGTCTCTGGAGCATCTGAGAGCTATGGGCCTTGACCAGGGGCCTAACAGGGAAATTACACCGACCCTAGGATACAAACCAACAACCTTCTGATCACAGGCACGAACCTCCTGAGCTCCACAGCCTCCAATTCAAACGTCCAACACCAGCCAGAGGAAGACTGAAGGAGGATAACCCTGTCAGCATAAATATTAACGTCCACTGCAGAATCCCCCAGGCCAGCACCCCGACCCCCCGACTCCACTCGAGCAGGCCTACTGTCCCCAAATGGGTCCCTAGGAGTGGCTGCTGTGAGGGCAGAGGCCCATTCCCGCAAGCGCCGACTAAACCAGCTGCTGCCACCCCCCCGCCTAGGACCCCACATGGACTTACAGCGGCCCTGCATCTCGGGTGGGAGAAGTGAGGGAATAGAAACAGAGAGAGAAAACATCTCTGATGTCACCACTGATCACGCGCCTGGAAACAATACAGAAGATGAAGAGAAACCGGTTCATTTCACTTTGGAATTTGGTATCATTAAAAATGAAAGGATCTTATCAGTGTTCCTTGTGTGAGATCACAGAAGGCAGCATTTCAGCCTCTTTCGGGGCTGACAGAACAGGACAGGACACCCAGGCTATTAAATACAAACGCCAGTTTGCTTGGTTCTGCTTCCTGATCACACGAACAGGGCAAATTTACTGGTCTTTCAATTTTAGATGCATCACTGAATAATAAAGTTACCATTCATATCACAAAGGAGATGTGGAACGATTTACTGTATCTGAAGTCACACAATTGAAACGTGGCAGATAGCATAGGGGTGTTCCTAAGTCAACGAGGAGAACACCAGAACGTGATGGAGTTCTCCTACACCATGGGGCCACACTGACCCCGCAGCAGGAACCACCACACGCCCATTGAATTTTGAACATATTTGGTCAAATTCCCAAAGATCTCTACTAGCTGCTAGTAGTGGGGAATGAGATCCTGTAATTATGCAGACGTGCACTTAACTCAGAGGGGCCATTGCTGACCTGCAAAGCAGCAGGCCCAGGTAATGCTTAACCAAACCCTACTGACTCTCCACTGCATTCCTTATCCAACACATTTATCAGTCATTTTTGAACTGGACCTATCAGGATATTTTTCAGACCCATAAGTGGATAGTGTGCATATGACTCAGGGGTCTACACCTCTGTGTAGTGATCAGAATGTCACTGGTTCAAATCCTGCTCTCAACAAAATAATCACATGTCTGTGGGCCCAGGAGCGAAGCCACTAACCTCCAGCTCCAGGGAAGCTACATGCTGCCTTTCATCAGGATGGAGATGAGACACAACATCCCCACAGGGATTAATGTAGCATCACCATTCTGTTAAGTACATGACTAAAGAGAAAAAATGCACAGTCACTCCAAAGGCAGGAACCCCCCCCCCCCCTTTGACTTCTTAACCATCATCACTGGTAAATTCTGAGTTGCCCTTCTTCTTCACGACAGCCAGGAGCAAAGTCAGAATATCTAACGGAGAGGATGTGTGGAAGCCAACAGCATCACATCCCCCTGGTTAAGGACCAATGTCCCATCCAGACATACAACACACCCACAAAGGCAAAGCAGAGAGCTTATCAAATTGGGGTCTATCGAAATTAGATTTTAAATTTTAGTTCTGTAATGCAAAGTAATCATTTGATTTTTTTTTACTGGACAAATCTCATCAATCAGAGATGTAATCAGAACTGGTAAGTTTGCCAAAAAAGCAAACTTAGAGGACGTGGAAACTAGATGAGTGTGTGAGGGGTGTATGTGTGAATTTTATATTCATCTCATGTGGCTGCTCTCATCTACAAGAAGGCTGCTATCAAATGTGAAATATTCCCTAAAACCAGTCACTGGGGGAACGGAATGTCACATTTCAAATGTTCATTAAACATTTAAACATTTTAAAGTAACCACAAATCACCCCAAACCAACAGCTAATGTAGGAAGATGATCCAGTGTTAGGGGGGAGTGATTCTCACTGATGACCATTAAAATACCGCTTACGAAAATTGTCAGAACTCAATTTTGTGTGAAAAAAAATGTAAATGACTGGAAAGGAAATGTTTAGATATTACATTCAAGCTCTCTGAAAATATCTCTGAAAAGTAATCAAGTTCACGTTTTCATTTTAATAAGACTTAACCATTCTCCCTTTGATGAAATGCCAGCAAAATTACATTTAAAAACTTCTATGCTACTTAAAAGTTATCATCTCATCTCTCTTATACACTTACAGTCCTGCAAAATAAATAAAGTATTCCAAATTTCCTTTTGATATCCTTTTCATTTTCAATTTCAAATGTGGGGCCACTTACTTGATATGAAGCCTTTGGTTTGTATGCTGAACTGTCATTTAAAATGTAGCTGGAAAGTCCCGTAAGTAGATCCAATACTGAAATATTCACAGCTGCAGTGAAATAGCTGTAACTCTGAACTTCAGTGTTGCACCATCTTTCTCTATAGAGCCTCTTCGGTTTCAAGGGCCGCGTGGGGCTCCGAAGGTTAGGGGCGGCGGAGGGTTAGGGGCGGCACGTGGCTCGGCTGGTTAGGAGCGGCATGGGGCTCGGAAGGTTAGAAGCAGCGCGGGGCTCGGAGGGTTGGGGCGGCGCGTGGCCTGGCTGGTTAGGGGCGGCGCGGGGCTCGGTTGGTTAGGGGCGGCGCGGGGCTCGGAGGGTTAGGGGCGGTGCGTGGCTAGGCTGGTTATGGGCGGCACGGGGCCTGGCTGGTTAGTGGGGTTCACCCAGAGAGCCACGCACCTCCTAAATCGATATCTATTCTAAGCAACAGTGATCGCCTTTGTAGTCTTGAATGTGATGAGGTCACACATCTTCTTAATGACTGACTCACCAAAGGCACCCCACGTCAGAACTGGCTCTTTGGTTCCTGCTCTAAAGGAGCTGAAAGCACATCATTAAACAGAGGGACACCGAGGAAGACCCGCCATTTCCCCAAGTGACTGTCACCGCACCCCTACTAACCGCGGCATCCTTTGTGCAGAGGTGACTGCAGAACAATCGCCGAAGAGAAAAACAGAATAAAAAAGTACCGTCTGGCTAACGCCCGCTTTTATAAAGGTTGGAATTCCATGAGACTGTGGCGGTATCAGAAGGAACACGTAACAGGGCGGCCACTAGATCCATCAGCACAATGAAGCAGCAGCACACTTAAAAACACTGAAAGGCCTTTGAATATCTATTTACCTTGAAAAGACTCTTCCAGCCATCAAAGTGCTCTGCTAAAAGTCAGCAATGCAGACAGAGAAACAGGGCACTGCAGGGGGCTGCCTGCATCTTACTTTATACGTTTGCAGCTTTACGCTTACTAATAATAATTTCAGAGAAAACACCAATCTGCCTTTCAACAGTTTCTCCTGGTCAGAGTTACAGGTTAATTTAACCGGGAAGAATTTGAACTTTACGTCTGGAGTCCAGAGCCCTACAGACTGGCTAGCCAGCATATCAGAGCCTGAACTAAGAAGGTAAATTAATAGGTAAAGGTCCACCACTTACTAAACGCAATGCTGCGGTCACACACCGATATGATCAGGTAATCTCAGAAAATCTGCTACTATAATTTAGATAAAGAAGACATGTTTTTTTTCCCCATGACAATTTAGAAATGCGCATTGTGCAATGTTTTCCAACCCTGTATTTGCAGCTTCACCAATAGTTCTCTCTCATACACGCCCTGGGTTTGTTGCTTACTGAACGTCGGGTGCCCCAGGGGCCCCAGATAGTACAGTTACTGAGCATGGTCAGCAGGGGGCCACCAAACGTCAGGTGCCCCAGGCCACAGTCAAAACACACACACACACACACACTTCGAAACGCACAATTTTCACAGCCATCTCAACTGACATTTTTCAAAAAAATAAAATGACAAAACTTCACATGGGAATGAAACCAATAAAAGATGAACTTTCCCCAGCAGCGGCCGCCTTCCCAGCAACCCTAATGAAACAAGTGAAGCCTTTTGATCAGAGCTTTCAGAAGTTATTGTGGAAACTCTGCCTGAACCGCACTGGGTAAAGCTCGCTTGACAGCCACACACTGGTGGGGATTATGGGTTGTTTCCCCCCTCCACAGTAAACAAACATTTCAAGGCTGTTTTTTTGGGAAACCATAAGCTGTGCGGAATGTGACTTTGCAAGATGCCTTCATAACATCCTGACTGTTGTGACAGAAAAAAGAGAAGATCTATCCAGGACAAAATAGGTAAAACTGCCTTTTCAGTATGTTATACTGTGTTAAAGAGAAACGCAGTTTCCTTGAAGGCAAGACAAAGCGGCATGGTAATATTACAGAGGAAAGGTCTATTGCTATTCAGAGTAACAAACAGCGAAAACACACAACTATGATGTACGAGTCCGGCGGGAACACTGCCGTTTTAACATTCACCGCTCAGCAAAACAAAGCCAAGCTTTTCCCTTTTCAAACACGCCGAAGCTCCTTCAGAAAAATCAACACTCTCTGCATGTAAATCTTTTTTTATGAGCATAATTTGGGACACTGATAAAATTGAAGGGCGCATAAGCTCTTTCAAAGCAGACCCTTATAAACCCATAAGACGATAATCACAGCAGGATGTGAGACCAATCAGAATCCAAGACAGTGCGTAGGTCAGGATGTTTGTTTTTGCTTTAGGTAAAATAAAATCCTATTCGTTCCACATGCGCCTCACAGGAAAAATTTGCATCGCCTCCGTTTCCGCTAAAATGAACTGTTACTCCTTACAATGTCTGCACCAAAAACAAACCCAGCTTTATAACAAGGTTCGTTTTCCTGTTAAGGTCAGTTTCAAGAGCAGAACAGGCGTATTCAAATATCCTTAGTGCTTTCAGAGACCTCTCATAAACCTTTCTTAATGTCACGTACGCCTGAATTGAGATGTTTACAGGCAGGAACATGCACACATCAAAAGACGTGATGAATACACGCATCGTTCTGCCAGTCAGGCGAGAGAGCAGTCTTCCATTACTAAATGAAATTAATTAATTACTTAATTAAAGCCAGGAGCTCAAAGTTTATTCTCCCTCAACATTCTTCTGCCAGGAGCTACGGCAGAGGAAAACACTTCAGCTGAATCCACACCGGGGTTTATTGTTTTGTATTTGCATAAAAATACCATAAGATCCAAGAATTTCACAGTACATCATTTTCAATATGCTTCACGAGACACATATTGTGTATGTTCAACAGGAGTGTCCCAGCACTTCCTCGAAACCTTCCCACTTAGATAATATCTAAAAATATAAAACTGGCACACGCCGGATATGAATGACGTTTGTATCACTAATCAAAGCTAGGAGGTTTCACAATGACCCGAGGCAGCAGTCTGGTAGAGTGTATATGAAGGCAGACGTCACCTGCCTCCCCTGTGAAGCATCCCTCCAGAAGCTGTGTGACAAGAACAACAGAGTCACCTATTTGCAAGGAACAGGATGTTTTCTGTAGATCGACAGCCTGCTTTTCAAAGTAATTTGTGCCATTTTGCGATGACCACGGATCAGTCCCAGAGTCCTGGTGTTCAATCAGGCCATTATCCACAGCCTGCAGGTCCGATTTTAAAGGTTTATAAGCAAACAGGATCTCGGTGCTGTTGTAACCTCAATCAATGTCGTTACCCTGAACTGTTTTAGAATCCATTCGGCTAATTAAATAGACTTCTAGATTTCTTTGTACAATAAAAACAAATTATTTGAGGGATTCTAAGTGGAAGAATTCTGAGTGTTTATTCTCAGAGGGAAATGAATCCCTATGAAAGTTTTACCACGTTAACAGCAGCCATTATCAGATGCAGTTTAAAGAAATACATTAAACAAAGAAAATTACATTTATAAAATCTCCTTAGAGACTTTCCCGAAGGGACACAGCTTGAAAAACATTCGTTTGTTTTCTCAGCTACACAGCAAAATATTTAAACAAATTCAAGTTAAACTGCTTTCACAAGAGTACCAAGGCAGTTCTGGAACTGATTTCAAGCCTTTTGTTTGGCTGCTGCACCACCTGTCACAGACCTGGATGCATTACTGCCATGCAACCGAAGTCACTGACCTCAGCGCTCAGCGCCGTTACCTGTGGAGCTCGTCTGACAAATGAATCATGAGTAAACAGGTGTGGAGTGGAGCTTTTTAAAGATATACACAGCCCACAGATTATATACACAGCCCATAGATTATATACACAGCCCACAGATTATATACACAGCCCACAGGTTATATATATAGCCCACAGGTTTACCTAAGGGATAAGCAGGGCACAAATACAGAGAGAGCCACATCCACCTTGCAAGAGAGAATGAGTTGGAGAGACTGGAAGATGCACTCAGACTCTAAGACTTTTTCCTAGATGCAAATCTATAAACCGAACTTTGGTAGTGTATAACCTTGTAAACTGGATGAAGTCACAATTAACAGGAAAGATATCAGACCCTGAGCACTGGCCATCATTCCCGCCAATGTGAAAAGGTGAAACCCGCATGGTGGATGTCGGAACATCACGTCTGAGCTCCCACTCCTCGAAATTACCGTGACAGGGATCTCTGCGGAAATGCGGGTGAGAGCTGGAGCGGAGATCTGTGCCGAAATGCGGTTGAGAACCAGAGCAGAGATCTGTGCCGAAATGTGGGTGAGAGCCGGAGCAGAGATCTGTGCCAAAATGCAGGTGACAGCCGAAGCGGAGATCTGTGCCAAAATGCGGGTGAGAGCCAGAGCGGAGATCTATGCCAAAATATGGATGAAAGCCGGAGAGGAGATCTGTGCCGAAATGCAGGTGAGAGCCTGAGCGGAGATCTATGCTAAAATGTGGGTGAGAGCCGGAGCGGAGATCTGAGCCGAAATGTGGGTGAGAGTCAGAGTGGAAATCTGCGCCGAAATGCAGGTGAGAGCCGGAGTGGAGATCTGTGCTGAAACGCGGGTGAGAGCCTAAGCGGAGATCTATGCCAAAATGTGGGTGAGAGCCGGAGTGGAGATCTGTGCCGAAATGCGGGTGAGAGCCGGAGAGGAGATCTGTGCCGAAATGCGGGTAAGAGCCAGATCAGAGATCTGTGCTGAAATGTGGTGGAGAGCCGGAGTGGAGATCTGTGCTGAAATGCGGGTGAGACCCGGAGCAGAGATTTGTGCCGAAATGTGGGTGAGAGTTGGAGCAGAAATCTCCGCCGAAATGCAGGTGAGAGCCGGAGTGGAGATCTGTGCCAAAATGCGGGTGAGAGCCGGAGAGGAGATCTATGCCAAAATGTGGGTGAGAGCCAGACAGGAGATCTGTGCCGAAATGTGGGTGAGAGTCAGAGTGGAAATCTGCGCCGAAATGCAGGTGAGAGCCGGAGTGGAGATCTGTGCTGAAACGCGGGTGAGAGCCTAAGCGGAGATCTATGCCAAAATGTGGGTGAGAGCCGGAGCGGAGATCTGTGCCGAAATGCGGGTGAGAGCCGGAGAGGAGATCTGTGCCGAAATGCGGGTAAGAGCCGGATCAGAGATCTGTGCTGAAATGTGGTGGAGAGCCGGAGTGGAGATCTGTGCTGAAATGTGGGTGAGAGCCGGAGAGGAGATCTGTGCCGAAATGCGGGTAAGAGCCGGAGCGGAGATCTGTGCCGAAATGTGGGTGAGACCCGGAGCGGAGATCTGTGCTGAAATGCGGGTGAGAGCCGGAGCGAAGATCTCTGTTGAAACATGCACGAGAGCTGGAGCAGAGATCTTCACAGAAATGTTCGCTAGAGCCGGAGTGGCGATCTCTGCAAAAACGTGCACGAGAGATGGAGTGGAGATCTCAGCAGAAACGCGCGCATGAGCCCGGAGTGGAGATCTCAGCGGAAGCCCATGTGAGAGTCGGAGCAGAGATCTCTGCGGAAATGCGCGCAAGAGCCTAAGCGGAGTCAGGGAGGCGGAGTGTGTGAGGCTTACCTGGCTGGGGCTCTGCATCAGGAAGAGCAGGTTCCCTCTCAGCCGGCACCATCGCTCTCTGCGCTCTGCACGCGGGCAGTGGAAGAGGAGGAGAAACAGACAGAGTTAAAATGACTGAGCTGCCGCCGTCCACTGCTTTCTAAGGATCTGGGGAGGGGGGGGCACCACTCGCCTGGGATTAGGAGATGGTGAGACTGTGGGGAAGCGCGTCGCTTTTAAAGGTCAAAGCCGGCAGGGAGAGTCATTATGCGATTCCTGCTGTAGGCACCAGCGCCGTGTGCCTAATAGGCAGCTTAATACCAGAAAACTTCCAGAAGGCAGCCAGGGACCCCAGGCGGCAGCACTGGAAGCTCTGCCTCTTTTTATTGGTCCATACCTCTGTGCTCAGTAGGGGTGCAGCAGAGCTGGGAGGGGAAGCTAACGGGGGGGAGTGCAGCTAGACTATAGGGAAGGAGCTCAACACTGTATGCTGAGGTGAATAAGCACAGGCTCAATTTAGCATACTCAACACTGTATGCTGAGGTGAATAAGCACAGGCTCGTTTTAGCATACTCAACACTATACGCTAAGGTGAGTAAGCACAGGCTAATTTTAGCATTCTGAACACTGTATGCTGAGGTGAATAAGCACAGGCTCATATTAGCATGTATGCTAAACTAAGATGGTTAGTACCAGGAGAGGAAATATGTCCTTCACTAGCTTTCTAGTACTGTTCTTTTGACTGTTCATTCATGTGTAACAGATGTTTTCAGAACTGGCTTTAATGGTTATGAAACTGCAATGATACTTTGGACTGTTTGGGCTGAACGCTGGAGGCTACTGATCACCATGTGACATATTAACCAAAAGGCATAAGAAGGACCACATACTCCCGACTCTCCAAACCCGCAGCCAACTCTGAGCAGTAGGGAGTCCATGCTTTGGCCAAATATTCAAAACGCCCTTCAAAGTATCTGTGACTCTCCTGTTTGATAAAACAGAATAATGACAGAAGAGCCTTTTTATCTAACGCAATGTTTCCAAACCCAGCTTTCAGGGACCCCCAAGCCGGTCCACATTTTGGCTTCCTCCCAGTTCTTAGCCAGACATTCCACATTTTTGCTCCCTCCAATGTCCTGGGTAGGGAGCTGAGAGGAAGCAAAAACATGGACTGTCTGGGGGTCCCCGAGGACTGGGCTGGAAAACACTGCTTCATAGGACAAGATTTAGAGCTGTGCCAAGTCTTACTGGAGGAGTGGGGTCATCACTGTCCGATGGCACGCTGAAATAATGATTTCAAAAGTTCGGAATTGTAGTCTAGATAAACAATTAGCAGTCTCAGAAAATGAAAGTCTCTAGGGCTTTTCCCCCCTTTTTTGTAGACTGAAATCTCTGGAATAATAACAACCCAGCAGCAATAATTAGGAAGTCAGTCTAGCAGAACGCCGGCAGCATTAGGAACAGATTGTTATGGGCTGTGAGCCCTCAGGGATCTGATACAATCACACACATCCACCTGACCCCTGCAGACTCTTTTCAGAAGTCTTCAGCTTCTTTGCATGGACGTTGTGAACGTCTGCTCGTCCTGGCCTTATTTTCAAGATCCTTCCTGTAGCATTTTCACATCTTTCATTTCTTTTTTTTTAGCAGACGCTTTTACCCAAAGCACCATACGGCTTTTGAGAAGGCAGGACCAGCAACTGGGGGGGAAGGACCGTGCCCAAGAGCCCAGCGGTGATATCATCCTGCCGACTCTGGGATTTAAACCAATGACCTTCCGATCACGCAGGGGGGGAGGGGACTTCCTGTACATAGCAATTCACCAACCAGTTTAGCCCCCACCATGTTCATACGCTAACAGTGCCTACAGTGAGATAATGACATTCGCTCACAGTTTTTGCCTCTGACAGCTACTCTGAATCATAAAAGGTGTTCCTCATATGGGCCCCGATGATACCGGCCCCGTGGCCCCAGAGGTGGCTACAGGGGGCTTCAGCTCCCTCTCTGCCCTGTAATACTGTACCTGGCTTTTGAGGAATGCCAGGGGGGATCCTGTGCACCCAAAGTCTTCCTTCTTTATCAAAGTTTGCCGGAGGTCCCTGGGATAGAGATGCTAGGGCCTTCATGTTGAATCTCATCCTCTTCCAGGAGTCAGGCCACCAAGCAGTGATGTACACCTGTAAGACACACACACACAAACACACTTTGTATTCATATCTTTGTGGGGACTGCTCATTAATTTCTATGGTAAAAATGCTAACGCTATCTATGACAACCTTAACCCCTACCCAGCCCTAACCATAACCATAAGTAACCAAACAAAAGTCTTTCGGAATTTTTATAACACTTAATTTCCCCTTGTTGGGACCGAAAAGGTGATCACCATAACATCAAAATAACAGGTTTTTATCATGTTTTGGGGACATTTGGTCCCCACAATGTAATGTATATCGGAACCACACACACACAAACACACACACGCACACAAGGAAAGCAGAAAGTACACCAACGACTTGTGCGAGTGTTCAAAGGCCAGAGGCACACAGCTTTCACCTGTCACACTGAAAATAGTTCAGAACTTTCAAATGCAAGAGCTTGAAAGAATGGATTTCTCTGCATTTCAATGCTCCGGAAGCCTATAATAATGAAAACCACAAAACGGCTTAAACAGTGCAAAGAGCTGACCCTGTATTAAAAAGCGTTTCTTAAGGAAGAATCGAGACTAGCTGTACACTTTGACAAGTTCCATTACACAGAAGGTTTTCTCCTGGTTTACAGTTGCAGAGCGTGACTAACCATAAAAAAATGGCAGTCATCTGAAAAAAACTGCACTTTTAATTCAAAACACCTGTCATGCCGAGTTGGCGCCATGCATCTGCACTGATAAATTATGCAGAAGTGCATTCCTGCGTTTCCAGACAGAGTCAGAGCTCAGCTTGCCCCTGATCTTCTTGCGGATTCCTGCGGAGATACCTGTGAGGAAACGGCACTCCTGGGTGAGAAGGAGAGACTTAAATACAGGCGGGAAAGAGCATATTAAACGCAGACGGCGGGGGGACTGCAGCCGGCTTGGTGTTATGCTAGAGGAAATGGTTGGCGGCGGTCATGGCTTCCCGAAAAAGTAACAAGCAAAGCCAGGGGGTAAATGAACGTTTTAAATAAAATCAGAGAAATAAACCACTAACACACTTCTTTGAAATCAGTATTTGCAAACTGTCGGTGATCCATGCTGTTCTAAGCCCAGCTCAACAGCTGTACTATGCAAGTATAAAATAAGTATAAAACGTTGCATGCAGGTTATGGACTCACACCCAGAAGGCTGCTGGTTCAAATCTCAAGATATGAAGATTTGCTGCCCTCACACAGAGTATGATTGGGATTGGAACCGAACACCAAACGAGGGAAAAGAGCTGAGCCACCATGCCACCAACTGTAGGGTATAATCAAGCTCAGTTTTATATATATATCGACGAATGTGTGAAGGCTTCTGCCTGATTTCACCTGGGGTAGCCGAACACCCTCCAGCACACAGAGGTGGTTCTCTGCCAGAGCTGTGATGCTCGTTAAAGCAGAAAAACACAAGCGAACCTTTAACTCATCCACTCTCCACATATCCCGAATAAAACCTTCCAAACGCCTACATCTCGTTGACAAATACTAAAACTCATTTCCAATACATCCAGTGTCGGACAGACATCTCTCAAATGAAATTTACCTCTACAGAGAGAATATTTCATGTGTACTTCACAAAAATCCAGAAATAAAACCAAACATACGAAAAAGTGTCAAATTTTATTATGGCCTCTTTTAAGTTTTATATTTACACCACAGGGCAAATGCATTTTTAAACAGCTTTCAGAAAAGAGAATACAATATCACTTAGCTTCATTCACCAGGTTATTATTTTAGAGTAAATCTAAATTTTTGAAACGCTATTTGCTCATCAATTGAACTTGTATTTTAGTTAAAGTTACAAGGTATTGGTTCTTTACCTATCATTAAAGAAATACCTTTATGCTTTATCGTTACAAGCTTTTTGATTATTATTATTATTTATTATTTTTATTATTATTATTAGCAGACAAACAGCCTTGATAGTCATCAGAGGTTCACTGTCTACCTTCCGCTGTACGGTGTGGATCGATCCGAGTCACCTGGAAACACGAAACGACAGTGATTTTGACAGTGTGACGAAAGCGTCTGAAAACCATCCGAGCCCCGGAAAACCCCCGGCTGATAAGACGTTCAAAAGGGCTCAGGAGACAGGCTGTCCGTCCCAGACCCGGGATGCCGACAAAACTGTTTTCAATGCATCGCCACACAACCAGATTAACTGAAATTCATCACCACAGAACCAGATTAACCGAAATTCATCACCACACAACCAGATTAACTGAAATGCATCGCCACACAACCAGATTAACTGAAATTCATCACCACAGAACCAGATTAACTGAAATTCATCACCACAGAACCAGATTAACCGAAATTCATCACCACACAACCAGATTAACTGAAATGCATCGCCACACAACCAGATTAACTGAAATTCATCACCACAGAACCAGATTAACTGAAATTCATCACCACAGAACCAGATTAACTGAAATGCATCGCCACACAACCAGATTAACTGAAATTCATCACCACAGAACCAGATTAACCCAATGCATCACCACAGAACCAGATTAACTGAAATGCATCGCAACAGAACGAGATTAACTTAATGCATCGCCACAGAACGAGATTAACTGAAATGCATCGCCACAGAACCAGATTAACTCAATGCATCGCCACAGAACCAGATTAACCCAATGCATCGCCACAGAACCAGATTAACCCAATGCATCGCCACAGAACCAGATTAACTCAATGCATCGCCACAGAACCAGATTAACTCAATGCATCGCCACAGAACCACGCTTGGCCTTGTTTTCAGTGACGACTCTTCAGGAGGCCGCAGCAGACAAAGAGTAAGTCCAGGAAGTCGATGATGACCTGAGATATTAAAAAGTCAATAGTGGGGATCTCTGGCCATTTGAAGTGTAGGTCATAGATAACAACCAAAACGCACTGATGGTGAAGAACCCCAGGGATCTCACTATAGACATCCAGCTGCAGGTGATCCCAGGGCCAAGGTGGCTATGAAGACCTAATAGCCCATCTCGCAATACGTCCGCAATGTCCCTGTCGATCCCCGGCCACCACACCAGGTCTCTGCAGCACTGTTTCAGCTTCACAATATCCAGCCCTCATGAGCCATAGTGAAAACACACACAGAGCACTGTGCAAAGCCATTTGCCACACAGGTGTCCTTCCAGCAGGACAGCTCGGTTCCTCAGGCACCTCATGAGGTCAGCCATTCCCGATGTAAGTGCAGAGATTTTAGAGAGAGGATCGAATCCTATTCAGAAGCTTCTTTAAGCTCCTGCAGAGACACGGTGGCCTGGAGGTCTGTATGTAACATCTGAATAATGCCCTGTTCCACACAGACAGTGCCTGTGTGCGGGACTGGTGCAGAGACGAAGTCAGAGAGCATGTCGACCACATCATCGCTCCCGCTTGGGGTCAGCTGCAGGTTAAGGTTGTGCTGGCGGAGGCGGTGGGGTCAGCAGTGTCTGTGACCTGTTCCTGATGAGGAGGGCAGCGCCGCCCATGCCTGCTGATTCGTCCTGGGAGTGAAGAAGTGGGTATAGAGATACAGGTGCCACCGTTCACAGACACAGATGCAGGCAAGTGCCTCATGCTCACCCACTGAGTACCGCTGCTCAGGCTGGTTAAGAGCACTGGAGGCAACAGCAATGGGCTTCTCTGCGTCATTCTGAGTCTGCCAGCATCGCACCTAATGCTGTGACCGGCATGTCACAGATCATGAAAGAGGGACTGGAGATGTCAAAGTGAGCTAAAACTGGGCGATTTGAGGGTACACACAGCATCAGACGCCCGAAACCACACACACCGAAACCTATCGCAGCAGCCAGTGCAGTGGGGCTGTAGCAGGGCAGTACTGAGAAAGGAACTATGGGCAACAGCCTGTCATGCCCATGAAGGAGGCAAGCTGAGTGGCTGAGCTGAGCACAGGGATGGCCTGAACGGCGGCCATGGTGGATTTGGGTGAAGTTATGTGGCCTGCTGACAGGCAAAAGCCCACATATTCTGCGGCTGGAAGAGTGAAGACGCATCTTCAGCATCAGGCACCGGCCCGTGCTTGGCTAAGGCTGTGAAAATACTGCCGAGTTGCCCGTCGTGTATCTCAGTGGTGGGCCCGTGTACAACAATATCTTTGAGATATATGGCAGTGCCCAGTATGCCAGTCAGCACAGAGACCGTGGCCTTTTGGGAGCTGTTGGGGCGGAGCTAAGGCTAAATGGCATGTAGGTGTAGCGAAACCTTCCTGCATGTAATATAAATGCTGTGAGGGTTCTGCTGCAGGTGGAGAGGCTGCTGTAAATATCCCTGTTTGAGGTTGAGTTTGGAGAACACCGCAGAGCCCTGGAACTCTGTGAGGGGGCAGCAGACACTTATCTGGGACCCCCACCTTTTTCACTGCATGGGTATCACAGATACGCCTAGCCACCATCAGGTTTGAGACCCAGGGCAAAGCGTCCACTGAGTCAGTGATGCCAGCATCCAGCACCTGCTGTAGCTTCGGTCGAGACCCCATCACCGAGGGGCAGCGGGCTTCGATGTAGTGGCCGAATGACGGGTTTAACGGGGGGGTTGGGGGGAGGTCGGTGGACGAAAGCAGCGAGGAAGCTTAGGCCTTTACACAGTGGTGGCCATTTTGGTGCCAAGGTGTGGCCACAGCGAGAATTGCCAAACCCCCTTGTGTCCAGGAGACGGAACCCCAGAGCAGAGATCCGCACCAGACCCATCAGGTTTGCCCCATAGTGAGAACATGAAAGCTGAAACTGGGCACCGTGTTAGTCCCACAGCAAACAGTTACTCAGAGAGAAGCGACCAGATCAGTTTTAGAGTCACCATAGGCAGAGAGGAGTAGCAGCTACAGACGACTGAAAAATTGACTAAGTATTAACATTCAAAACAGACACACAGTCACTGGTATCCAAAAGCAGAGAGAGAGATGCATACATCATTCAGGTGGACTGAGTATGACGTGAAGGACACTGGACCTGAAGCCACACTGAAGAAGCCCGGCTGGAGAAGAATGACAGACAGCAGGAATATGATTCTGCTTACTAGCTACAGAAAGTCTGACCACGTGCTGAACAGTACACGGCTCTGGAGGCGTGAGACCGACACGCACGGCTCCGACACGCAGGGCCCCGACGCGCAGGGCTCCGACGCGCAGGGCTCCGACACGCAGGGCTCCGACGCGCAGGGCTCCGACACGCAGGGCTCCGACACGCAGAGCTCCGACACGCACGGCTCCGACACGCAGGGCTCCGACACGCAGAGCTCCGACACGCACGCCTCCAACACGCAGGGCTGTTGTGTACAGAGCCCAGTATGATGCTGTTGCCCCAGATGCATAACGGCAGCTGGTGTTGGTGATGGAATAAAAATGACTGACACTTTGTGTGGCAGCAAAACAAGCGTCATAGGTGATACTGGCACCGTTTGCTAGTGTCCCGAGCAGAAGCTAACCCTCTGCACCAAGCAATGCTGCTACAGCACCTTTATCGGAGTCACACTCACATCAGTCAACCCCTGTGCTATGAGGTAAGTTTCAAAAGATTGTAACCAGTCCAGGGTATCGGAGGTTCAACGGGAAATGGCGGGAAGGGTTAGGTGGCGGAAGCGAAATATCAGCCATCTTCATCCCCAGATGTTATATTTGAAATACTGCGGACATCATATAATACTGCCTTTTGTATATTCTATTTCACACGTTCACACTCCGCAGACACAACCAATCCAATATCCATTACCTACAACATAATGATTACACCACAGAGCATCACTAACTCAGTGCTTCACTACAAAACAGCGCTAAGTCAATGCATCACCACAGAGCATCACTAA
>JAODJX010000015.1:4929692-4939964 GCA_026776945.1 Isichthys henryi
ACCACAGAGCATCACTAACTCAGTGCTTCACTACAAAACAGCGCTAAGTCAATGCATCACCACAGAGCATCACTAACTCAGTGCTTCACTACAGAACAGCGCTAAATCAGTGCATCACCACAGAGCATCACTAACTCGGTGCTTCACTACAGAACAGCGCTAAATCAATGCATCATCATAGAGCATCACTAACTCAGTGCTTCACTACAGAACAGCGCTAAATCAATGCATCATCATAGAGCATCACTAACTCAGTGCTTCACTACAAAACAGCGCTAAGTCAATGCATCACCACAGAGCATGACTAACTCGGTGCTTCACTACAAAACAGCGCTAAGTCAATGCATCACCACAGAGCATCACTAACTCGGTGCTTCACTACAAAACAGTGCTAAGTCAATGCATCACCACAGAGCATCACTAACTCAGAAGCTTCAGATTCACTGTGTGCTCTAGACCTTTACTGCGTGTCAGCATGGAGTAACGTCCGTTTTTAAAGGAGCTGGGCGCCCAGGTATGTTTTAGAGGAGGCCTGTATACATATACACATTACCGCTAAAGCCAAGAGCCAATTAATACAGCTGAGATTGAGAGAATAAGCCTGTCATTAATCCACAGTTCTTTCACACTACAATCAAATTCCTGAAGGTATTTATGAGATACGCTCATCCAGCCATTTTCCCATCAGGGCTAAGAATTACAGCCAGGAACCAATGGGCTGTTGAGAGACGATGTGGCAGGGAAACCAGCAGCACGGTACCAGAACCAATCTGATGGGAGGTGGAGCAGGATGATCCTTAGCTACACCCATGGGAGAGAGGGGGCCTATTTGTTTTGGGACAAACACCTTTATTAAAATAAAATAAAAGATGGTGTCCTTGGTGGGTGCTATTAGGGGGATGGGGGCTCACATGGCCCACGAATGCCCCTCATTTGTGGGAGGGGGGGTGGGCTCACATGCACACACCTCAAAATGGCTATTGAATTAAGATATTAACTGAGAATTGCAACCATATCAGAATAACTAGACAACAGACCAGCTAAAAATTTGTTTACTCAAAAAAAGGTTTTTAAAATAAATATATTATGCAAATGTACAATAAAAATACCAAAACGCGAAAACAAGCAATAATAAATCATTTGAGGGGAAAAGAAACACGTAGTAGCTTTTGCATAAAATCACAACATATTGGCAGTAAGACTTGTCGCCAGCGGAGTGGGTGTTGAAGGAGAAAGCGAGGGAAGGCTGCCTGTCATCATGTTTAGCTACGTGCAAACACTGTACCAAACACACAGGGTTTAAATTCTCGTTTATAATGGAGAAATTAAACGATATCGGGGGTTTGCGGCATACGATAATGAAAAGAGACAGATGAGGAAGGGAAGGAAACACGGTTGGGACGCACAACGAATGTCTGCAGGAGGTGACGTTTGGTCTTTGCATTGTGCTCTACCATGAGGATCTCAATGCGAAAAAGTTTGGAGATCACCAACAGGGTCGTGTCCCTACCCTCCACACCCAAATCTACGCCCTTGTACCATACTCCCAACCTCACATGCATCTCCCAGTCTCATTCTCACGTCTAAAATTCAGTGTGATTATCCTACTCGGATATACGTCAATTCCGACTTACGACCAGTCTGAATCGCGTCGGAAGCAGGTCGCGTGTCGGGGGCAATTTGTTTATTATTAAGGCTTACTAACTAACAGAAACTACAGATAAAAGTCTGCGCAATAAACAAACATTGGGTTACTCAGGCATTATTTAAAATCGGGCGCAGACACCCCACATAAACCCGTGCCCGTTAATTACCGCCCAGAACTCAGCGAAAGAGGCGATCCAGCGACGCACTTCATTGGTTTGTCAAGCAACACCGCCACCTGCTGTTTGACTAAGGTACTTCATCAAGGGGTCTGGTCGTATGAATTTATAACAGTTTGATAGAAAGACCCTTTTGTGTGCCATCTGTCTGCTGTTGACAGAGATAATCAGGGAAAGCTGTTTACAACAATTCAATTACAAAACCTGGATTAGGAAATTTAGGACTACTATTCCGCCAAATTGATCATAATCTTCTTTGCTTTGTGGCAGCACTGTGGCTTAGTAGGTAGCACTGTGCTCACGTGACTCTGTGATTGTGGGTTTGGATCCCCTCCAGTGTATGCGCAGTTTGTACGTCTTCCCCATGTCATGTGAGTTTGGATCCCCTCCAGTGTGTACGCAGTTTGTACGTTTTCCCCATGTCTCAAGCCCTGGTATAGTTACCTCGTTGCTTTATTTAGTAATAATTAATTTTTTTATTTTTTTTTGAAAAATGTCGACTTTGCTGCCCTCAGCTTTGAAATACACAGACATTAGCAACATTCTTCTACCAGTTTCACATTAAGCCGATTTGGCTGTTAATGCCTTTTTTTTATTTTCAAAACAGCGTACACTTTAAATTTAACCTCTTCACTATATTATATATTTTAAATTGCATCCGTAGACTGCATTCATTTGCATACAGTTTCTGCTGGTGAGATGCCTACCTATGTAGACATCGCACACTGAACCCAATATATTTCACAGGGTAAAGTTCACACTGGAATACCTTATTTCGTTTCAGGTTACACTTCTGTGAAACACCGAGTCGAAGAACTGTGAAATAATATAGCTACGGATTCGCTGATAACGCTGAAGACGCTTTTGTCGTCTTCAGAGAGGAGACTCAGGTGCAGTTGCTTCGCTAAGCCGGACACAGACCCGGTTGTTTGTAAGAAACATTAAAACGTTAAATAGCCTACTATGGTAGTTTGCACCTTACTGCTAAATAAACAGCAAATGCAATGTCACTTTCCCTCAAACTGCGCCGTCTGTCATTAGCCAGGACGTCCTGCAACTCATTCCACATCCTTAAACAAGCCGAAACTTTATACGAAGTAGCGAGGCTTCGACCCTAACACCAACCATAACCATAAAATGTAATCCTAACCGGAGCGGTCTTTCCAGGAAGTCCTGTTTAAACTTTGTTTTTGAGCAGCTCGAACTCCTGAATTACTTTCCCGCAGATTCTCTTTCTTACCTTGTAAACCGCAGGTCTTCAGCGTATCACGAAGCATGATAAACAGGTAGAGCCGCGGTGCTTTAATGAGTTTAACTTTCGATTTAAATCAAAAGCTCTTAATGTCCCAACGCCATTACGGAGACGGCGATGTGATGCAAGAGCCGCGCTGCCTTCGAACGCGACCGGCGACACATTTATAGTTAAAACAGGTCGTGAAACGTGCGTTATAAACAGCCTCCAATGAATAAATTCACTTTGGGAACACACTCATTTCTTAATGTAATTAGCAAAATCAATTTCAATTAATACTTCCCCAAAGCCCTTCATGTAGACATTAAACGTTTTATTTTCATTCAAAATGCAACAACTTAACTTGCGACTGAATTACAGATATTGTTCCAGAAATGAAAAAAATATTTATAATAAAATAATGCGATGATCCACGTATAATTTCATACACGAAAGAAGACATTTAATCACATCTAACATTGGAAATAATAATCCAGCATGTCCGATGGCAACGGCGGTCTGCTGGCCGTATTACTTTATATTGTTTAACTGTTATTTCATTTATAAATAGTTCAAATAAATGCTTAGACACACGTACACATACAACAAACGGAGGGAAGTTACACAACTTCACCACTCCCCGGATTTTACAGGCAAACTGCAGCTAAATGGCGTCCTCTAGATGTCCCTGATAAGAGACCAAAACCTCCTTTCCGAAGGTTCAAAGGTTGTTTCGTCACTCATATAATTAAACTGAATAACAACCCGATACGTACCGTACTGATACGTAATAACTGTAAGCAAATAATCAATGCTAGTGTCCTTTACGAACATGCATAACGATTACAAGTAGTTCAAAGAAAAGCCGATGCGTGCTATAATAGGAAGGGGGCGCGCCAGCTCCGTGTTCCTGCATCCTGCAGTGCTGCCTCTGTTCGGATGGGTCATTACTCTGCTTGTATGGGGTCTGTAAGCGAGAGACCCGTATCTGCTGTGGAATGAGATATCACAAGCTTGGAGTGAAATTCTGAGGAGAAACAGCGCTAAGAAACAGCGCTAACTTATCGTGTTACTGAGGCTGATTTGAGGGTGCAACGGGCAACTGGCATGTATAATGAGAGATGCATCTTACATAATAATGAATAATAATTACATATTAGTTATATTAAGGATTCAAGGATTTATATTTGTCATCTGGACAGTCAGACTATTACCTGCAGAAAGAAGGATGGTCAACACCAGCAAAATATAAATAATATCAAAAGAATAATTAGAAAAGAAAAATACCGATGTAATAAATATATAACAGAAGAGCCAATGCAGTGATGCAGTGGTTGGCACTGTTATGTCACACTTGTGGGTCCCGGGTTCGAGTCTTCGCCTGGGTTCCATGTGTGTGGAGTTTGCATGTTCTCCCCGTGTCATCGTGGGGTTTCCTCCTGGTACTCCAGTTTCCCCCCACAGACCAAAATCATGCTGAGCTGAATGGGAGTTAGCAAATTCTCTGTAGGTGTGCATGTGTGAGTGAATGGTGTGTGACTGTGCCCTGCGATGGGCTGGCCCCCCATCCTGGGTAGTTCCCTGCCTCGCACCCATTGCTTCCAGGACAGGCTCCGGGCCCCCACAACCCTGAACAGGATAAATGGTTGCAAGAAATGGAATGGAACGGCAAATGCAAGCCACATTCAGCTGCTTTATCCTCATCCTCTGCAACATGAATAATTATTGGCTGATAAATCCTGAGTAAGTGTGTAGCTCACACATCAGACCATCTTGAGGTGTTTTCATGACGCAGCTCTGATCACATGACACATTCACCCCATAAACCAAAGGCACTTGCTCCAACTAGGAAATGCTACGATAAGCTGTGATTAAAGTTCAAGATATTTAACTGGGTTTCGATCTTTCTTAGAATATTGTGTGATAAAATTACTTGTTTCTCTGTTTTGGCCAAGACAAAGAACCTGGGGGGGTTTTACACAAATTCCTGCATATATTCATTTAAAAAGAGCACTTTTGGGACATAGAGAAGGAACTGGACATTTCCACTGGTATCCACGCCTTCGCTTTATCTTTAAAGCTTTTTTTCCAAACTTGGCTCCAATCCCAAGTTTTTTATATCTGTAAATAATTCAGAGATGGGTCTCAAAAGGACATTAAGAACTTCCTGCATTTTGTCAAAACGAACTGGAGAGTCGCAAACACCTGCATCAGTTCCCAGCCTTCTATGTGGCATCCTGTCTGCTGTTAAAACCTTATCCACATTGTCCTGTAATTAATTCCAGCAAATAAACAGAATCTTGTGATTAAAGTTTTTAAAGGGTGGCATGGAAGCTCACTGTGTAGTGTAGCCTCACACCGGCAGGATTGGGGGTTCAAATCCCTCCCCATCTCTGTTTGTGTGCAGAGTTTGAAATAATAATAACACTACATTCTATAACACTAATGCGTATGTAGGAAACAGCAAGCTTGATGGCAATGAGCAGCCACCTATAGCAGCACCCATTGGGCTGGGGCTTTGGGGCCCACAGATGCAGCTATTCTGCTGAGGCCGGCCTCGAACCCAGAGCCACACACAGCCCCCGTGGTTTGCATGTTCTCCCTTTCTTGTTCTTGGTTCTCCAGTTTCCTCCCCGGTCCAATGACATGAAAACCAGCCAAGTGCCATGCTGGCCCATGTGACAACCTGTTTACCACAGCCGGCATGGTGAACCACCCCGTGGCAGCGCCCTCTGCTGTTTACCAAACAAGCGAGGAGAGCGAAGTCGTTTGCAGGGATTTCTCTCAGGATGTGAACAACGTGACCCTCGAGCCCCAGAGATTTTTGACAAAACGCCGACCCTGAGCAGCACTGCAAGGCTCGTCAACAAAATCAGGGAACTTTTCTGGATAAATATAAATGTGTCAGCCCCCCCAAGTAGCTCGACATTTAAATACATACCACTGCAATGCAGTGACATTTTAATGTTACTGTGTTTCCTAGACAGTACGGAATATCTCCAAACATTTAACATCAGTTTGAGTAATGCTTAAATGGATGTTATTCTTTAAAACCTCAATATTACCATTTCATGTAATTCTAATTAAATATTTATCTTCCTACACTAAAGAGATTGTGCCTAATTGTGGCTGTGCTGTTCAATCAAAAAGTCACCAAGCCAGCCATGAACTCTCAGTGTGAAGCAGCTCATATCTCTGCTAACACAATGTCTGACATATCATTCAGCCTTTATAGGAACCTTAATATACATTTTTTTTATAAACTTTTCATGTTTTTTTCACACTGTATGAATTTAAGTCAGACAACCTTGGAGCTTCATGGACAATTCTAAAGGTTCTGACTCAGAAAACAAACATTCTGACTGCTCTCTGTGACTGGGAGCTTCATGACTGAGCCATTGGAAACAACGTGAGGGTAGGCAGGCCGGCTGTAAGGACGGGGGGGGGGCACCTATTCAGTGTGAACATGGAAGATGGGGGGCCTCCTATGCGCCGGGAACGTGGAGGACAGGGGGCTGTCTATCTGGCAGGAACGTGGAGGACGGGGGGCCACCTATGCGCCGGGGACATAGAGGACAGTGGGCCACCTATCCCCCGGGTATGTGGAGGACGGGGGGCCGCCTATTCACCGGGGACGTGGAGGACAGGGGGCTGCCTATCTGCTGGGGATGTGGAGAACGGGGGGCCACCTATCCGCCGGGGATGTGGAGGACTGGGGGCCGTCTATCTGGCGGGAACGTGGAGCACGGGGGGCCGCCTATGCGCCGGGGACATAGAGGACGGGGGGCCGCCTATGCACCGGGGACGGATTCCTGGTGAAAGGTTGCAAAGAGTGATCAAACAGGACAATGCTAGACAAGTCAACAAATGCTGGATGTGTGACTTCAGGAGGCAAAGGTTAGACCTGAGCAGGACCGTAAGAGACTTTTTGAGAGTCAGGTGTTCAAAAGCAGTGCCCATCAAAGCCCATATGCCCCCTTTTAAACTTCATTACCCATTTTCACTTTGTTTCAGAGGTATGAATGGCGGACTGAGAGTTATCGACAGGGGTATGGGGTCCCTGGGGGGTTTCTAAGTCACACCCCCGCAAAATGGCACCCCTTCTTTTCATTGTTGGTATTCTTGACTGCTCAAAGTTAAAAAGGGAGCACTCAGTAACTCTGTGGGGAGGCACTGTAAATAGCTTTAGCCCCCCCCCCCCCAATAAATAAATGCGTATTTATTGACTTAAGTCATGAATAGCGTATTATGTTATATATAAGTTTGCCATCATCCCCACCCCCTCCCCAGTAAAGACTCCGCCCCCCTATCCATCTCTAACTACACCCTTGGTTCAGGTGAAAGGACCTGGCCTTTGTTAATGAGCCTACGGAATCGTGTGCTCCTCCATAAAGAGCTAAATGAAAGGCATTCAGGAGCAGGAGAGTCCGTTGGTACGCAGGAATTGTTTTCAGGCTACCTTTACAACAAAAGCATTCACACTCCAGTAAGTGTTAAGCGACAATCCTGATAGCGCAAGCGCACCAGACTCAAATCTAATTAATAAAACAGCCACTAGATGGCAGTAAAATACAACCAGCGGAAGGGAGATGTTGCCCATACATGCTTAACGTTCTTGCCCATTGGCCTACCAATAGGTGGGTGCATTCCCAAGCTTTGCAGGAAGGAAGTACTAGGAGACGAGTTAGGACGACTAGCTGGACCGGTCCCTTCCATTACAATGGCTGGTATCTGACACCAGACTTTCTCTACACAAGTCTATGACCAAAGAATTTTCTTTTTCTGCCATATAACTATCAATGTAAATCACTTGTGGCACGTTTGAATAGTAACGGCCTGTCTTCTGTATTGAATATGTAAGCTTTAATCACTCGCAATTCCTTACACACCATAGTTGATGCAAGCTGAACATTTCAAAGTGGAGGGCTGCTGTTTGCCTTCGCTAGGTAGCGCGTTTCGGATTTTCCTGTTTTTTCGGAACAAATTACAGTTTTGCCAGTGTTTTTGAAACCAGAGTAACCCTCAGCAGTTATACTAGGCCATATTTATTGTTTGTTTTAATGGTATCTGGGGTCTTTAAAGTTGTGATTTGACACAGTTGGATATGTTTTACTCCCGTTTCAAGGTTGTCACATGGAACGCGCCAAGTGTTGTCTACATAATGGATAGTTAATACTCGGATGCATGACAAATATTAAAGCTCACCATAAGCCAACTGTAGCAAAAATCACTTATGACCTCTAAATAAAACCGTCACGTTTGAATATAATTCTTTATTTAAATGTTTCCTATTTAGCAAAAGCATCTCAATTCACAATAGTTTTAGTTTGAGTAAAAAGGGCTTTTTAAACATACATGATTTTAAAACTTAAAAAGGAACAAGGTTTTACTATGAACGAAACAGCGAAATGAATGAAACGGCGCAGGCGGCGAGGAGACTGTATGGTCGAATCATGATAATAGCATCAATTATTCTGCGTGTTATTAACTGCAATGAATAAGTCCCAATCTTTTCCTTCTTTCCCTTTCTTTCTTTTTGTTCCTTCTCTCTCATTCTTCTTTTCCCACAAGGAGGTGCAAACACTGGCCTTAACTTGGAGGACAACTCAAGCGGCATTCTGGTTACTGTAGTTTGCATGGATACAGCGCTCCACCAAGTCGCCTTTTCATGCATGGAAATCTCAGTTCATATTCGTCTCGCTATATTCTGTCTTTCCCCGGGGCGCTTTCACACTCCCTCTTGCATAATACTGAACTTCACACGAATACTTTAACTACAGTCCTATAACGCAAACTTTGCGCAACTCTGGAGTACTACTTCACAACTGGCGGAACTACAGCTCCCAGAATTGTGCGCTTAGTTTCTTGAAACCGCCTTTCCCTACCTTCTTCCAAAGGAGGCTACATTGAGGGGAGGAAAAGGGACGGAGCTGCGTGAGCACATAGATCACCCTTTCTGGCTGTCAACTAGCAGAACACGCAGGGACTGGGACCGGGAGTGAGATCGGGGAAAGGGAGCGGTCCGACTTGAACTGTAACACTGGATCGGTAAATAATAAGCTGGGAAACTGCGGGAAAGCGCACTTTGAAAGGCAGCACACACATACAGGAGAGCTCTTCCCAGGACGCAAACTAGGCGACTTTCATTACTGCGTGCATGAACTCCGCCTGGCCAGGACGGTCTTCAGAGAGCCTCCAAGCATTTCCACATCTCATCTATGGAATATTGTCGGCAAATCGGCCCGTGCCAGTTTGCCTTGTGCCTTTCTTGAATGTGACCAAAGGGAAAAGCTCCAGTTTTTTTCCTTTTCTTGAAAAGAAGCGCAGAGTCGGATTTGGGTTGGGGGAGTTGGGGCTACGCTGTCAGCGGCTCCCAGAGAGAAGGGTGGGTATCTGCCGCTTTATGAAAAAACAATCAGTGCAACAAAGGTACAGTGTATTTTTCTGTTGTTTTCCCTTCTGATTACACGGTGCTTAACCAAAAGATCATATTTCGTATAGGTGATCGCAAATTGCGGCCGCACTGCGCGGAAAACGGCGACAGCATGAGCGGGGGAGATGTGGTTTGCTCGGGCTGGTTGAGAAAGTCTCCGCCTGAAAAAAAGTTGCGACGTTACGTAAGTAAAAACTACATCGATTTGTACTAATCGCCGATTTAACAGTAAAACTTGCGGCATTTGGCTGGCCACGTTCCCTGGAGCTGTTCTATCGCACACATATAGTTTTGATACAAATGAAATATGCCGACCCGTGTGTTATACCCCGAAACCCCGGTATTTACAAATACTCGCAAAACAATGTTGCAAAGCTGTAATTACTGCTGTAAACTGTCACGAAACGAGTGTATCTACTACTAAGATCGGATCTAGATCGGGTCAGATCAAAGGGGCTGTTTAAGCGCAGTTTGCCTGCTGCCGCATATTTACATAGGTAACACATAACCATCTGTTTTGAAGAAACGCGAAGCAGGCAGCTGGCCGTCCCCGTCCAGGTTGCGTCACGTCATAAATTATTAATCGCATCTATGTATCAAATCTTATTGCTCGTGTTATAGTGATGCAATCGATTTGAAATTGCACGGAATTTGTTGAAAATATAATCGTTCGACAGTTTTCATGGCAATGAAGATAGCAGTGAGTTGTGACAGATTGTAAGTTATTCTTAAAATATATTACAAGCACTTTTCCAAAATAACGAAATCACAGTTGTTAGGAATTG
>JAODJX010000015.1:4949883-4966330 GCA_026776945.1 Isichthys henryi
CTAGTGATAATGGAAAAATGACAGAGAAAGCCAGATGACAGCGGAGGAGAGGAACCAAAAACTCCCAAGTAGGGAGATGTGGTGTATGACTGGACATTTTAATTCATGTTACCGTTAAATTAAAATTTGAGACGGAATAAAGTTTGTAGTCACATGACTGTCAATACTGTGAACCTACTGCATGTGTTGGTATTGTTTCATTTTTAATCAGGAGAGTAGACTCCCTTCTGAACCTTGTACTCTTTTGCTGCCGTAAGACGCTCTGAAGGGCCGGGCGCCGATGCCCGTGCCTCTCCCGCCGTAAGACGCTCTGAAGGGCCGGGCGCCGATGCCCGTGCCTCTCCCGCCGTAAGACGCTCTGAAGGGCCGGACGCCGATGCCCGTTCCTCTCCCGCCGTAAGATGCCTTGAAGGGCCGGACGCCAATGCCCGTGCCTCTCCTGGCATAAGACACTTGAAAGATGCAGAAGTAATGCCCGTCCCTCAAGTTTGAGCGATGCCAACATGCCCATCGCTTGTTGTGCATGCAGGGGTCAGAGGTGATGCTGCATAACAAAGATGAATCTGTGTAATGATACAAAGAGGATCTGTTGCGATGCCCTTCCTGCCCCCCCCCAGTCTCTGTCCCCACTGTGTCCCCTTAAAGAGGTGCATTGTGGGGCTTTCCCAGCCAGCTGGGTTACATCATCACCATGCCGGCCTGGGTGTTGATCTTCAGCCCAGGGCTGGTGCCTTTCATGCTTGGGGCCTAGAGCTCTTCACTTGGAGCTCTTCACAGCACGATTCCGCCTCTCTCATAAAAGAAAATACACTCTCGTTTATCTGCTGTTTTCTTTGAGCCAATAACATTCACCCTGAACTTAATCTGTTTCTCTAGGGATGCGTGCAGTGTTTCCCGTAGACGTTTACTGCTCCAGGACAGTCGCTGACTGCTCAAATTAACACCACCAAGCAAGGCTCACTGCATTCTTGGGAAGCGTGGTTTAATGCACGTTGGGAGTGAATCTGTCTGTTTCTTTGTTTGTGTCCTCCGGCCTAATAATCTCCTGACTTTGGATTGATTACACTGAAGCAGAATGTGGGTCATTGGGCAGAAGGTTGAAGTGGACATCAGAGGATGACACGGCCTTTGGGGGGTGTGGTTGCCATAGTGCATCATGGGTACTCTCTGTGGAACCTGTCGGCTGGATCGTGAGCACTGGGCCCATCAGGCAGTTCTGAGGTGCTGCTGTCATTGCTGTCTGTTTGAGAAGAGGAGTGGCTGTGATGAGTTGGAGAGACACCCCCAGCTGACAGTTAAAATGCATAAAAATATATTTCCCCACCCATATTTTCTGGGAATTTAAATACTTCTCAAACAAGTAAATTTTTGGTTGGGTGCCTGTGGGTTTGCTGATCCGGGATCACGAGGGAAGACCATCAAGCAAGCCCTGGCTGATATTCGAGGCGGATATATTTCACAGTTACAAATGATTCAAGTGTCATTTCTGAAGATCCCAGAAAAAACTGACACCTTCTGGGAAGGTGATGGGTACCTCTCCCAATCCGAGTGTAACTATAGCAACAGCCATCCATCTGCCGAGTCTCCCGAAGGCTCCTGCTGATCTACGGTTCCCGGTTTGTTCCCGGTCCCTCTCTGAACACTCTACACGCCACCCACGCGACCGCCCGTCGTGGGAAGCAGCGGGCGGCAAGGCCAGCTCCCCCTTTGAGACGCGTTCGGGTTGGACTGAAGCTGCCGCCAGGGTCTGAAGCTGAGCCAGATCCGTTAGCAGCCATAGCAAGGTCCGCCCCCAAACACAGGCTATTTTATGCACTTCACTGTCGAGTGTTTAATAGACCTGCTTCGAGGAAGTGCTGTACCCTGCTGCATTTGCAGTCCGTTGTGTCTGGTGGTGGTTTGAAGGGTGTAGTCAGGAAGTGGTCCTGGTCCTGGTGAGGTGAAGACCTGGGAGAGTGTCCCTGCTTCCTCCCCTGTCTTTTCAGGGATAGGTACCTCACTCTGCGTGGGCACTGGATTCTGCTGTGATGGATGGAGGGATGTGTGGAATACAAGAGCTTTCTGTGGGCTGGCAGGGTCCCTTAGCAGAGTTGCATTGCCCTTACAAATTGGTGAATAACATGTTCTCCGAACGGCACCTGGATACTGCCCAGGCTTCCCCCCCCCCCACAAGCAGGAAAAGTGTTCTCCTCTGACCTTTTTCTGTGATGCTGCGGTCGCCGCATCTGAAAGCCCAGAAGTGGGCTTAGGTAGATCTCTGAGGTCTCCATGTTAAGAGAGCAATGGTCATGTCACTGTATTGTTCAACGCCTTTTACTTTTCGATGGTCATTGCAAGGTCTCTGTGGTGTGGGCCCATGTTATGAGGAGGCCACACCCCCTTTTTACAAGGCTGTTGGGACTGGCAGCAGTGTGGAGGCAGAGCCTGTGGCCCAGGATAACCATCAGGTCTCGCCATCTGTAGGACATCGGCAGGACTGCGATAGCAGCCTTTCCCCATAAGTCTCCCTGCTCCCTTTCTGAGATGCAGAGCCGCTGCAGGCTACCTTCATTTTAATCCGCTCTGTAGAAACACATGCCATTCTTTATTATTAAAGCTCTGAGTTTGCTGGCTTGCTGTTGGTTCGGCTGATCAGTTTATCTGATGTAGACCAGTTTGTTTGCAGATTTTGCTGTGGTATCAGAAGGCTAGGAGCCTCCAAGACCTCTCAGAGGATCCTCACCATCTCCATAGAGAGAGGAAAAAAATCAGATTCTTTGATTTGCAGCACTGAGATGGCATGACGGTTTATGGAATCTCTACATACATGCCCTTTTCTCTACACCAAACATAAGACAAAAGGGGCAGCCTTGAAACCATTTTCGAGCCATTACTTCCAACACTATCCTTTATCATTACCTGCCATCAATAAGATATGCACCATTCTTCTAGAACATCTCCTCAATTGCGTTCAGGGTTCCTCATCTGCCCACCTCTGTCCATCACCTTGCATCGCCGGTCCAGTTATTGCCCGGTCTGTCGACACATTTTGTGCTGTGGATGCGATTCCCGAGAACACACACTTTCACATGTTGCCAGTGCCTGAGTTGAACATGCTCCAAAAACGAATGAAGATAAGAAATCAGGCTCCCAGAATCTGCCCTGACATGTTCTTCCCTCTGGATATCTTCTAAAGTGCAGTCCTCAAATATTTTGTTTTTCAAAGGCTTACAGTCCCAGATTGTTTGTTTGTTTTTCCTTCCTGACTAAAGTCGTCTCTTTGGACCTGACAAACGTAGTTCAGAGGCACTTTGGGTGAGTTTAGGTAAACTTTGCTTTAAAAAAAAAAAAAATACCCAGAATGCAGTGCCAATCTGGCAGTCTTTTTCTTTTTAAACACATAGATGATATAGGTTGGCATCCTAGTTATTGTTTATGCTATGAAACGCTCTCACTGCAGACGCTCAACTGAAATCGTGGTATGTCATATTCCAAGGCTCCCAGTTTTGTTCGTATTTGTTGCTTCTCCCCCAAACAGCTGTCTGGCACCTCCCACTGCCATCTCTTCTTCAGGGTGGGGGTGGGGAGTGTGGTGAGGCGCCTCATCAGGCCGTACTCAGCATGACAGGCTTCTTTGGTTCGGCAGCTGCTTGTTTGTTGTCATGATGCTTTTTTGGGGGGGGGGAGTTTGGCTTGGTCACAAAGCTCCTGTCAATGGGGGCATAAAGAGTATTGTGTTCCATTGTTAATACAGTTTAAACTCGGGCGGGGGGTCAGGAGGAAAACAGAAAATGTGAAATTTGATTTTTATTTTAAAAAAAAATGAAGAGGAATGGTTTGCTGGGTTTGCTTTCTTGCCAGCTGACAGCTACACTTTTTCCTTCCATTTTTTCATCAATCCATCCGTCTTCCTACTGTTTAGCCTGGTCAGCATTACTGGGAGCCTCAGCCAGGACATCATAGAGCATATACCTACACACACTGAGACAGTCACACACGCATCTTTGGACTGTGGGAGGAGACGGGAGCCCCCCGAGGAGAACATGCAAACACGCTGGGAATGGAGGCCGGATTCAATCCTTGAAGGTTTCAGGCGAGCAGTACACCCCCCCCACCCAGAGTGAAAAAG
Organism: Isichthys henryi; assembly: GCA_026776945.1. Lineage (NCBI taxonomy): Eukaryota > Metazoa > Chordata > Actinopteri > Osteoglossiformes > Mormyridae > Isichthys > Isichthys henryi. The sequence continues at coordinate 4,953,992 of JAODJX010000015.1, forward strand.
GCAGGGACATAATCCTGGTGACTTCAGCTAGTGCCTTCTCTCCTTCTCTCCCAAACACGCTTTGACAGTGGAGGGGGGCACGACATCCACTGTGCCCTGTGGCTATACCATAACCCCCCCCCCAACTCTGAGTGTCCTTTAAAGCAGTCCGCCGTGTCCCCTGTGGGATTAGACAGTGACTTACAGTCAGTAAATCTCTCTTTGCCATTTAGCCTTTATTTATAGCGTCTTCCAGCTTTTGTCTTTGTTAACTGTGTCAGGCTGTGCTGGACGTTTTCTTACGGTCTGGCCCACAGTGGTACCGTAAACCCCTAATTATAGGTGCCTAAGAATGGCTCTGCTCTTATCTGGCGCACGGGTGAGTCAGAGGTGCCCGTGTCACAGAGACAGCGTGCAGCGGTCAGACTGCCAAAAGTCAAATTAGAAGTAAAAGTCCTGTAAACAGGCCTCTAGAAATGCCACTCACACTCACTGTCTCCCCTCCCCAGGCATGGAAGAAAAGGTGGTTTGTTCTGCGAAGTGGCCGTCTCACAGGGGACCCCGATGTGCTGGAGTACTACAAAAATGACCACGCCAAGAAGCCCATCCGCGTCATCGACCTGAACCTCTGCGAGCAGGTGGATGCTGGGCTGACCTTCAACAAGAAGGACCTGGAAAACAGCTTCATATTCGACATCAAGACCATCGACCGCATCTTCTATCTTGTGGCCGACACTGAGGACGAGATGAACAAGTGGGTTAGGCGCATCTGCGACATCTGTGGGTTCAACCCGACTGACGAAGGTGAGTGCGGGGGGCAGCCACGGGGCTGGCGTGAAGAGCCGGGGGCAGCCACGAGTTGACTGGTCAAGTCTGTCCTATAAAAATGTCCTCTTTAAAAATATGCTACAGGGAAAGAATGCAGTGTGTATGATTTATAAGTAAGATACTTTTTACTAACACACTGGCTGTGCACTATTTTCTCCGGAAGCATTTACAGTTCTGCTCATATCTGGCTTAAACAGCATGTAGTGTTGCGTGTGGCACCCCAGGTTAGACACACCTGCATGATAAATGCATCTCAGGCATAATTTCATGAAATTACAGGCGAGACTGTCCCTGTTTTCTTGTGGTTTATGCATTCGACTCCCTCCCTGTAGCTCGCAAGCATGAGGCCATGCAGTGGAGAGAGCTCTCCCAGAGCAGAGCTACTCAGACACTGAAAACAAGTGAAAGCCAGAAATCAGGGTCTTTTTTTTACACTGGGAAGGCAACTGGGTATCAGTTTGCATGCCTGCTCCCAGTCTGGTGGAAGGAAGCCTGCAGATGGTTGGTGACTATCTGTAAATCGTGCCTCAGAGAATCCTGACTGTTAGATTAATCCGGGGAATACCCGTTGATGAAGAGGAAGCTTTCCTTAGTCCGCCTGAGGTTGTGACGGTGTGAAGCGACATCCTTGAGCGCTGTGACGTAGTCCTCATGCAGCTGGGCTCGTCAGCTGTCGTCTCCCCTGCACAGATGTGACTCAGCGCTGAATAAGGCAGCGCGACGAGCTGACCGACCTTCCCAACTGTGCGACCTTGAGGAGCGAGTGCCCTGAGAATGTGGCGAACGCTGGAGAATGACCTCGCGCCCGTGTCCTGTGTTGTGTGTCTGTGCAAGACTGGGTGGCTTTTCAAAAAGATAAAATAAAATAGAAAATCTCCCACTGGGTCATGGAGAGGCAGGCTTCACCTTGACGTCAGAACTGCCATATTACACAAAGAGCTGTCGGCTTCTCGGGGGGGGGTGGGATGAGGCTCTAGACACCCAGTTCACTCTTTGGAGGCGTCCTCAGAGGCACAGCGTCATCTTACGCACGTAGCCTTCAGCCGCCTATTTCAGATCCACCGGTGGACAAAGGGTCTGTCGGCCCACTCCACGCCCCCATGGCCGCCTCACCTTATCTCCATGAAATGCCAAGCTGCTTCGAAAGCACCCAGGGGAATTTGCTCGTGTCTCATCTGTGAAATTTCTCATGGATCTTCAGCCCTTTTTGGCATCATTTATGGGACTGTGTTTCTTTGCAGATGGTGCGAGTGTAACGGAGAGGACATAATTCATTCCCAAGTGATGGATAGCAGGGTGACCTTCGATCGATATGTTGTGTTTGTCGAGACTGATACAGGTTCTCTTGGTATATGTATTGTTTTTGATCGATGTGCTGATGCATTTGTGTGGCCTGTGCACGTTTTTTTGTCCTCCATGTAGAGGAAAGGGTCCTCCAGACGGTTACCAGATATGGTTTTTCTGGACGCCCAGCACAGAACCTGAGGTCCTGTTACACATCAGCAGTGCTTTGGTCCCACCCTACCGGCATAAACATCCTCCCTGCTGTTACTAGGCTAGTTTCAGGTCACATCCCACCAATGCTCAGATGGAAAGAGCTTTCCATATGAGTCTCTATCTAAAGTCCTGTCACAGTTCTACAGCTGAGTCAGTGTTCGTTCGCTGTGACTCTTTGTGACACAGTCTGAATGGATATGATGGTGGCTAATCTCAGATCAAGATGGTGAGGTGGAGACAAACCACTATGATGCTTCACTTTTACATCCCTTTCCCTTCCATCCCCTGTAGATGGCACCAAACCCTCCCAGCCTGGATGCCTGGTATTGGACCCTCTGCCTAATCCGGGTCTGTCAGCCACGGCACCCTCCCCCATGAACAGTGTGCCACCCCCCTACCATCCAGTGAGCATTCGCCACCTAGAGTCCTCATCCAGCCTGGAGGAGGCTCCCGACTACCTGCTGCTGGTCAACTGTGAAAGCAAGAAACCCACAGCGTCCAGGTGAGGCCTGGGCAGGATCTGCTTCTGCATGAGGACGCTGAGGCGGTGTGTGGGGAAAACTGGGACCTGGGAACCAGATGACTCCTACAGGAAGCAGTAGTTCGGAAAGAGACTGGAGTGCTTGAGGAGATGTTGCACAGGAGCTCATTAATCTGCACAGTTCACTGTTCTTTGGCTTGCATAATATTGTGACTGGGGTCTTGATTATTTGTTGATCTTTAATAGTCAAAGACATTATGTTGAAGACTCACTTTTTTTGAATCTCTGTTCTCCTCTCAACATATTCTTCCTCATGTTTGTTTCCCTCAAATGCAGACTCCAGGGCTCCTCCAGGTCTACCTCTTCTGAGACAGACTGCAACGATAACCTCCCCTTGCACAGGCCCCTAGCATCGTCCTTCCCCAAACAGCCATCTTCCAATGGCTTCTTCCCCCAGCCCAGCTTTTACGACTCGCCGCCGGCCCGCGGGTCCTCCGTGACAGCGGACACCGCCTCGTACTGTCTGCCCCGCAGCTACTCACAGGACACGGTGCTGCAGCCACGGCCAGCATATTCCATGCCCGGGCAGGACATGGACTCCCCCGCAGGCGAGCTGCATGTCCTCGTGGCACCGCCTCGCAAGACGTCAGTGGAGAACCAGTTACGGCACATCTCCATCAGTTATGACGTCCCACCCGCGTCCAGCTCTGCCCGTCAGGTCCACGGGGCGTTCTCCGGCCAGGTGGATGCCCCACCTCCACGCCCCCCCAAGCCCTCACTAGCCGCTGCCTCAGAGCGCTCCCCCACGGACACGTGCTACATGCCGCGCTCGGTGTCAGAGAGTGACGGTAACTACTGCGTGCCAACCAGCACAGGGGCCAAGGCGCTACGTAGTAACACCATTGGCACCATGGACCTTTCAGGCCTCCGGAAAGGTCAGTACCTATTTCTTCCCTGGGTTTGCAGTTCCAGAACATTCTCCAGGAGGGCTGCCTGCCCCTGAGGACCTATTTTAATCCATTCGTGGTTTGGGCGTGTGTCAGGGAGATTCAGATCTAGCTTCTCAGTTTGGCTCCTTCAGACACTGTTTACTGTTCCGCCATCTTACTTTGAGAAGTAACTTGAGAGGTTATGTATAGTTGGCTAAATTTCAGTTCAGTTTCAGTTCTGATACAGTTGGCTAAATTTCAAGAAAACTATTTATTTGGTTATTTTGGATCCTCTGAGGGATGTCTGAATTTATTTGTGCGTTCCCAACTGAAACATTTTAACAATTCTGCTATCCTCATTTCATGGTGAGCTTTCAGTGATAATAAAATGTCTGTCTGCTGCTGGTTACTGATGGCTCTGTTAGGTTGAAAAAGCATTAATGGTCATATTAAAGATTTCCACAAGAGAAGAGATCCACAAGATTGGAATTTTTAATATACCTTCTCTACCAAATTTGACCAATATTCAAGCCTATTTCAGCATCTCACTCGTTATTGTTTTGAGGTTAAGCGATGTATAACGTAAGGGGCGCTGCCAATGTGAGAGGTGGCGCAAGGCGGAAAAGGGTTGTCCTGGCTCATAACACAGGGTAGCAGGTCATTTTCATCAGAGGTAATTTTATGTGCGATTTGTAGTATTTTTCATGCTGATTTCAAATCTATGTTTAGTTTTTTTTTGTGATGAAGCTAAAGCTGAAATATTTTAACAATTCTGTACACTATGTACATGTAGTCTGCCTAAGTGTATTACAAGAGTTGTCTGCGTTTATCTTATAGACAGCATCACCGTTCTCCAGGTGACTAGATATTGAGTTATGTTTTATTGACACTTGGCTCGATTTGAGTATAATTGATTTGCCCTAGTGCACATGTGCATGTCTTCTGTATACAACTTAGTTTGGTGGGAAACATAGGTAGTTGTGCCTCAGGTTTTGTTGTGCTGACGTAAGCTTCTTCACAAATTTGTAATTATTTCTCGAATCGTTGCAAAAGAAAATACTAAATCTAACTCTCGAGTTTGAATTCTGGGTCATCGTCCTGGAAATCAAAGGCGGCGGCAACAGACAGCATCAACTGTGTTGGCTTTCAGTTATCGTGCCTAGAAATAGTGTTAATCACCCAGACAGTTTCTGATATGTGTGTGGTTCATTCACAACGAAAGCACAGCGTCGCCCCATCACAGCAGATCTTAAGAAGACATACAAGTTATACTTTGACTGTCCACTTGGAGACCAGGATAAATGTTGGGCTCCACATCTCATCTGTACCAGTTGTTCAAATAGTCTGCATGACTGGCTAAATTGGCGAAAGGCAGCAATGCCATTTGGAATTCTGATGGTGTGGTGGGAACCGTGAGGGAACCATGAGACCATCTCAACAACTGCTACTTTTGCCACACGAATACAAGTGGATTCTCAGCTGAAACTAAGCACAAAATTGTATATCCCAGCCTAGATTCTGAAATCAGGCCTGTTCCTCATGACGATTCATTGCCTGTTCCTGTACCGCCACATGATGTAGATGGTGATTCTGTAGATGGTGATGAGGAGTACGGAGAAAGTGCAGCTGGTTACAGTGCAGAATCATCCGATACTGATTACATGGCTGATGAAGATCCAGAACCAGAGACTTTTACACAAGCAGAGCTTAATGATCTTGTTCATGATCAAAATCTATTATAAGATAGAGCAGAACTTTTAGCTTCAAGGCTTAAGCAGAAGCACTTGCTTGCAAAGGGTGTTACTGTATCTCACAACTTGAAATGAATGAAATCACAACTTGAATATGTTCTTCACTGCTGACAGCTCACTGAGCTATTGTCATGACATCAATGGACTCTTCAACAGTTTGTCAGAAGAACATGTTCCATCTGAATGGCATCTCTTCATTGATTCATCAAAAAGAAGTTTGAAGGTAGTCCTACTGCATAATGGTAATTCCAAACCAAGTGTATCGATTGCTCATTCTGTTCATTTAAAGGAGTCCTATGAAAACAGAAGATACTGCTTGAAGCAATCCAGTATAAAGCACACGAATGGAGCATCTGTGGTGATCTAAAGGTCATTGGCATGTTGATGGGAATGCGAGGAGGATTTACCAAATACTGCTGTTTCCTGTGCCTGTGGGATAGCCGATCTACTGTGGGACATTATATCAAACGTGTCTTGCAGCCAAGAGATACTTATGAGCCAGGAACAAATAGTGTTCAGTTTCTGCCTCTGGTTGATCCACGTAAAGTATTTTTACATGCTCTCCATACCAAGCTGGGCTCGATAAAGAACCTTGTCAAGGTCATGGGTAAAGTTAATTCACAAGGTTTTCAATGCCTGGCTGAGAAGTTCCCAAACATAAGCGCTGCAAACCTTAAGGAAGGGATATTTATAGGTCCACAGATCAAGTCCGTTTCACAGGATGAAGGTTTTAGGAAATTGCTCTCAGCATCTGAGCTTGAAGCTTGGGATGGATTCAAGTGGCTACGCGAAAACTTTCTGCGAAACCACAAGTCTCCAGCATTCAAGGAAGGAGTTCAGAATCTGCTTGATTCATACCAGAATGTCAAATGTCATTGAAAATACACTTCTTGCACTCCCATTTAGAGTTCTTTCCAGAGAATCTTGGTATGGTGAGTGACGAACAAGGAGAACGTTTTCATCAAGACATTCAGTCAATGGAGCATCGATACCAAGGTTTCTGGAATGAAAGCATGATGGCTGATTACTGCTGGATGCTGTACCGCGACAATCCAGACATGGTGTACACAAGGAAATCAAACTCAAAGCGTTTTTGAAGAAACAATGGTGGTTAACAAACACTTTTCAGTTTCATTATGGCCACTGTCTGTTTATTTGATTTTGCTCTAAAGATATTTTACCCTATACTACAGTGGTGCTTTTGTTTTAGTACACAATACTTGCAATTACGGTATTAACTAGCATTACTCATAACTCAAAAAGTTGATGTGACAGAAAAAAAAACTGAAAACAGATGTGGAAAAATGTGTTTTGGTCTCTGATGATTTAAAAAAATGTTTTTTTTGTTTTTGTCCTGTGTAATTATTCAGAGGCGTGTTTTGGCCACGACATGCAATAAACCAATCAGAATGCTGCATCACCACACCTTTAAAAGGCAGCAGTGCATGATCTAGCACATAATTTACGGGAGCAGCACTATTCCACTGAAGCCTTTCAAGGCGAAGCAGGCGTGGGATGAGGTAGCAGCCAGTGTGTCCTCATTTTCTGGCATCACCAGATCAACCACTCAGTGCTGAAAGCAGAGTAATGATGTCAGAAGATGGAGAAAGCAGAAGCTCGCTGCTGAACGAGAGCAGCGACTGCGAAGGGGACTAATTATGCTTGCATTTTTAAATTTTAATTTTGGGTCTGCAGTTCACATAATAAATAAAAGTGGAATCTTTTTCAAAGTACAACATGCAGTTTTTAAGGTGTTTAAGCATGTTCAAATAAAAGGCTGCAGGACTGTTAAATACCGTTTAACAATGTGACATGGACTTTTTACATGGTTTTTGCTGGCCAAAAGCCAATGTCATCTTGCCTTAAAACATAAACGTGCTGACAATGTGCCCAGCAACGCTTCATTAAAGAAAAACCCAGTCCTACGAGCGGAAAGCGGGCGCAAAATCATTTGCTTTTTTGGCGACATGCACCCATGGTGTGAAAACGAGCAATGCGCTGTCATGAAACTAGCAAAACCACTTTGCATCGCACTTTGTGCAGGTGGAAAATGGAGCCCGTAGTGTTTGACTGGGAGGTAGAACTGTCACCTTAACTGTAACATAATGAAATCGTAGCTGAACTAAAGCAGAAATGTAGTCTCATGAAGTTTCAATCCAATTGACAAAGTATACAAAACCAGAACAGCTCCCCACTTCCTCACACCCGAACCCTGAAAAACTCTGTATTCTTTAATTTGCTGTCTTTCCAGTGAGCTGCAAAAAGTACTTCCCATTCCTGGGAAGTTTGTAGAAAAGGCCACATCTCCTAATTGCGCTCATTGCTGATATCCCATCACGCCAAGGGTTGTCAGTTGCTGCTGTGATTGGCTGGTTATCGGTACCAAACATTGCAAGCATCATGGTAGCTGTTTCCTAATCACCGCCACCCAGATTACAGTGTGATTTTAACCTGTGTGCAGCTGCTTCTTCTTTTTTTTGATGGATCAGAGAGCGCAGAAGGTTAGCGTCAGAAGATGGTGTTCCGTATTTCTATGACCGTTGTGGAATTTCTCTACCTTGCAGATTTCGGATCTCAGGACTGCTACGATGTTCCACGCCCCGTCAGCACAGACAGAAGCAGCTCATTTGAGTTCAATGATAATTTCGGCAACTACTTGGTAAGTTGACATTGGCAATGCCATCAAATCACGTGGCTTTTCCAAGCCCGCCGACCGTCTGATGACAAATCAGAGTTATTCGATGTGTCAAGTCGCACCTCCGATCCTAGCTTAGTGAAACCACAAGCCATTATAATCAATTAATTCAGCTGTTAAATATAAACTTGGCAGATGGATAGCTTGATGTAGGCAGGTTTCAGTGAAGGCTTCCACTTTCCATTTCAAAGTTTGGATGGGAAAAATGATTAACTGATTAAATAACCCTGGAATAAATGACTATCTGATGAACAGGTGACTGGAATCCTCTAAAATGTTATGATTTTTTTCAGGGATTGGGAGTTAGTGACTGTTTGTAGGATGTGTAACAGAGCACTGTACTTACCCATCCACAGAGAAACAAGGGCATGATTCCGGTGGGGCCCACGGCTGGATCCACTGAAGAGATGGATGAGAATTACGTGCAGATGAGCAACTCGCCACGCCACGGGCGCTCGGGGAGTCTGTCTGAGGGGACGCAGGAGCCCAACTACGTGCCCATGACACCCGGAAGCGTGGAGTTCTCCTCGCTGGGCAAGCAGGTCCCCCCGCCAGCACACATGGGATTCCGCTACAGCCCCAAGACCCCCCCGCGGAGGGCCGCCCCCGTCGGTGAATGCCAGCCTCCTCCCATTGACCGCAACCTCAAACCTGACCGCAAAGGTGAGTCTGCTCGGAATGTGTGTGCACACGCGTGCATGCATGAACAGGTAGCGGTGCGTGTGTGAGTGAGTGCACGTTTTTGGGATGTAATTCAGACTGATATACGCTAAATATACGTGTAAATATACGCTAAACGTGCCTGCCCATGTTTATAAAATGATCCTACACTCATAGTTACTCATACATACACGCACTCACACTTAAAGCATATTAGCATCTGTCTGGAATCTTTATCTTCTCCCAGTATGACTCCCACTTTGAACGTATTTGTTCCCTTTTTGGCACCTTTGACAAACATCCTGAGGTCGTTTCGACGTGGCCCTTTCTGTGCCTGACAGCATGTGACCTCCCTGTACAAGGGACTTTTGTACAGGGCCTCTCTGGTCCTGTGGGCTGGCTGGACACGTCCCCGCGCCACCAGTGACCAGGGTCTGGGGCAGTCACCTCTGTCCCCTCTGTCACCCGCATGAAAGAGTCTTTTGAGAGCACGCTGCAAGTCACGCTGGATGTTTCTGCCTTACAGGGGAATTTCCACACAAAAACTAAAAATGACTCCAGGATACTGAAATGAGAACACCGGGCAGAGGGAGGAATGTGTAAAGCATACGGCCATTTCTTACCGCCCGATGTTACTGCAATGGACACATATTATTCTGGGTTTTTAAATAAATATTATGGTAATATTCCTCATTCACCTGGATTTGTGCTCTCCTATGTAAGATTTTTTCATGCCAGATCAATTTATAGACCTGGGCAGGTACAAATGGGTTGCTGGTGTTTGTCCTGTAATGCCCATATTATGGGCCACAGCCTTGTCACTCTCCGTGTCTTCACCTGCTGCACGGCGACCTTAGGGCAGCTTCCACTGGCTGTCCTGTCCGCCATCTTGCCACTCAGGATGTGGGTGTGGCCTGCAATGCCTTCGTCTGGATGTTTGTCTGCAGTGGCACTGGCTGCCGCCCGACCGAGGACAAGCTGTCATGAATCATCCTGCTGCTCCATAAATATTAGTTGAAGCACTCTCGTCCTGAGGCCCATCGCGCTTCTCAACGCCGTGTCTGTGGTCCGACAGCAGGTGGCGCTTCGCCCTGCTGTTCTCTGAGGGCTGCTTGGCTTGTGCTGCCGTCTCTGGGCCGAGACTGCTGTGGTGCGGTGCTGGGTGTGGTTCAGTCTGTCCTGCCACAGAGCGTGTCTATGCTGTGCTGCATCGTTTCACAGCCTGTTCTTTGATGTGCCATGCAGTCAGGAGCCTGGCGAGGTTCCCTGTCGCATGGGTCAAGCCGCATGCCGCACGCTTTGTGTCCTGTCTGTATGGGGTCAGGTGTGTTTTTTTCCCCGCCCACAAACACTGTAACAACATCTTCTCTCACCAATCAGGTCAGAGCCCTAAAATATTAAGAGCTAAACCATTTGGTTTAGAGCGAACCGATTCACAAACCGTAGGCGAATTCCGAAGACGACTGAAGGGTACGTACTCCTCAGAGGTCCCCGATTTACCTCGCAGGGGTTAGGCAGCCTAACATTCCCAACACACTCTACCTTTGCCCTCTGGGAGTCTGTTTCTTTACCTGCAATCTCCTACGCCCAGAGCATCTGCTGTGAAATGTGATGGCAGTATTCGGGCTTCATTTATTGTAAGTTTATATCCTGTTTTAAGTGAAGGTTCTGCGTCTTTAAGGCTGGGACAGACCACGGTGTCCCTCTCCACCAGGAAATCAGATCATAACTGATGTCCCTGCAGCTGATTTCTCCCACTTCTGAACTGTGCCAGCAGTGACTTGGAAGCCCAGGCTTCGTGTTGGTGTACTTTGGGGCTCTTAAAGGTGCTTCTGAATGAACCTGCCTGTGATTTTGGCTCAGGATTATGTACGTCTGTGATGTGCTCGGGAAGCATTCGTCTTCCAAGACATTTTGAGTGCAAACTCACAGTGCTGCAGACATTTAATCACTACTTACCTCCTCAGCAGAGAGCGTCATGTAAAAACAGGCATTCTTGTAGCACTAATATATTTTTGATATTATGATAAACCGAAATGAAACCAGATGGATGGACTAAATCTCGGTAAGTTCTTGGGGATCTCATGGCTCTGGTGGACCCATTTTTCTGATTGCAGTGTTTGATCTCAGAGGGCATGTGTTTAGGGTCATGATGCATTTTTGTTCAGTTCTCTGAGGTGGAAGGCTGATCTATTGGACATTCACACTCAGAGCTGCACGCTGGCACAATTCGCCAGTTTATTGTGTGAGCAGTGCCTTATCGATACTTTCCTACATCCCATAATGTCTTCTGGACGGCCCGTGTTAGAGGCCGCAAGTGGGATTGCTGAGGTATGGACGTGTACACTGTCTGGTCTTGGAGAGTGTGAAAAGTACTCGGCACTGAATTTACCCACAACTCACTGCTTTATCCATGTTGGAGGCCAAAGATGGATGTCTGACTGTCGGCGACAGACAATTCCGTCCATCTTGTCAGTATTTTAGGAATTACTTTAGGAAGCCTCATCCTGGGCTGTTGTTAGACTCTATTATGTCCTCCACTGTTTGTCAAAGCAAGGGGCAGCATTGAGCGAGATAAGGGCTTCAGCTGTTCTTATAAATGTTTGGGTGTGATGTCACCTCAACTCTATATCAGTGGTAACCATTAAACTGATTGGTTACTCTGAGGTAATTCCTTGCTGTCATTTTCCTGGCATAACCATAAGGTGAGAACATTCTTCCATTTATTGTATCCTAAGTTAGCAAGACAAAGCCATTAGGATGCTGAATGCAGACAATGGATGCCCATGTTATCAGGTCTGTTAGGGTTAAGTTCTGTGCTTAGGTGAGCAGGAAGCTTAGCCTGATTTGTTAATTCAAGCACAGTGCAAAGTGTCCTGATAAGGGGACACCCATCTGTGTTGGGTGTAGCCATGTAGTGCAGGTGATGCGCGTCCCTCTTCAATCCGCTGCAGATGATGTTTTCTCACCATGTGGCTGGACAGCGCGAGTTTTGCATGCTGTCGTTACCGGACTTCTGTAAGCAGCCGCTGCAAAATGACATCCCGCAGTTGGGGCACGAGATGAAGAAGGTGGCCGAGCTCTGCATCGTTTTCTATCGAGTTACTGATGCTCACCTCCCCCTCCGTGGGGCTGACCTGGTCGTCGTGTCCCAGCCACTGGATGAGGGGGGATCCGGTTACAGGGGGAGGGAGGGCGTCTCCTTCCAGCAGACATGCACGTCTGCTTGCTGTATCGTTTTGCTTTTCCTCTCTTGCTTTCACAGCATTTCACCCCCAAGAGTGAGAAAGTCAGGGTTTTAAATGTCCACACAGCGGCCTTCAGTCATAAGTCCGCTCTGACTGTGTGTACTGTCTGTCACAGCGGAACACATGCAAAGCTGATGTGTAGTAATGGAACCCATTGCTTGCCCGAGCCCCCCCCCCCCCGGGGGGCGGCGGCCGGGGGGGGGGGGGCCGGGGGGGGGGGGGGGGGGGGGGGCCGGGGGGGGGGGGGGCCGGGGGCCGCGCGGGGGGGGGG
>JAODJX010000015.1:4981113-4998739 GCA_026776945.1 Isichthys henryi
AGATTACTCAACTGGTTGGTTGAAACAAAACCTTGGTCTGGATTTGTACTTTCTGAACCTGAACTTTTCAACTCTGGTCTAAGTAGAGTTTCTAGCATAATTAAATAAGTATGTCTTAAAATCTTTATTTACACTGGAGCGACTTGACTGGAAATACTGTGTGTTAATGTGCTGTCTGTGAATGTGTACAGCTGTCTTCTGGGAGCGATGCAATGAACTGCAAGACATAGAGAAGATCATGGCTCAGATTGAGAGGGGAGAAGCCCGAATTCAGAGGAGAATCAGCATAAAGAAAGCACTTGACTCCAAGGTGAGACCGAGACCAGCTGATACGCAAACCAGAACATCTCGTTCAGCAAATCCTTCTGTGACTGGCCCAAACACCTCCACATTCCTTAACATGCCATGTCACCTTACGGTCTTCCCATAAAATGTCCAAAGTCAGTCAGCTTAAATCCGACATATTTGTGCTTCAAATGAAAATACCATGGACTCCAAGGTCTTTTGGTCTTGCTTGATGCTCTGTGCTGTACCAGACACATTGATGTGGGTCGGTGGCAACTTTCACAGGAACTTGAGTCTGCGTGTTACTTGGCATCTCTCTGCCGAGTGTGGAGTTGACGTTGCACGTTCATCTCCTCAGATTGGGCGCTACAAGGCCCCCTTCCACCAGCTGAGGATATCCTACGGTACCAACAAGGGCAAGAACTACACTGAGGAAGAGGACCGCTTCCTCATCTGCATGCTGCACAAGCTGGGCTTCGACAAGGAGAGCGTCTACGACGAGCTCAGGCAGTGCATCCGCAACTCCCCCCAGTTCCGCTTCGACTGGTTCCTCAAGTCACGTACTGCCATGGTGGGTAGCGTACCTGAGGCACCACGGTGTCCTCGTCCAGAACATCAGCTTAGGCCAAACGCTCTGTGTGGTTCTTTCCATTAACTGGACAGTCAGCCGTTTAGCTAGTTAATGTTTAGAAAAATGCTTTCTTTTTAACAGACAGGGTTGAAATAAGTTTTAATTTCATGGAAGGTTTTTAAAGTTACTTGAGCCCTCTAGTGGACTCTGTCATCTGGGATCTTTGTGTGTTCTAAAAAAATCCTGTTATTAAAGTAGGTTTTACCCGAATCCAGCAGAATACCCTTATGAGATTGGGGGAGAGGGGAAGATGACAAATGACCTGTCATTTTCGGGTGTGCATTTTCCCCGAAGTTCTCAGAGAGAACCCAGCAGTTTTATTGTTCTGTGAAGTAACCCGCACTGGCTTACAAAGCAAGCCACCGCTCCAGGGTTTGAGACCAAGTCGACGGTAACATTAGCGACTTTGCTAAATGCCAGCGCTGATGTTGACACACATTTTCTTGTGCGCAGGAACTGCAAAGGAGATGCAACACATTGATCACACTGATAGAGCGCGAGAACATGGAGCTGGAAGAAAAGGAGAAGGCCGAGAAAAAGAGGAGAGGTCCTCGCTCTTCCTCCGTAAGTAGGGTTTTTCCTCAAGAGAGCAACTTGGCCTGAATTTTCTTATTAGGTTGGTTAAAACGCAGCAGCTCCGCTGGTCCAGATGTAGCCTTTAACCCAAGTGCAGCTACCCAAGCGAAGCGCATTAATCAGCGGCCTACCTCTTGGAGCACACACCCCGTATCAAAATCCAGTTAAAGGAACGCAGTGTTTACTCTGCAGTGCTGTTCCTCCTCTCCGTCGGCCAGCGGCCACCACCCTCCTCCTCCTCAGTGGGGTGTCTCCCTCCATCAGGCTCAGAAACGCAAAGCTGACGGGACGGCAGATGGGCGTGGAAGGCGGAAGAAGTTAAAGCTGTGAAGAGGATGGCCGGCCGGGCAGGAGAGGCGGCCCCGGGGAGGACACCGATAAACAGGCAACGGTGTGCGTTTGTTTTACGGGTCATCATGATGTACTGTACGGAACTTGAGCGTCATTTTCCTGTTGATCTTGGAGGGAAGTGCCCCAGAGCAGCTCTGGTCCTGCAGTCTTCCCCTCCTTTATGTACTTATTTATGTCTTTAGGTTAAAGCACTGCATTGGTGTTTTGGTTTAGTTTTGTTTTTTAAAATTGTTCCCTATTTTACCAATATTTGTATTAGAACTCATGACACCAATAAATTTTGTTTTAGTAAAACTGTATTTTTTCACATTTGTTTTTCCTCCAATGACGTGTCTGTTGAAGCTTTTGTGCACTGTTTTCTGCCTGAGCCTTCAGGCTTGCCAGCGGCATGTTCACTGTTGTTGTTACGCCATGGTACATGATGTTGCTGGTTGACCTGTTCTCTTCCCTCCAGTGCTTCCAAACATTTTATGCCCCCTTCCAGTACACTGGGTCTCCTCATAAAATGTCCAAAATAAGTCTGCTTCAATCTATTTGTGCTTCAACTGAAAAGCTTAAGCTTGATTTGATGGTATCAGCAGCGACTTCAATGGACTTCCTCTCCTGTTTCATTGTCCAGTCCTCAGATCTTCAGTCATAAAAAATGCCGTATTCTGAACAGTTCAGATTTTTCTTCAATACTTTTTGAAGGTGCCCCCAAGTCCTTCGTCACAGCTGTCGAATGTCCCATTTCACGCCTGGATCTTCTGTTATCGTTTCGTTGAGGCAACACTGAAGTTGACATTTCTGTGGTCATGACCTTTTTCCCATATTTAGGAGTCATCATGTAGGTTCGTGCTCTTTTTGGTGTCCTCCATGTTCTTCCCTGCCTGTGGCTTCTTGTTCAGTGTACAGATTCTTCAGAAGTTCACAGATATTGTGATGCACTTGGTTTTCTAAAAACCTCGGTTGACATGGTCGGCTCGAATCCTGGCGTTCCTGCTCTTCGTTGTTCATCTCCCATCCTTGCTCATTTTCCCTCTGGCTTCCCGATTCCAGCTGGTGTTTTATGTAGGACTCTAATCCCGGTCGACTTGATTTCTGTTGGGATGACATTTGTCCCGATGGCCTTTTGCCTGTGATATCAACATTGATCTGGCCTCTTATTTCCTTGTTGAAGGTTCTTGATTATCGGTTGCTGATGTCTTTGCTGTGGAGCTGTTCTCTGTGATCTCTCCATCTCTTCCTCCTCCGACATCCTTTAGCATAACACAGAAGGTCAGAATGTGTTTAAATCTCACACATCTGAAAAATAACCTTTTTCCACGGTTTTCCTCATTTGACTTGGCAGATGTAACGTTTTTGGAATTAGCACTCATTCACTTTTCGGCTTCGCCTAAAACTCACAGATAATTAGCGCAGGAATCCTCATGGTTTGATCCTAAAAATGCAGCCTTTGATTCCTGTGACCTTGGCCAGTCTCCCACAGCCTGGTCCCGCTGTCATTGCCTTCCAGGCCGACGTGCTGGATCTTTATGCCCTTATTGCTTTTGTAGCCAAAGTCCTCGGCTGCCTTCCCACCTACTGTGAGCCGCCGTTTCCTGTGTAAACATCACTTTCAGACTGCATTTGTACTCAAAGGTCACCCTGCACCTCTGGGGCCTGCTGTGAGGATGGTGTAGATGCTCCATTTCCAGCTGCTACAGCGAGGGGAGGGAAGGATGACCTGACTTTCAGCTGAAGAAAAGTAAATCTTTAGTCAGGGCCTGTAAATCTTTGTTGTACTTTCAGACCAGTTTCCCATAACACAGCGGTATAGGTGAGGGGCAATGCATCCATTTTTGGGTTCCTCGCGGGGTTTATTTGAGAAGAATGTAGTACACTTCCCACTTAATAGCAATTTATATTAGTTCAATTGCATCAGTCCTCAATGCTTCCAGTAGAGGGCAGTAGTGGATCACAAATTTCATGCTTGTGCGGAAGTTTTAACGGAAGTTTTTGGTGTCAGATGGAGTTGTGTTGAGCTGCACTGCATCCACCTGCTGCTGGAGTCAGTAACGGGCATCACTGGACAGTTCATTCAATATTTCACTATGTTGTGCTCAGCATTAATATGATCTATTAATGTCTCTAACTGTGAACCGTGATCTGTCTTAGTGGCTCCAAATGTGCAGTATAATGTCTTAAGTAAAACGCATGAAATCAGGTCCTCCAGCTGAGGGGACTGATTAGAGGAGCCGCAAACCTACTTTGATGATTGGGTAACATCTCCTCAAGCCCAGCCATAGGCAGTAGAAGATCAGCTGTAATCTTACATTTATTTTAGCCTTCATCCAAAACAATGTACCACTGAGAAATTAGGGTCAGCCAATCCCTGGAGGTAGTGGGTTTCATACTCTTCATGAAAAGCCCCCTTAGTGACCGTGGCCCAGAATTCTGCGCAGTCCATCGATCTAACTAGCTACTTCTAACCAGTTCATCTTCAATTTCTGCCCAGCTGCTGCAAACGGAAGTGATGATTCATAGGTTCATGTTAGTGTGGAAAGAACCGGAAGTGCTAAGCCTGCAGCAATCCCCCACAGAGAAGGTGAGGGACGCCACGACAGCACTCTGCTCCCTCAACCCACTTATAATGCTGTTCGTACCTGCAACCAGGGCTGCCACTTGGTGTCGTTGCTTTGCACGCCCCTGTCACCCCCACCCGCCTTCTGCTTCCTGACGATTCCGAGGCCCCACTCTGCCAGCGTTCGCCAGATGGGTGTACCTGTCGCCCCCGGGTCTCACACTCGGTGCCTGGGAGGAAGCAGATACTGTCCGCCTGTACAGAAAACCACAAGGTCTGCAGGATCTGTGGTGTTCGTTTCAGCTCAGGGCTTGTGGTTACAACGGCAATTAGGGCAATGAGATGGATGTGGGGGGAGGGGCTCCATCACTGAAAGCCTTTTGAAGGAGCCTCTGGCATCTCTATCGGCCTCATCTGCCGCCTTTTCCGCCAGTTTTCAAACTGAACCTGAGAGACCAAGTTGAAGTGAATAGATGTTTTCACATCTCCCTATGTTTTCGGCAGCTGGATGGCAGGAAATCAGGCCAGAGTCCAACTCCATAATCTTCCATCCGATTACGTCAGGCTGGTGACGCTCCCAGACTTGCTGAATCACAATCTGGACAAAGTGACCACTGGTTTGCAGAACCAGAGACAGAGATGAGTCTCACCTGATCTTTATTACCCGATGTTCACCTTCAGATGTCTGCTACAGACCAAATGACAAATGTCTGTGCGAAAGAGACAATCAAAGCACAGACACTGCTCTGCTCAAGAGATGGTCTCAGAACCTCCAGAGCAGAACAATGACAGCAGACTTTAAAAAGATTACACAATTTTTAAAGAAATTAATTCACAATTCTGTATTCAGCTTTTATGTCTTAAATATAGTTCATTATACACAGAAAAATAGTTTGTTGCAACGACTTTTGGTAAAAATTGTCATTAGAATGAATTAGTCATTTGCACGGTTACACACACATTACACGGATACAGTTGTTAACTTTTTTCTCGAAGTAAAAAGTGACATCGATCCTGTACAAATTTATCTTTGTGTTTTTAGTGGTTTTGTCCTATCAGCTATAAGCAAAGCAAGCAGCATGTTCATGGCGATGAAAGGAAGAGAAGCAGAGCAGAAGGTGGGAGAGCAGGCAGGGGTGGCGGTGCTGGAGGGTCTCGTCATTTTGGACTGAAATGTGGAAGCAAAGGACTCAAACATCTTCAGCCTTGGACACCTTTAGTTTCAGGGAAGCTGTCAGACCTGGAAAAGAGAGGGAGGCAGAATGGAAAGGTGAGTTACACACGAGGATCTCCTGAGGAATGATGTCGTACATGTGGGCAACACCTCCTGTCAACAAATATACTGCCCATGAAAATTATGTCTGAAGTAACCATAGTAAAAGTGTGATGTTTGTCTGAGTGTTGGTTTAGCCATTTCAAAACCTCTCTGAAGGTTTGATAGTAACCATCCAATGCTGTCATGTGTTTGTGTTGTTCGGGAAGTGAGGTGGTGTTCATCTAGCCATCCAGCAAGATATTAGGAACTTTAAGGAGAACAGAAGAAATTACTTTTTACTGAATTATTGTTTGTTTGTACAAACAATCTGTCACGCCCGGCTCGTCCGATCCTCGTGTGTGCCACCCCCGATTATCCTCGTGTGTGCCACGCCCCCCGATTATCCTCGTGTGTGCCACGCCCCCCGATTATCCTCGTGTGTGCCATGCCCCCTGATTATCCACGTGTGTGCCACGCCCCCCGATTATCCACGTGTGCTTGCCTTGTTGTCCGTCACTGATGTTAGATGTCAGTAGTATTGTTCCGTTCTGTCCTGCTCCCTAATAAACCCTGAATTCCCTGCCTGCCTGATTGCCCGCCTGATCCTTCCTGCCCGCCTGCCCGTCCGCGTACCCGCGATAATCTACACTAATCTACCGTTAGTGCTTTTTCTTTTTCTGTGTTTAAACGCTTTTACACAGCATTGTACTGGAAATTCCCGAGTGATGTAAGTAATCCCTTGCACAAACCTATACATAAGTTAAATTTTACGCAAGTCAGATTTACCATCCCATACCATTCAGGACACCTTATAACAGGGCGACCTTATATCTGGGGCGACGTGTGGCTCAGTGGGCTAAGCCTATATTCCTGTGATCCTTAACCCCCAGCTCCCTGGGCGCCGCTGTGGGTGGCTGCCCTTCTCTGCCAAGCTCGCTCTCCTATATGTGTGTCATGGAGACACACAAAGAATTTTCAAATCAATTTTGCTTGAATGAAGCATGGCACACACGAGGATAATCGGGGGGCGTGGCACACACGAGGATAATCGGGGGGCGTGGCACACAAGTGGATAATCGGGCAACGTGAAGTGTGACCATGCAGAGGGGCCCAGGGGAACAGCCGGGACCCACAGCCCGAAACTGGGAACGCCACCTGTGTGGCAGCCCTGCATATTCTCAGATCCTCTGTCGGAAATGACATCACATGGGTTTCCCGAACTGTTCTCACTGCAATTTTTACAGCTTGTGTAGCGCTCAGGATATAAGATTCACTGGGTTACAGCCCAGCGACCTAGACCAGGATCGGCGCTTGGAGAATGGATGGATGAATTTCAGGACATGTTCCTGGATCCTAAAGAGCACGTCATATGAAGAATAAAAATCACACTGGCCTCAAAAGCGGAGACAGTTGGTGGGGGTCAGGTTAAGCAGAGGATACTATGCCTGTGAACGACTTTCATCTAAACCCAGGGTGTGCAAACTTATCCTCAGAGGGCCGGTGTGTGTGTGCGGGTTTCTGGGTAACCTTTAGGTCAGCTGTTCAAACCCAGGTGTGAGACTCTGCAGCCAGTCAATCCTCTGATTAGTGATCTAATTAGGTAGTTGCAGTGGACACCTGCACACACAGCGACCCTTTCGGTGTAAGACTGCTCACCCCTGATTTAGACCAAATATACAGAACTGAACGAGTCGTATGTGCTGTTTTGTACAGTGTATTGACACCCAGAAGAGCCTCACACAGATTAACTCCAGTGTAAAGAACACTGTAAGTGAGTGCGAACGGCTAATTTGGTCATCACATGTAAGGAACTTCACATGTGCATGACAGAACACTCATAATTCAAGGTGCCCTAGTGCATGACCTCACAGATATGAACTGACCACAGGGCTGATTTTACAGGTACCAGAACCGCACCTTATAAGTTCACGGCGTGAGGAATGGTTCAGGGAACCAGCCATGCTATACGGGCTCATCCAGGCTGATCTCGGTGAAGGTCTCACACAGGCCAGCTGGGCCTGACCCAGTATCGAAGGAAGCCACCGTAGGAAAGTCTGCAAAAAGGAACCATGATACAGAGAAATGAAAGTGCCATTCAGGCCGTGACCACAGCCATCTGTGTTATGGTGATCCAGAGGCGGGAATGCCAGGAATGGGGGGTGTCTGACTCAGCATGGTCAGGAGATGGCCGGTTAAATCCTGTCATTGGAGTGATTATCTGTCTGACTCTACTTTCTCAAAAAAAATGTATGTCACTTTGGATCAAAGCTTCTGCTAAACAAATGAACATGAAGGACATGCAGTGTATTGCAAGGCGTGCATGAACTCTACATGCATGACTGTCATTTTACTGATAACCTCTCTGTACTAGAACACCGGAAAACACCACATCTTTCCTCAGCATCCTTCATTTCCCAGGAGTCACCGGCATTGAAATCAGATTAATGCAAAGGCTACAGTCTATGTCTCTGGCTGAATCCACCCACTGATCTGTCAGGCCCCCCCCCCCTCAAGGCCTTACCACCAGCACAATTAGCAAATTATTCAGGTTGTATTTTAAACTCTCTGTAGTCTGTCTGTCAGCTCCTTAAAATAGCTAAAACGACTCTCTTGGGGGGCCCCTAGCCATGTAAGCCTGGAGCCCCCATAGGACTTGATCTGTCCCTGACTGCAGTGACTTTTTGTCACCGTCTGCAGTAAAATGTCAAGGCCAGTTTGCATCCAGCTCCTTTTAGGGTTGCAGTGACCCTGGAGCTTGTCAGAGGCGGGGGGAGATGAGACACCATGTGAGTCCATCATAGAGACGTCACAAATCTGCAATGTGGGTGGAAACCCAAGTGCAAACTCCACCCATACAGAGCCAGAAGGGACACTGAACATGCCACCTACAGGCAGGTCATTGCAACTGCATGTCAATGAAATACAATGATGGTTCGCAATAGAAAATAAATAAATCAAGGATACAGAATGTAACCTTGACGAGTCCAGATACACCCCATGGACCCTTGACGTACAAACCTGGGCTGGACGGCAGCCTTCCCCCGGTGTTGTTGTTATTTTCATTCTGTGGCTCCCCCAGGATCTCCGTGGAGGTGTCGCTGGATTGGCTGGCCTCTCCATCAATCGAGTTGAAGCTGAAATCAGGAGGCTCCTCTTTGGGCGTCAAGGCAATCTGAGAGCCGAAGCTCCTCGACTTTTCTGAATCTACTGTGAAGCAACAAGAGAGACCGACATCACTGCCTCCGGAAGGTTCTAATCAGCTGCCATTAAACGGCAAAGCTGAATTTTCCAGGTTGATTGATCAAGCCCAGTTTGAGGTGCAGTGGCTGGTTCAGGGGCAGCGTGTGGCTAAGTAGTCAGAATACAGCTGGGATACAAATCACAGGCTTGGCAGAGTGACCATTGAGGGCTTGACTGAGGTCCTTAAGCCCCAGTAGTTCCAGGGACTCTCTGACTCTGCTAACTCACTGTCGCTTTGTACTGTATATGTGTCTGCTAACTAAATGTAAGTCTCCTGAAACTGCAAATTGCACTGACCTCCCCACAGAAGAATAAATCTGCTAGCAGACGAGTGGAAGCTGTGTGGGCAGGAAGTGGGTTGAAGCGGGGCATCCTGCTGGCAGACAGCGCCCCCGGGGCTGCTGGGTAAATACACAACTATGAGGTGTCAGAATGAGCGCCCCTGGGACTTCTGGGTAGATACACAACTACGAGGTATCAGAACGAGTGGCCCCTGGCTTCTGGGTAAACATATAACTATGAGGTTTCAGAATGATACAACAGACGTGCTTTAATTGCATTTGTTGTGGCTAATGCAGAGGCTTCGACATAGAGTGTCAGCTCAGGGCTCCCAAAATCACAAGCCTGTCGTTCTGGAACAATCGAGTTCTCTCGTCAGGTTACTAAAATGTATCAACCCCCTGCCCTTAAGTAAAATAAAACTCCCTCCTTCATTTGACTTTTCTGCTTATTTGACTTGCTATTTGGAGGAAAAATTTTGATCAGCAGGGTTACCAAGACTGTTCAGCTGGCTGGCGTAAGATTTTCAGTTCAAGACGAGTCTACACACGCATTTACGCATATGTAACACTTTTATTACCTTGTACATAGTCTCTAGGGTTTGGAAACTACATCAACACTTTTCATGTAGCTAATTTTAGGTTTATAATGGAATAATATAGATTTGCCATAAGATTTCTTGCATGAGTGTAAAAGTCTGAAAGCGTCACACCAAAAGCATGAGTCGGCAACCCTGTATGGCTGCAGGAACGAGCTGCTAATTGTAATGTTGGTTTGTCCTTTAAGAAGTGTAGGCTTAAAGCCTGATTTATAGGAGGGTTGCATTTTATTGGGAAATTGCCTCACGCCGCCATTTTGGTGCACTGTCGGTGATGGTAATTGAGTGCTAAAAGCACGTTAATGCACGCAGGTTAGGTATGGCTTTATTATCACACCAGTTACATTCAGTACACTGCACATGGTGATGTGAAATTACGTTTTATTACGTTTTATATATGTACGTTAAATATACATTATATAGAAGCAAAGGGAACAGAAATTACTGGTTGGGATCCATACACAGCGTAAGCATGATGGCTGTCAGCCACCCGCTGTGCGATATGACGATTAATTGTTTTAAAACGTCGTGCGTTACACCGAGGCAAAAGAGAATGACTAATAGTCTGCAGGTTTAATTTCTTTATTTCTGGCTGACATGTAAACTCCGGAGGAAGAAGTGTGGACAAATTATTTCAGTTTATTTATCACAACGTGAGGCGGAATTTCCTAGCTAGTTTCTTCACCTGTGTCTTGTTGCCCTGTGCCCTTGTTGATTAGTCCTCGTTATCAGTGCCTGCCTTTGTCACTTCCTTAGTTGGTCATCGCGTTAGGTTCTGTGGTTCTGATAGTAGTGTTAGTGATAAGTAGTTACCTACAGCTATAGGGTAGAACTGGCAGACGCTTGAGGGTTCGGCCACAGTGACAAGCAAAGGTACAACCTGGAGCTGACAGTGTGGTGCGGTGGAAAACCTGCTGTGTCATAAATTCACTGCTGGTGTTCAGTTAATGTTACTTCATAGTGGCTGGTTTGTCTAACATGAAATGCTAAGAATGGTCTTTAGGATAAGATTCCACATCAAATTTTTAAAAGCATTTATTTTCTGTGAGGGGGGGCACAAGTAACTTAGTAACTCAGTTACTACTCAAGTACAATCATGAACAAATATAGTCGCCGCGTAAAATACCATTATAGTTGATCAATGATAAACATAAGATCAGTACATTACTAACACTTTTACTGGTTAATTAATACATTAAGTAAGAGTGTACTACTACATTATCTGCGCTCTCAAGTAATACTGTTACTGGATAATATTTTCAAATTCAGTAAGTCATATTGTGCTAGTCAGTCCTGCTTTATAAAGCTCAGGCCCACTGCACGGCTCCCAGAGGAGGAAACCCCAAATCCTAATCCTCTGTTTACTACTGCTTGCTACTGTAAGTAACACAAGGCTTTATTTTCAGCTTCAAGCAGCTTGTAACGACACTGTTCACCCATATCCTACAGATTGTTGTGGGAAACAAGTCACAGACCACAAGCAAGTTTGACGTTAAGCTGTTCTGGGCTCCTCCCTCCCGAAACGGAGGCTTGGGGGGGCGGGGGGTCTCATTTGGTGTACCAACACGCACTGAGTGTGTGCAGATACTGCACACCTTGCTCAGTGAGAGGGAACGCTACTGTGAAGTGAGATGATGTGAGCAGAACAATGGTCTCGGTTAAGAGAAACACCCCGGCCCCAGAACCTTCTGGACTGCGAGCCTCACGGCCTGCACCCTACCGTCCTCAGGGCCCCTTCTCTCCTCTCCAGCCTGCAGCTCGCTCTCCCCTGGGGCCACACCGCTCTCCTCTTTGGCAACGTACTCGAAGTCTGCAGGTTTCTCTACACGGAAACGAGAGCATGTGAGGACAAGCAGCTGGCATCTCCTCGCCCCATAGCCTCTCACAACTCATTAAACGATGCATGGGTCATAGCAGCATGTTAGTATCGAGTGACACCTTCACACGGATGTTTCTGAGAAGAAGATGTGCCCATATCGAATAAAACATCATATTCTAATGTCCTTATTACAAACAAACAAACATAAATAAATGAGTCCCTTAAAATCTTTCACACCCTGTCTGATCCTGGATCTACTCTTTCCTGCTACATATTACGTTATTTTGATACCTAGAGGTTGTCTGTTTCCTTTCAGAAAAGGCAGTGACAATGATTATTACCATCATTTTGGTTGGGCGCAAACACTCCTCCTTGGCCAACAGAGCTTAAAGGGATGTCGACACCTTCTTTGTGGTTCAAGTCGAAAGAGTATTGCTGGAAAATGAGCAGAATGGGAACTTCAGGGAACTGCTTTCCAAGACAACTGACAGCTTCCACTTTTGCACCTTGCGTTTGAGGCATTTACAGTGAGGAGGTCCAATGGTGCGAGAGCACTTTTCATATGCAAATCGGGCAATCCCAGAAGCTGTGAAAATGCCTTACCCTCGTTTTCTTGCGTATGCACCAAATTACGACGATCAGAAGGATGATGACAGCCATGAGGAAGATCAGAATGAAAAGTCCTGTGACAAGAAATTGTAAGACGTGTCAAAAGATGGTGACCGTGTGAGAAAGGCAGTGTGAGCCAGCGAACAGCCCTCACCTAAGCCAATGTCATACTTCTTCACTTGGTTGTCTTCAGTGCCTGTGGAGGAAACCAGTACATCATTAAACTGTTCACTCGAGGGGTCTGTAAAGAACCTTAATAATCACCTCAAGTTGTGAGGGTGTAAAGGACGTTATATTCTGCCTACTAAGGGCAGAATAATAGAGCTGAGGCACCTGGGTAATTTGTGGATCCGTAAGGTCAAAGGTCACTGGTCTGGGCGACAAATGGACATGATGCGCCTTGAGTATTGTGATTGGGGAGCACTGTGGACAAGCTCATGGGAGTTTTACTTAAACAAAAATGTTCTGAGGGCAGAAGGAAAAATGATTGGTTCAGAGAGATAACCAATCAGATTGTAAAGGAGGTGGGTCAAGATGGCAGGACATCAGATGTCTTGGTCCCGCCTCCTCCAGTTGCGTGGACACACCTCCTCTACAATCTGACTGGTTATCTCTGCGATTTTTCCTTCTGCTCTCCGAGAGACACTTAAAGAGAAACACTTATCTCATAATTAAAATGATGACTTCATAAAGTCATTATTCATAAAGTCCTGGGATAAGCAGAACATTATGAGGAGATCTCTGCAGGTGCATTGAGAAACAGACCTACGCACATCGTTAAATAAGCACTTCCATTCATGAGTAACACTAATGTTGCAGCTCCCTCCCAGTGCTACAGGTTCTGTGCGGATACCAAGACATTGAAGCATCAAAAACTACAAATACATAGTTATTTTGTTTGTAAATTAAATCTATATAAGGAGTATGTCTAAATATGTATATCACAAACAGAAAACATCAGCAATAACTAAATCATTGACATTAGTACTAGATTAGTAAATAACTAGCAGTAGTCAGCAATACAAATACTAATTCGACATCTACATCAGTGATACTTCACTGTCATTCTGACCAGGCAGCTCATTTCTCCCAAGGTAGCAAATTCAGTTTGGTCTGCTGGACCAAAGCCCACTGCCACTGCACTAACAAGCATTTTCATTTTAACTGGGTTTTCTGATTTGTCACATGCAAACTGCCTTCTGATTTTCCTTCTTAAACAAGAGACTGATGATCGGACGTTAAAGTTAATCTAACTCCTGCAGCTCTGACATCATTGTGGTGACCCTAAAGGAAATGAAATCTCTAAATGAGACCTGCTTAGAGTCACTGTGTCTACGACACTCACATAAAGATGCCGGTTCTGCATGAATCTAAATCATTTGAAACGATACATGCTCTCATTTTAGATTAGTGGTTACCAACGCATCGATAACAAGCTGCTATTTAGCACTCACTGTAACAAAAGACAGGTGCCCTCAGTTTTAAATCAAAGATTTCATTGAGGATCAAAGGCTGCATTATGTTATAGGGACAGCTTCTTCTGTGAAATGCCACCCAAAACTGAATCCAACTAAACGCCCCGAAGACGTATCTGTCATTTTGTTTACACCATCCAGCTTTTTGGCGCCAAGATTTGAATGCAAACACTGACGTTTTCTTGGTCGAATTACAGAAGAAACAGCAGGAATATCTCTACACTCTCCAGTACCTTCTGGCCATCCTTTCCTACTCAATCTGTCACTCAGAATGAATCTGAACAGCCCCGAATAGGTAATGGTATTTGGCAAAAACAAAGAAAACATTAATAATATGCGCTAGAAATAATGATAATAATCCAACATTGTGGTATTTCTAGTTATGCACTATAGCAGTGTTTCCCACCCCAGTCCTCAGGGAACCCCAGACAGTCCACGTTTTTGCTTCCTCTCAGTTCCTAGCACCTGTACCCGGTATGCGATGTTCCTGATTGGTTGGGAGCTGGAAGGGAGCGAAAACATGGACTGTCCCCCATGGGGTCCCCGCGGACTGAGTTGGGAAACACTGCACTATATGGACAAATGCTCTTCTGGATGAATGGGCAAAAATTTCCACAGACACACTCCAAAATCCTGCGGAAGGCCTCCCACAAGGC
Organism: Isichthys henryi; assembly: GCA_026776945.1. Taxonomy (NCBI): domain Eukaryota; kingdom Metazoa; phylum Chordata; class Actinopteri; order Osteoglossiformes; family Mormyridae; genus Isichthys; species Isichthys henryi. The sequence goes on from JAODJX010000015.1 coordinate 4,995,430, forward strand.
CAATTCCATAATGATGCCTGTGGATTTATAATGGGACGTCATAAAAGTTCCTGTAGATGTAATGGTCAGGTGTCCCAATACTTTTGTCCATATAGTCTACTTTTAGTGCAGTTTTTAGCACCAGAATAACCCAAACCCTTGAGAAACAGCCTTGTCCTTCAACAAGACGACTCAATGAAGTGCACCTCTTCTTACCGGTGGTCATGTTGTTCCGGGTATCTTTGTTGGAGCTTCCCCTGGTAGCGACACTCATCAGCTGGCTCGTCCATTCGCTGCCCAGGCTTGACATGGTCACGGCTGCCGTCGTACCGTTTGACATCCCATCCTTACCAGTGGTGGAATTAAAGTGCAAGCCAGTGGTATTGGCCACCTGGGACATCCAGCTGACGGAGTGATTGTGACCAGCGGTAGCCGTCGGAGTCGCTGTCCCTGGGCTTGAGCTACTCACGTTTTGTGATCCATGACCTTTACCCAAGACAGTGCCCAGCAGTAGCAGAACACCTGCCGAATAATGAAGACACACCTTCACAGCAAGATGGTCCATTTCACCCCCATTTCCCATAAAAAACCATATAAATTTTGCACTAATATGATACAGCGATGAGAGACGCGGGCCGTCCCTCACCCATGAGCCAACGACATTTCAGATACCTGCTTTCATTTTAAGGTTAAACAACTACTAAACTACTTAAAACCTCTGAAATTACAAACAAATCTTTTTAGAATTATATTCAGCGGAAGTTACTCCATGAAAAAGATGCATGCCTGGAAAACAGTTTAACATTTGGAAAGAAGAACATTTTCATCACTCTGACGTGCTAGTAAATCATTTCTTTAAGAAGGTCGAATTCCTCACACTGCATAAGTTAAAATTTTGCCTTTTACAATTCCGTTGTCTGATGCTTCCTACCGGCAGGATTTGATTTGCTATGATTTTAAACGTAAGGAGAGCTTCCATAAAAACTTACCGAGTTTTTTATAGTGACTGATGCGCGTTTGGAGCATTTTAATAAGCAGTTTTGTGAACAGGGTGGAAGAGCATGTGCTCCTTACAGAGAAGTCAAGTGATGCACGATGGCAGCGCAGAGACAGGAAACGGGGCGGCGACAGCGCGTTATGCGCCTGCATCTTGCCGTTTGACCGCAGCGGGTCACCCTTCCTCTTCTTACGTATCACTTTATGCACAGTATTTAAAAGACCCCTTTCATTCGTCAAAAGTTTTTCATTGGCTCTGTAATATGTATAATGCCAAAGGAAAGGGAATTATATTACAGCATGCCATTAGAATAAGTACTACTGTAAAAATACCGTAAAATGTCTCGATAGCGCATGTAGACGTACTTTCTAAAGTGATTCCTAGCGAGGCGCTCGCCCCCACTTGCTTTAGCTGGTGCACCGCCTAGCAGTGGGAGCTTTGAAAACCGGCTCCTCCTCGGCCTTCTTCCAGCATTTGATGCTGTTTCATTACTAGTCGCTAGGGGGCTGCATAAGCGAAAGAATTTCAGAGAGAAACCGACTGCGAGACAGCGACATGAATTTTTAATCCCGCAAATGCATTGCTGTGATTTCAAAACAAACACGCACCGCTATTCGAATGTACAGTTGACATTTCACTCAGGGTTGTTTACTGGACAAAAATATAGAAAATTGCTGTTACTTAAGCTGCCCGAGCTGAGACAAATTTAACAGTTTGAAGGCTCATTGCAAACTGCTAATTTACCGCGATTTAATATTACATTTATGAGTATAGAGTAAATATGTTAAGTTCTTGCTGTTCATGATTAACGGGATTTTCCAATATGCTATGGGGAAACATCAAATATCTATTGAGATATTGTCTAAAATAAAACATGTTCTGTTCCGTAACATGGGAATTAAATGTCTGAATTGAAAAACAGTCTGGGAGGAACATTTTTCCCTCTGATGTGGGAAGTGAGTTTGGGCTCAGCGGAGGTCAGTGGGGAACAGCACAAGGAGAGAGAGCTAAAGTATTGGGAGGGGAGGGGGCTCATTAATCGCCGTTTATTTCACCATGTCAGAAGTAATCAGTAAAAGGACAAGAAGGAGCCGGTTACCCCCCCCCCCCCCCACTTCACGGGGGTCTCCTGGATGCCAGGCCCCTTGTGAGGCATCTAAACTCAGTCCTGTGCTGGTTATTGTCACATCAGAGCGGGACAGGCCTGTTCCGCCCCCTGAATGAGCTAATCACTCTCCTGGAGGTGTCGGGGGCAGGGGGGGGGCGGGGGGTGACGACCACCCACTCTGAGCCGGGAAATTCACAGCCACTTTATGATGTGGCTCCCGAGAGCACCACTCCATAAAGGACCCGGATTATTTGGCCGGAACATCCAGCGAGGGCCACGCAGTAAACACCGTCAGCGCGCCGCATTAGCGAGTCCCCGTAACTTTTATTTGCGGCAGAATTTAGCTCATTTTAATGAACGCGTGTGGAAGGAAGAGATCAGGGGAATGGCATTCTGCTTCACGGACTGCGTGCTCCTGAGGAGGGGACAGCTCCGAAAATATTACATGGAATAAGACACAGCAGTTCAGAGATGGATTCTGTTTCTGGAAGATTTCAGTCCTGGGTCAAGGCTCACTTTTGGTTTAAAACACAGCAAACTAATAGAGAACAACATATTGGGGAAAATGAAACTACTTTGCCGGCCTTTACCAAGGCCTAAGGAAAGAGACGATCTTGTACTTGGTGTAAACAAATTGGTCAGCCAATGAATCCTAAATTGACTTTTGCACAATGCACACTGCTCGCACGTTATACACGTATCGCACAGGTTTGAAACAACGAGGTATTTATCTGAAACGCTGAGAAGGAAGACAGGAGAATAAGGAACGTCAGAAATGTCTCTCCAGGAACACAAACAGTCCATTTCGAAGCTTCACCCCTAACAATACAGGATTTTGTCTAGTGTGGTTTTATGTAATGGATTCTGCTCACTGATATCTATGCGTACTTCTGCTCTGTGTACAGCTGTAGATTAGCGCTGTGTAACAACAGCGCACAGTACTGAGTTCTGCGCCGGTGTCTCCTACAGGATGTCATCAGCAATTACAACTTGTTTATTTATCAGAATATTTTATCCAAACTGACAAAGAACTAACAGCAGGGTCAGACAGTCCCTGAAACAGCTGGGGGTTAAGGGCCCTGCTCAGGGGCCCAGTGGTGACATCACTCTGCAAGGTGACATCACTCAGCCGATCTGAATCACCGTAGAATGAGACCTGCTCCGCCTGTGAAGTACAGAACAGAAGTACAGAATCTTCCTAATTAAGGTTGTCGGGGGGTGGGGGG
>JAODJX010000015.1:5031421-5051359 GCA_026776945.1 Isichthys henryi
CACAGCGTGTAGTTAGAGTATGGAATAGTCTTCCTGCTAGTGTAGTGCAAGCTAAAACCCTGGGTTCCTTTAAATCACAGCTAGACAAGATTTTAACAACTCTGAGATATTAAAGTTCTCCCCAAATGTGGGGCTTGATGGGCCGATTGGCCTTGTTTGTAAATTTCTGATGTTCTTATGTAAGTAGATAAATATAACGAACAACGAACACTGACTGAATCATATTTACTGTCACCTGTAATGTGTTCTGTACCCTCAGCGGAGATGTAGTCATTTATTATGAGATCATTGAATAGACGACTGGTGGATGGATGGATGGATGGATGGATGGATGAATGGATGAATGTGCATGCATATGGGAATTGGCAAGCAAAGCCATGTGAGATGTTTGTCCCAGAAGAGTCTCCTCTAAGCATGCAGAGTTTAGGGTTGTTCCTGCATCAGATGGTTTAGGCTTCAGGAAAATGCAAAGATGATTCGCGATGCCTGTCACCGCGGACAAGAGTAACTGATGGTTATATGGCAGAAAGCATAAGGACAGCTGCTCAAAGTATGGAATTAAATCAAAACAGATCCCTGCCATCTTTAAATCCAGTGGCATACGTACGAGGCGACCTCACACAACCTCACACCGCATCCTTCATCGCAGTCAGCCTGTAAATTATGTGTTTAAACTGCTCACCCCAGGATTAGCGAACAGCGTTTCATAGCCAGAAGCAGGTGAGATGAATCAGAGTTTGGAAGCTGATGGGCTTGGAGCAGAAGCCCTTTGGCAGATTGCAGCAGTGGGGGGGAGGGCATAAGAGGAGCCATAAATCATACAGAGTGGCCAACCTAGTCATTAGCCAATGATATGTTTCGAATCGATGAGTGAAGGGGAGGGGGCACTTCGGGGGCCAATCAGCTTTCAGCTGGCCCCAGCACCCCTGTGACCCCACCCCTATATGCACTCCTAAGCAGCAGTGTTGAGTGCTCGCCTCAGGATCGGAGGCCGTGTTTCTTGTGAGCTCTGAGACATTCTTCTGGCGTTTTTTGGAGAGCTCCGCTCCGGCCATCCGGCTTCTGACACACCCAAGCCCGTTATGAGTATCTCGTTACGGGCGGCTGGCCCGGCTTAGTGGTCCCAGGGCTCCGGCGAGGAGGGTGGTCCCGCGACAGCTGCCTGGCGGATCAGCGCCGCATGCTGGCAGGAAGGGGCGGGAGGCGTCTGCTCCACACTGATTCCTCATTACGACGCCTTGCCAGGCGCACATGAGGCAAGGTAAGCTGCCTGAAACTGGCCCTTTCCTGCCGAGGCGAATTTATTTACACACATTTGCCTAACAGTCGCCTGATGGGGAGCAAATAAGCGGGCCACCGTGTTCCAGAACATTCCATGTATGCGAGGAGGCGGGGGAGTGGTGGAGTGTTCAGCGTGTGGCTACCCTGTCTCTGGTAACCACGATGATGATGGCTTCTCTGGCCGTCCTCCTCCGGCCCTCCTCCTCTGGCCCTCCGCCTCTGGCCCTCCTCCTCTGGCCCTCCGCCTCTGGCCCTCCTCCTCCGGCCCTCCTCCTCTGGCCCTCCGCATGCAGGTTGCGTCCCGTGGGAGACGGATGCCTTTATGGACAGATGTTCCTCCATTCATCACACTGAAACGTAATCTCTGGGGCGGAGGGGGGGGGAGTTCACTTCTGGCCTTAGTCAGTTTACCGTGGTAACTATGTGCCGTGTCCCGAAGCATCTTCAACAAAATAAACACATTTTAAATGAGAATGAGTTATGGTGCAACTTTAACCGTCCTGGCCTGGTCGCTGGAAAAGAGAGTCTGGCTACCTCGTGAAGCCGTTTCCGTGTCCTGCTCGCGTCCTTTCAGCCAGCACAGATCTCACGAAATATTCAGGTGTGAAAAACAGCGACTGTGTAGGCCAACTGTGTCAGACTTTAATGGGAAAGTTACTCAGCATATGTTGCTAAAGTGTTCACTAAACATGCTAACGGTTAAAATGAGATCTGCAGTATGGAGTTGGAAAGCATTAAAAATTCAGTTAAACGTTATTGGTTAAATAACACCCAATTTCAGAAGCAAACAGCAGGAAAGGGCCCTCGCTGTATGTTGCTTCTGCCCCCAACCACAGGTGTAGTGACTGTTTGTGACCACCATGGTTTGAGTGATAGTGAATAATGGTCCCTCCATAACCGTGTGGCGCGTCGAGCGGGATGTGTCTCTGACGGGGAATGTTCCACCCAGGCCGGCGGCCCCCAAAGAGTGCCAGCGGCCAGTGGAAGCCCCTGAGCTGTTGGCGGCCGCCTGCTCCCGGCAGTGCCGCAACGGGGTGTGCACTCCCACAGGACGCTGCTGCTGCCTGGAGGGCTGGCAGGGCCCCTTCTGCAAGGCGGGTGAGTAGTAGGCAGTTGGCAGGCATATGCAATTTATAGATAGATAAACTCCACTAATCCCTAGATGAACTTTAATAATGAGCAACTGTAGTGATGTTGTGCTTTACCTGCATTCTTCTGCTCCCCTCGGTCCCCCCCCCCAGCAAAATGTGAGCCCGCATGCCAAAACGGAGGCATCTGCATAGAGCCCAACAAGTGCCTGTGCAGAAGCCGCTTCTCAGGGGCTCACTGCGAGAAGGACGAATATTGCATGAAGATTAAGGCCAGGGACGGCATCGTGGATCGAATCATGGACGTCACCTCCTACCTGCTCGACCTGACCAGCTACATTGTTTAGGCAGAGACCTCTACTAGGAGATCTCCGGAGCAAACTTCGACACCCTGGGGCATTTCCTGTGACATCATTGCTTCCGTTTCTCTGACCGATGAGCTTAGGCAATAGCGGGAGGACACTTATGTCATTAACATTCTTAATCAGAAGACCTGGGATGCACTGATGTACCTTGGCTGCCTTGGAATCTGGAGATCCACCTCCATAACCAGACCTTGGAATCTGGAGATCCACCTCCATAACCAGACCTTGGCTTCTGAAGATCCACCTTCATAACCAGACCTTGGAATCTGGAGCTCCACCTCCATAACCAGACCTTGGCTTCTGGAGATCCACTTCCATAACTAGACCTTTATATCTGGAGCCCCATTTCCATAATCAGAACTTGGCTTCTGGAGATCCACCTCCATAACCAGGCCTTGGCTTCTGGAGATCCACCTCCATAACCAGGCCTTGCAATCTGTAGATCCACCTCCATAAGCAGACCTTGAAACCTGGAACTCTACCTCCATAACCAGACCTTGACGTCTGGAGATCCACCTCCATAACCAGGCCTTGGTTACTTGGAGCTCCACTTCCGTAACCAGACCTTGGCTTCTGGAGATCCACCCCTATAACTAGACCTTGATATCTGGAGCCCCACCTCCATAACCAGACATTGGCTTCTGGAGATCCACCTCCATAACCAGGCCTTGGCTTCTGGAGATCCACTTCCATAACCAGGCCTTGGCTTCTGGAGATCCACCTTCATAACTAGACCTTGAAACCTGGAACTCCATCTCCATAACCAGACCTTGAAATCTGGAGATCCACCTCCATAACCAGGCCTTGGCTTCTGGAGCTCCACCTCCATAACCAGACCTTGAAATCTGGAGCTCCACCTCCATAACCAGACCTTGAAATCTGGAGATCCACCTCCATAACCAGGCCTTGGCTTCTGGAGCTCCACCTCCATAACCAGATCTTGAAACCTGGAACTCCACCTCCATAACCAGACCTTGACGTCTGGAGATCCACCTCCATAACCAGGCCTTGGAACTTGGAGCTCCACTTCCGTAACCAGACCTTGGCTTCTGGAGATCCACCCCTATAACTAGACATTGATATCTGGAGCCCCACCTCCATAACCAGACATTGGCTTCTGGAGATCCACCTCCATAACCAGGCCTTGGCTTCTGGAGATCCACTTCCATAACCAGGCCTTGGCTTCTGGAGATCCACCTTCATAACTAGACCTTGAAACCTGGAACTCCATCTCCATAACCAGACCTTGGAATCTGGAGATCCACCTCCATAACCAGACCTTGAAATCTGGAGCTCCACCCCCATAACGAGACCTTGAAATCTGGAGATCCACCTCCATAACCAGGCCTTGGCTTCTGGAGCTCCACCTCCATAACCAGGCCTTGGCTTCTAGAGCTCCACCTCCATAACCAGATCTTGAAATCTGGAGCTCCACCTTCATAACGAGACCTTGAAATCTGGAGCTCCACCTCCATAACCAGACCTTGAAATCTGGAGCTCCACCTTCATAACAAGATCTTGGCATCTGGAGCTCCACCTTGATTCTTGTAGGACTGAGGCTCCTCCTGGAATTGACACACCATTGCTGTTGCTGCCATGGTGTTTTAACTCTGATAGATAGTGTCTTCGTGAGAACACCTGACCTGACGTAATTAACATCTAAAACTCGCAGAGATCATCACTGTAAACAAAAGCATGCATATCTCAAAGGAGTCATCGTTGCATCAAAAGTTCATTACAGCTGAGATGAGTAAACTTTTGAACATTCAACTTCCAGAACCACAGTGCCGAGTGTCTGGCATAGCCCTGGGGACAAAGGGCGCCTTCTGGTTTGCTGTCTGTCGGACAAAGTTCAGTGGTGGTCATAGGACACTTGGGTCAAACATGGGACACTCCCACACAGAACAAAAATCTCCTTGAGGAACACAAACAAAACAAAGATACAACAAAAGGAAGTGCGATGTGTTTTGGATTAACTCTAACAGTAAGAGGAACCGGATGGTGCCTGTAATGGCCCAGCACAGAAGAGGACAAAGCCAGAAATCCACTTGTTTGTTTTGAATTCTTCTCTGTTACTCATTTCCAAGCGATATCCTCTATCACGTCCTGTGGGTTTTAAAAATAGCCTCTACATTTACAGAGAAATGCCTTTAATAAAGAAAGCAGCAAAAAAAAAATGTCGTTTTGTAATTAGATCAATCTGAGATTTCTGTATAGTGGAATTTCTGAGGTTTACAACTAACAAAAATGAACAATGTGTATTTACTTTGCCTAAGCTGGTGCACCTTGCAGATAAACACAAGATGTGTGTGACAGACGTAGCAGATATCATATATCAGACTGTTTGGCTGATGGGGGCTTTTTGTACTGTGACATGGTGTTAAACAGAAGAAATATTTATGCTATATTCTATTACGGTGAAAATACAAATTCAGCTGTTACAGTTTACTGCAGTTCCAAATAGCAGGTATATTGCATAAAATTTACCACAAGCCTGGGTAACATTTTACCAAATTAAAATGTCTTTATTCATTTTGGGTCACCTAAGTTCTTGCTGGTGGGAGCTCTCCTACAACTCCATCACGCTGAGCGGACACTGACATTAGCGTTAAGTGTCAGAGCTGGGTCCCTCACTGATGAAATCCCTGCAGGTCATTTGCCCCGGAAATCCTGTCCGTGAAATCTGTGATGAGTCTGAGGCAGGTGGCACCCACAGAAGGCGCTTGCCCGCACGCACGTGCTGTCCATCCACAGCACCTGCATGAAGCCCAAGCCCACGTCCAAACACACACTTGTGTCGGCTCTGGGCTCCAAACCCTGAAGCAAGCCCAGGTCATATAAACCTGGCTTTAAACGTGCCGATTTCCCACCATGTGTCCCTTTCATGCCTGAAGAGCCTGTTTGCAGCCTTTTCTCTCGTCATTACGGCAGGTTTTTGCTCTGCCTGTAATTCTGGGCCAGCTGTTGTACCTAAACAGCCACTTGCACACCACCATCTCTAATGATTTCCTCTAATGAAAATGTCCAAAAATGTGCATTCTCACCCTTCGAAAATCCTCATAAACTTGCAGCCAATGGCCAATTTGGAAGGAAATTATTCGAAAGGACTTTGTGCATTTAAAAAGCGCTACGCCAGGTGGATTGACTTAAATATCCAAATATGTAGTATCCCTCTGAAAATGCTTTTAAAAGTGACACGAGCGTCGCCCACTGGCCCCATGGCCCCCATCTTGGCTGTGGGGTCGTGGATTTATCAGCCCACAACCCCCAAAATAACAGTGAGGGCCCAAGACTCGCAGCCCCTACTAGGTGGTGTGTCTATTGACGAGTCTGACTGCATCATAACCAAAATAATAATAACAAGAATAATAATAATAGTTATTATTACTTTTTTATCGTTACCATTATTAGTATTAGCTGGATGAAGTGGCCGGGGAGAGGGAAGTCTGGGTTTCCCTGCTGAGACTGCTGCCCCGTGACCCGACCTCGGATAAGCGTTAGATGATGGATGGATGGATGGATGGATTATTATTATTATTACTTGAGGAATTATTTGAGCAATTTCCTCCGGGATTAATAAAGTCTTCTGATTGTGATTGTGGTTACTTGCAGAGGCTGTTTCTGCCTCACTCCTGTCACACACACTCTGATGATGTCATCTGACATGAGTTGACATGAGCATGATGGATCTGTTTCAAGGCTCAGTGTAACAGAACAGAGGGGCAGTCTTGGTCTAATCGATTACTCTGTCTACAGTGTTAGTGCAATTTAGTGGGAAACCCAAATAATTTAGGTAATGCGTAATGGTGGAGGGTTTATCAGCTCTTAGGCACTGACTATGACCAACTCACAGCCACAATTATCAGAATAATTTACGATTTAATTATGTAATCAAAAGGCATGAATACATGAACTGTTACAGCCCGGGGCTACACTTCAAAAGTAGACTTGATTTGATCTTCAGCAAAAACTATTAAAAAATCCTGATACATATTGAAACAGCAAAGAAATATCAATATAACATTTAATAGGGCGGGTCTCTCCCAGTTCCCACCACACATTTTAGTGCTTTTTAATTTTGTTCACATATTTTGAAATCATCTCCGGACCCTTACTTTGAGAGCCACTGATCGAAATCTCCGTCCTCCGGGTTATCCATCCCCGTGGGCTGGAGTGACTCTGAATCCTGCATCCTGGCAGAGCAAACGCCGTGCCGAGTTTGACGCCAAAGTTAAACTGAAGAGATGACCAGTACATGCTGGTGTCTGCAGCAGGACAGCCACGCCTCTCCCAGCCCAGATCAGGCATCTGACTTTACACACTAATGTAAACAAAACGATATAGGTGAACAGCTGTGATTTCAGCAAATCAGGTCCGACCAAGGACCCCCCACGCCCCTAAACACACTCAGTACTCTCACAACATTAGCAGAAACACATCCCTGCTGTCCACACCCAAATCCACCCCCCCAAAAAAGGTCAGCAGTGCTAATATGAAATAAGCTGCCTCACCGCCAATAGCAGCTTTTAGCTACGTAAGCTGTATACATGCCACAGTTCATAACGCGTTCTGTGGCAATGGACTCTTTATATTAGCACTATATACCTTAACTGCTATTTATAAATAAAATGTGAAAATGATGTGCTGTTAAAAGAACATTTTCACTTTCCCTCTTTTTATAATATTCACATAAAACACATTTAAATAGGCCTTAACTTTTGTATTTCTCTGGATACTTGTGACAGTGTTTTGTAAATTAAATTTGATTTATGGAGACAGTATTTTGGGTCCGTGAAAGGGAAATCGATGTATCTATTAAAGTTTATCGCCTCCTGCCAAACGATGTCGGAACGCTCTCCTGTCTTTCTGGACAGCAGTAAAGTTTGGATCCCTCTGGGGTTCGGAAGGGTCTGGAATTACAGGTTTACTCTGACTTTCTCATCAGCTCACATTCGGGAACAGGAATGATCCTCGCCTACGACTGAATCCGTGAATCAGAATTTATTGGAAAAGCACAGGGAACGTTCTGGATCAGTCCTCCGTCCAGTACCAGTGTATTTCCTCTAAACGGGCCAGTACTAAAGACCACCCACCCACTATAATGTCTGAAACCTATTACATGTAATACAATACTTTATATTTGCGAAAAAATCGGAGCAAATTAAAATTCCATCAAGTGGAACAAAGCAATGATTCTGTAAGGCACAAAGTAGATCTCAGGTTATCGTACGACATTTCAAAGTTATCGCTGGCAGGAGACGGTGGCCATCTTGGAGGTTCTCGTCTGCGTCCCGCTTTGAAACAAGCAACATGGCATATTCTGGACAGAATTTCTTACACATGTGACTGTTATCAAATATATGGACGATTCTGTGGGTTTTTGTTTTATTTGTATAGCAGATACTTTTACAAAAATCAATGTACATTGTTGAGAAAGCAGGGTGAGCTGGTCTCTGTAGTAATTGAGGTTAAGGGCCCTAGTCAAGGGCTCCAGTGACATAACTCAGTCAGCAAAGAAAATGAAATGGGGACTCCGTGTCCTAAACCACTGAGGGACACATCGCCCCCTGCAGGACACAACACAATAATACATTAACCAGCGGTAACCTATAAGTACTACAGTAGTGCCTGCGGTTCACAAACACAATCCATTCCAGGAAAGATTTTTTGTTAATTAATTTTCTGGTTTTTATAGTAAAAACTTTTTAAAAAGGAACAGATTATTAACAGTCCTTAACCCTTGTATTGTTGTTGTCGTTAATGTTAATGGTTGCATTTCCCTGTTGTCGTGTGTGTGACCGTGTCTTGTGTGTGCCCGGTCTGATCCTCGCGTGTATTTACCGCGTGTGAATCTTCCACCGTGTGCATCTTGCAGTTCGGCGTCTGACAACCTTGTATTTTCCGTCTGTGTATTTGGGTTCGGTTCATGTCAGGTGCCTGTTGTGGTCCTTCTATTACATGCTGGGACATGCGGGACATGCTGGGACATGCTGGGACATTCGCCCCACCAGTATAGATGTGTTATGACGAGTCAGAGTGCATAGTACATGGACGTGACTTTATTTCAGTGTGAGGATGGGTCCGGACACCCCCCAGAAAGTGTGACACACCCCTCCCCTCCCTTCAGCCATCGTTATTTACTGAGGAGCAGCTTGAAGAAAAACACTGAGACAGTGATACTGAGACAGATCCGCGCAATGACAGCTCCGCCTCAGTCGCCATATAAACCCAAGAGCACAAATCGCAACAAACACATTTCCCAACAAAATTACTGTCATTTGTAGGTGCTGGGTAGAGTTTCTCTAAATATTTAAGGCGCTAAATATTAAATATTTATGGCGCTTTCGAGCCATCCGATGTCCTTAATCCCATTTCTGTTTCTGACATACTGCTGGGAGCATATGAACACCAGTAAGACATTACATCTCTCTGTCCATTGTATTTTCATATCCCCCAGTAATATCCCTGATTTTGCCGAAGATGAGGTCACACAGATACACACTTGGATCTCCTCATAGTTATTACGGTGTAGACGTTTCGCTTCAGGATCTTGCAAGCTAGATGCTCCACAGAGCTTCTGTGGATGTTCAAATGGAGGTTTTGTATCTGAGCTACGTAATAAATGACCTTGAAGGGCTTCCCCCAAATAAAACTGGAGGGGTAGTGGAAAATGGAGACCACCCTGGCCATGAACGAGGGCATCTTTTACTCTGAGAAGGAAAGACACTGGTGTTGAAGGAGATGCAGACACAGAGCTCTTCTGAGAAGGAGCTCAGGAGGGACTGAGGCCGCCTCATCCTGACAGCACACACCAGAATGTCATCACCCTGGAAAAGAAGCTCCATCTCCTCAGATGCCTGTTCCCACCGCTGAGGTTTTTCAGCTCTTGAAGGCCAGCCAGTGTCTGGCAGCTGCAAAGCAGGATTTAAAGGGCCGGTAGCGCCTACAACTTGGGGGCTGCGGAGTCGGACCTGTAAAGCCCCATCATGGCGGGGACACGTGTAAAGGTGCCCCCGCCTGCATTAAATGCAGAAGTACAAGAGCCTGTGGAGGCATTTCCTGGGGAATCCATCAGCATCTCCTCACTCTGGCCCCTCACACTGGGACGGACCGGCGCAGTGTTCCTCTGACCCCTGGCTCTCTGTAAGTCACCTGCTAAAAGCATCATGAACTCCCCTCCCCCCTGGGACAGGGATGTGCCTGCTGCTATCATTATGAGAGCCAGACAATGTGACAATCCCTGGCGTGAGAGGAGCCAACATCTTTATGAGAAAGAGAGACAGGCTTGGCCAGATAATATGCAGCTCAGTGGGTCAAGACGCTATGCTTGTGATCAGTATGTCACTGGTTCAGATCCTGGAGTTGGAAGAGTGATATCACCATTGGGCCCCTGAGTAAGAGGGCCCAAGTCCTCCTGGGACTGTATGACCCTGCTTTCTCAAAAATACATAAAAGTATCTGCAACAAAAATATAATGTAAAATGGCAAAAAAATTAAAACTTCTCAGGGTTTTATCTGCAGCAGGAACAAGTGACACCAGAGGCAGCCGGCTGGTTGTGACGTCCTCCCAAAGCCCGGACCTCGGGGTAAAGTGCAGCACAGGGACATGTTCACAAAAGTAGGCGATCCGTCTCACAGTGAGTAGCCCAGCGGACTTGGATAAACATGACTGCAAAGAGCATGCTAACCTCACCGGGGCCAGCGCCAATAATAGCGGGGAAAGAAGCACAGAGAGGTTGCAGAGTAGCGAGCGGGAGGGCGCCACACACTGCGCCTTTGCGGGTTGCATCCCGCGGCCTGGCTCGTGGCAGACCAGCCGCCAGCACAGCCGGTCCGCTCCCCCTTTATCTCCATGATGAATAGCACTGGGGGCTGGACGCGAGTCAGAGCAGATCGAGTGTGACCAGTTCACAGTCCTGCCCACTCTCCACTTCACTGGATGCACTCGACAAAACCGCACTGGACTGAGAACCCCCCCCCCCACATCACATTATCTAATCACCTCGAGTGCTCACGCTCTTATTTTTCCATCTGGACTCCCCCCCAGGCTTATAAAATAAGTGGATGGGGAGTTGGTTTCTAATCCATCAGCATGGCAGTAATATCTACCGCAATAATCTCGTAATTAGACCATAGACTCTGCTGCCAGGAATGTGGTCGAGGCCCTCAGTGTTGCCTCATTGGTCAAGCAGAACAAACAAGGTTTCGTAATTGGTCAAACAGACCAAACAAGGCTTTCTCATTGGTCATGCAGACCAAACAAGTGCTTCTAATTGTCTATCCAATAGTTGGCTGATTAACGTGAGTAGATGATGCTGTAGGATGGGGAGACGCAGTCAGACTGAACCCAGGTAATTCTGGCAGATTCCTGGACACTGCTTGCTCCTTCCGCTCCTCATGGATCTGGCAGATGGATCCCAAAAACACCAGCACAGGAAACAGCTCCAACTTTAGGTGGCCCTCGTGCCCTGTTGAGAACATTCCACAGGGCCCCTGGAAGGGATGGAGGGAGGCCCCGCGTCGAAAACAGTATTTCAGAAACGTGCAGGTTTCCACAAGCCCGTGGCAACAGGCCGACTGTGGGTGGAGTGAGACGGGGGATGCAGGTGACCCACCAAGGTCCCCCCCTCACAGAGAAAACAAATCTGAAAATGCTTCAATAAATAAATTCTAATTTAATATTCTTTTAGTTAATCACAGGGCACACATGATCATACACTACAGAGACACTAGTTAAGCCAAAACACATTTTCTGCTTTTCTAACAGGCAACACAATTTTTTTTTTTGTCCGCCATAAATTTCTCAAAAAGGAAAAAGAAAATCTTCTTGTGAAAGTGCAAATGATTCATCATCCATCTCATAACGAAGGTGCTGTGTGAAGATAACGGTCACTGCTCATTTAGAACAGCCTGTGTGCAACATCACAATGTCGGATTAAAGACATACGTGGTATACAATATATTTGAATATATGTGAATAAATATTTTAATCGTTGAAGAAACTACAGGCAACATTAAAGGTCAGCGAGGTCAAGAGATCACAGCTTTCATTCAGGATTCCTACACTGGCCGATCTTCTACTAAGCGCCGCCTTCAGCAATGGCCCGGTGAGAGAGCAATAGCCAGATGATACAGTGATGGTCTGGAGGTACAGCGATGGCGTGGTGAGACAGCGATGGCGTGGTGAGACAGCGATGGCGTGGTGAGACAATGATGGCGTGGTGAGACAGCAATAGCCAGATGATACAGCGATGGTCTGGAGATACAGTGATGGCGTGGTGAGACAGCGATGGCGTGGTGAGACAATGATGGCATGGTGAGACAGCAATAGCCAGATGATACAGCGATGGTCTGGAGATACAGAGATGGTGTGGTGAGACAGTGATGGCGTGGTGAGACAGCGATGGTCTGGAGATACAGTGATGGCGTGGCCCTGTCATTCACCTGCAAGTCCACCACAGATGCCAGACAGTCATGTTACGGTTGCTGTACTCTAGCAAGGTGATTTAAGACTGAAGTCTTCAGATCAAGAAAAGTAACAGGTCAAGAACAGCTTCTGAGTAACCAGGGGTGCTGATGTTGATTGTGGAGCCCCCCAGGTGTAATGACTCTTTGAAGCCAACAGGGGTCCCCCAAACCTCGGTGGTGGTAAACATCGCCGGTGAGGTTAACGAAGAAAGCAAACATGAGTTCTGTTAAGAACAGTCAAAATCCAGCTCATTTTATGTCAGTTTTATATACATCAGAAATCTTCGGCTTTTGGTTTTCTTTTTTGGTTCATCTTCTCGATGTCCCTTATGAAATTGATGCATTTTCTTTCATCACACAAACCTAAAGCTTTAAATGATAATGTGCGCACTTCCCCACCCCCACCTGGGTGTGGCCGAGCAGTGCTCTCCTGCCCCCTACTGGAGAGGCTCTGCATTCACATGCAGATTGGGTCCAGCTGCTATGGCTGGCAGACTTGCACTGTGGCGTCTGTCAGCAGCTGGGGGCCAAATACAACCAGTCAGCTGGAGATCCTCCCCCCCAGCCATTAAATCAAGGGTGGATGTAGGAATGCGACACGTCTGTTTGAAAAGCTCACAACATGCTGGGAAGCTCATTTTCCAGACCCCTGAACTGCAAACTACATGAGAAGTGTGACTTTGTTTGCCTGCACTGGTGATCGAAGAGGATAATGGTGGAAATAATCACATCACTCACTGCTTTCTGTTTTAAAAAATGTCAAAACAGTTTATGGTTCTCACTGCGTAACATGATATTAGTCCATCTTCTGATCAGGGTAAGTGGTTAGGAGAGAGATAGATGGTATTTGTCTCTATTTTCGCCTGTTCTGCTCTCTCAGTCCCAACAAAAACTTCTCCATGAATAGTAGCTCTGAAACTCAGACCTCTGTGGGAACACTGACAATAAGCTCAGGATTAACCAAGACCCAAGTGTAAATCCACACAATTTTACCCAAGAGGCTCACTTTGTTCCACCTCCACCCAAACTGACCAGCTTGAAACTATGCAGATTGTTCTTAGTTCTGTCTAGGACTGGATGTCCTGCAGGGTCAGTAGCACCACATGGACACCATGTCCTGGCTCACAGTTCCATGAGCTGGCAATTTGATTCCTGCACAGGTCGGTCCACCAAGCACGACGTCTGGATGTGATCGCGTGCAGAAACACGAAGGCCTGGATTTTCACGGCAACTGCTTATTCTGTACACATTTTATAGAGCGTTCCTTGAGATGGGTCAGTATGACATTCAGCTGTACAGCATCTGCCTGGAGTTCACCACCATTCACGGGAAACTGCTTCTTGGATCAAGCCACTGTCTTGAGGGACAGCGACTGGATCCTAGGATGGCATATGGCACATACCTATCACCTGCAGAGAAACAGAGAGACAGTCTCTACGAAGAGTAGATCTCAACACTACTGTGCATTTATTAGTGTTCCTGGTCCAACATATCTGTTACTTCTCCATCCTTGGCAAGAATCTTAAACCCTTTTTTTGTACGGTTGTTATTCTGCTCAGACTTTGACATGTAGCAGATACCTCAGCTTCTTTTTGGCCTGCAGCTGGCAGGATCTGCACGGAAGCAAAAATTAACGAGCGCGGAGTTCGCTCAGGACAGGCACGCGCTCAACACAGAGGGAACAGAGTAAGCATGGAAAACCGTTCTCTTAGACGAAGAAATGTTGTGCACGTGTAAAGTCATGAGAGCGATTTGCATCTGCACCGCTGCATCAAAACTGGATTCTTAAATACCGAAAACACAGATGCTGAGAACCTTCACACACACAATGGAGGTGACGTGAAAATACAAGGTCATACGCACTCACTCATCCCAACACTGGTGACCCACAGTGGTCAAAGGTCTCCTCTGCCAAAGCACAGAAATTCGCCTTCATTTGCAAACCCCTTAACAGTGTCACCCCACATTTATCACTTTCAGTCCCTAATGCATCCCTGTCATATTCCTGGGCGCATTCTCACGAGCACCCTTGGTCGGCTCCTGGTAAACCTGCCCTCCTATCAGTAAAGGTCAAACAAGTAGGACAGGAAACCTGCACACCTTATTTATCAGCATGCCAAGTATTAGAACGACTTATTTACACATCACTCACTGCCAGAGCAGATTCTCTTTACACATCACTCTGTTAGAGAGGTCCGTCTGCACATCATT
The DNA here is from genome assembly GCA_026776945.1 of Isichthys henryi. Lineage (NCBI taxonomy): Eukaryota > Metazoa > Chordata > Actinopteri > Osteoglossiformes > Mormyridae > Isichthys > Isichthys henryi. The sequence goes on from JAODJX010000015.1 coordinate 5,045,835, forward strand.
TACCATTAGACTAAGCTCTCTTTACACCTTATTCACTACTCAGTCTGAGTAGTGAATGGTCTTTGCACATAACTCAGGTGAGCCTGTCTTTACACATCACTTACTGTTAGAACAGACTTTTCTAAAACATCACTCATCATTAGAGCAGTCTTTCTTTACATATTACCACCTAGAAAAGCTGGCACTGATAAACTTATAAACCCCAGCCCAGTTTTTGACCGAGCTTTAGGGTTAAAGGCAAAGGGGCCTCACTGGCCTTTTGGCAAATAAATGGTGCCCATCCCTTTAATAACACATCTAATAGTGTTTCATTCGTCAGCCATAAACACACAGTGTGTTTGGCCCACGTCCGCTTCCCACAAGTAAAATAACTGACCGCGTGCAGCTGTGTGGCCAATTCCTGACAAGGTGGTGGGCCAGGTTTGGCAGGATGTGGAGTTCAAAGAGCAGACATCCAGCAAAAACCTATGTTTGTGCCTGAGAAATAAATTACGCCAAATGGCCCCTTGGGATGGGTGGGGTCCTCTGATTGGATTGATAGTGTCTTTAGCAGGCACCAATCTCAGTAATGTATGCATGGGCCTTTTTGTCAAGGGACAGGCGTTCAGAATCTCCGAAACAGAGACAGCGGCCATCTTGCTGCCCCCGGGCATCTCTGGAGGTCATGGTCTGCCCGCCCAAGTGAAGGGAAGAGCCAATAAGCAAATATCGCAGAGCGCACGGCCCCTTCAGACGACTACAGCAGGGTTACGCTGACCTCCCCCTTCTCCCAGAAATCCACAGAAGCCCACAGGATCAGAAAGACGAACTTACTGCAGGTTCATTTCTAAACATCAGTCAGATTTCATATTCGATGACCGCTGGGCTGTGCCGAGACTTTTTGAGGGGCAGGTGCACAAAAGGTTAAACACTGGACACTCAGTATCTTTAAAGCTCAGGCACAAGCTCACATGAAACAGTTTGGGCAAAACGGGCAGGAGGGCAGGTACCCCCAAGACCCCCCTCCACCCAATGCCTGGACAGGGATCCTCTCTCCCCAAACCCAAGGTGTTCCTGATTAAATACTGACATCTGCTGGATAGACTGCTGCCAAACCCCCCACCCGCTGATACTGCTGGCCTCTCTCGACTCTCTAATCATGCCATGGACCTCCAGAGGTATTTTGCCTCTCTGCCTGGGAGTTTTTGGTTCCTTCCTTCCGTTGGCACCTGGTTTGCTTTCTGTCTTGTCTTCCCTTTTCTCCCATTTTTGTATAATTCTGTATAAATTCAATAACGTATTACAACACACCCATCTTAGGCAGCCTGGGGTGACTTCATTGTGAAGGGCGCTATATAAAAATAAATTGAACTGCTGTCCTCCAGAGATCGAGGGAGACCACAAACAGAGGATGGCTAAACACAAACGTTTCTGAATGACTTTAATCTAGTTACACGGTAATAACTTGGTAAAAGGCAAAGAATTAAAGGCAGCCTTAAGAGAGACAGTTGGCACAAGTAATGTCTGAACTTCAGACAGTTTAATTATAAAATAAGGACATTAACGAAGGAACATGGTCGCTACGGTGATGGCATCATCTGATGGTGCGGTACATCATGAAATCCACAGTGGTGCATCGTGGGAACTTGCCGATGGAGGTCTCCTCCACGGGTGTGTAGACCTTGATCTGCCGCATGTGTGTGTCGCGCCCGTTCTGGTGATTGGCCAGCACCGCGATCTGGATCATGAAGGTCCGGATGGGGCTGTTGGCCAGATTCAGCAGGGGGATGTGTATCCATCCACTAGGCTCCACCATTTCTAACTGCTGAGAGAGAGAGACTTAGGGTTTACTTCAGACCAGGAGGGCAAACGACCAGCCAAGCCACACGGGAGGAGCTCGCATGAGCTGCTGTTAGCTCCGAGACGTCGGAGAAAGTGGGCGTGGCACGTCGGGGACCACATGCCAGCGTGTGAGGTCATGGGGGCGGCAAGCCGGACGGCTCTCCATTCAGGCGTGAGAGGCCCCTAACACAAAGTGCTAACATGAGAGCTTACAGACATCTTACCAAATGTATCCTAGAAGAATCATTTTAAAAAGAGGAACTTGCCTTCTATCTTTCAAAACTTATTTCCTCACACGGCTAAACAGAAAACATTTCAGATAAAAACGTTCTTGAAGACTTTTATGTAAGGACCTCACAGCACGCCGAGTGTAATCCTTACCAGAATCTGGTTTATTTATAAAAAATCTAAATATTTACTGCTAAGTGCTGGGACACAGAAGGCAGCGGGTGGGGGCATTAAAGCGCCCACATATGGTCACAGACGTTAGGGTTTTCATGGGCTATGTCAAGGAGGAACACAATAAATAATATGTAAATCCGATCTGAGTGTTTAGAATCACATTCTCACATTGCCTGTTTGGGAATTTAATACAGATCTCAGCTTTTAATTTAACACGCTATTAACATTTTCCAGGCCACCGAGGGGGCGACTCTGGCGAGGATTGGGGGCCAACTTCAACACAGGAGAGGGTGTTACGGCCTACCGCACACAACGCTGAAAGAACAGCTTTCAAACACATGCAGCGAACTGTGAAACCGCAAAGATGAAGTTTCCCGCACTGTCCTCCCGGGTCCAGCCCAAACTACGATACCTTTTGCGTTCTGGTCAGATGTGTAGCTTAGCTGCTCAGCTAACCAATCGATCACCGTGGATCTCAACTTTGTCTTTTTGAATCTCGGTACAAATGAGACACACACCAAGCGACTTTCACCAAACCAAAAGCAAGTAACCTTGGCTAAAATGACTAAATCCTGTCACACTGTGGTACAAATTTACCTTAATTCCAGAGAATAATCATTTCAACCACCAAACCAACACGCTAATTTTTAAATTTCCTTAATATTCTCGTGCACTTTTTAATTTGTCGGCACCACATTTACTTGCTTAAGCTCCGTATTAGGTCCGCACGACATCACATTACGATGTACTCGTGAATATATGACACACGCGCAATAGCCACATGCTGCCGTTTTGGTAAATCGTGGAAGCGATAAGCATTGATGTGGCGGTGAAGCAAGGGACAGATCAGCAGCCACAACCTCTTTTAAAGGAGGAGATCTTGTGGATAAACGAGGTGGTGGTACTTCATGCAGTTTAAAGTCCGACACGTTTATTAACCATAAGGATATGCCGAATTTGCGCAGGTTACTAAATCTTGAGCATCACAATACGATTTATTAATATTTTAGGCACATTACTAATCTGCTTACTAAACTGTGGGCGTCAGGAAACATCTGTATAGTACCGAAACACTGGCGTCCGGACAAATGTTTCGCCTGTTATCTAAAGCCCTGGTGATTATTGCACATAGGCCGTATAATCGCGATGTGACATCATGCAGTCCTACTCCATATACTGTCTTACATATAGTGTAAAAGAAAGTGCATGTTAACTGTGCTCTATGTACCATGCTGTACACACAACTTTCCCCTGTGAGCAATAAAGATTCTTAGCATTTTTAATGATGCCTTTCTGTTTGCATATTAGCCCAGCACTGAGTCTCCCTAATGCTATGCTGAAAGTACCTCAGTGAGCCTCACAGGTCCCACTGAAGGACATCCTCTTTAACCCCGGTGTGACCTTTTACAATTGCATTCTCACTTCGCCTGTTTGAGGGCTCCAGTTGTAGAATCTATTTTTCCTGCAATGCATCAAAGCATTCGGTACGGAAAGTGTCAAATTTTGCCCGGATTGTTAAATATCACAGTAAATGAATCCAATTATCTCCAAAACATCAACCTCATTAAAAAGAAATTTCCTCTAATAATAATAAACTGATTCTGAGCCTGCATGACGGATATGCAGCCCATCCGAGACTCGTTCCCTGTCATCCCGGATTCCTCCCTGGAGGACAGGAAACACTCCACATCTAACCTCTTCTGAAATGCTGCTCCATCACCGCTTTCACAAGTTCAGTCATCAAGACCTTCGCTCTAGAAAAGTACGAGGTCCTTCCAGGGTAAAATAATCATCCTCTTTTTTTTGGCCAGATAAAACTTAAATGAATTCTTAAATTTATTCTTTAGGTCAGTGGTCTAATAATTTTTAAGCCCTCAGCAGACAGCCACGCCTCAAAGGAGTTAACAACAACAACAACAACGCAGCCCAATTTGTACTCGAGATTCTGGCTACGACTTCAGCACCATCCAGGGCCAAATTCTTCAAGCTGTTTACAACAGTACAGCAAAGAGGGAAACAGAGGCCAATTACACATATTTTAACAGTACAAGTACAGGGCAAAAGCGGGGAATTCTGCCCACGATAAGTTAGTACAAGTACGAGCCGGGACCAGAACCACTGCAGATCATGCTGGGACGGCACAGCCGGCAGCCATTTTAATTGGGGGCCAGACTAAATGCAGGGAGCCCCACCGCAGTGTGACTGCCATCGGCAGGTACGGAGACAGCTGCCGACTTTCCCACTCCAAGACCACCGCGCCGTCTCCGTGGCAACATAACCATCGCTGCTTGGCCTAGTAGAGATGAGGCACCGGAGTAACTGTCAAACATAATACAGGTCCGAGCCTTCAGCCCTTAACACTCTCCTGCAACAAAGATCAACCATTATAACACAACAGCTAGAAAATTTAAAGGGTTTCTAACAGAGTAGGTGCTTCTGTGAAGCAAGACTGACCTCTAGTGTATAGTCATTAAAATTAAAAAAGATTACAGCACAGGGAGAAGAACCTTAGAGATTCCTGCTTCCCAGGGCAGCATGGAGCAGCACAAACTAGAATAAGCATCCTTACCCTGATCTCCTGGAGATTGTGAAAATTGTGTCCGACGCGGACAGAGATCTTGCTGGGTGTGTAGCTCTCATCAGATTTGTAATCAGCATATATACAAAGCATCTTCACTGTTGTTTTCCTCCTGGAATCATATTTAAGAAATCATCTTTATGGCTCAAACCAGTGCTAAATATACAAAGATTCCGTTCATTACTGCCTGGCTTTCTGTCGTGGATGAGGGTCATCTTGTTTACGGGATGGCTGCCTGTAAGACCAGCACTGATTGCACGGTTACTTTCATTTTATTCCTTTCCATAAAAACTGAATTACACTGAACCCCATTCATTATCTGGCTGGCCAGCAATGAAAACTCGCTGCATAAACACCACGACGGTCTCAAAGCCAAAATACTGACTAAAATAATGAACACAGCGCTTCAAGGAACTCTGCGCAAATCACAGCATCCACCCAAGTTCAGTTTAGCACAGGCAGTTCTGCATCACTCTGGCCGATCGACTGACGTAAAACCCGACAAAAGAAGCCAGATTGTTTCAGTGCAAACCACAAAACAACAACCGAATCAACTCACATTAAACAACATTCTAAAGGCAGAAATACATTTGCTGTGCGCTACGTATGCATATCTGTACACAGTTGCGTTGTTAACGTTTGTGCTAATTTACTTGCGTCCGTACTGTGCGTCGTAATCTGTAGTGTGTACTCCTTACCACCAGGGATCAGTGTCGAGACCGCA
>JAODJX010000015.1:5051459-5065256 GCA_026776945.1 Isichthys henryi
CGTATACGTTCCGTTAATTTTTGAGTACGTGCACAAAAACCGACGCCAAGAACGCAGGATACGGACCGCGGCTGTACATACGTACGTAGTTAACAGCAAGTATATTTCTGCCTTAAGACGTACGCCAGCGTTACCACTTCAAAAAACCAGCCCAGTGAGAGACTGATGCCCAGACCCACCGCACCTGAACTGGATGTTGACCAGGTGTGGCTGTGAACCATCCGACTGCCAGTAGGTCTCCAGGTTGTCGTCACGAAGCTGGTCGACGCCAAACCCTGCGGAAAAACCAGAGCTGAGCAGAGGAGCACGACCCGAGGGCTTCGGCACGTCTGCGAGGACCTCGCTGTAGGGGCGCATTCACAGTGCCCGTCAGAAAACCTGTCCCACTACCTGCTGCTGGAGCTCAAGGGCTCAGGAACACATGCATCAGCACCTGCTGCCGACGCCCGAGTGCCTCACCCACCTGGCTTGCAGGAGGACAGCGACCACACAGCCTGGGATCCAATCTCCCTCACGGTCCCAGTACGCTCCAGCTGTTTCGGGTCGGCCCCGGGGGGGGTCTTTCCTACTGTTGTCATTTATAAACTCCGGTCCTGTTCTTCAGCTCACCGTAGACGCTCAACGGCTATCAACATCTTAGATCTGCAAAATGATAATAATAATAATAATAATAATAATGAATGCGTCGTGATGCCACCAAACAAAGAGATCCTGGGGTAATTAACCGGTAGTCAAGTAAATAAGTCGGACAACCTCATCACTCAACAGCCACTGCATTACACTATTATGTAATGTAAGTTATAAAAAGGTCATTTATAATTAAACTAAGTTGAATTCATGTTTAAATTTTCATTGAGAATTCAGCTGCAGTACCAGGAAACAGTCACCCAGGGAAAAGTCATTTTAAATAATTGAAATATAGCGGGACGATACGAACTTTTTACCCTATTCACTATAAACGAGTACGTACATCATTTAAAGTGAGTAACCTGCCTGCAGCTGCTGTGCTTAGAAACTTTTGTTCAGTGCTACCAACATACGACAACATACACGTTTGCAGAAGTTATTTACTACGCTCCAGGTTACCTGATTACTACCGTACACTACTAATGAGATAAGTCAGCTATATACACAGTAAGCCTAAATTACGCCGCAACACGCCAGCTGGAATATATGAACACAGTTGGTAAGTAAAACAGGCTATTATATGCCGTCTGCTACTTCCTACCCAATAACACTATACATAAAAGCAAGAAGGTCACCTATAAAGTCGCTGATATTCAACCGTCGCGGACAGACAACACGGACATCCGTACGACCGCTGCTATCAAGCTAATAGCTAAACGGGAGCCGTTAGGTAGCAAGCTAATAGCATGACCGGCCTTCCGGCTCCGCGGCCGTTGCGTCATTTCCGCCCCGTCTCAACTAATGATGTCAGCCAGTCGGCGCGTAGTCCGGCTCTTTTGATTATGGTGGAGATTATATGGAAAAATAGATACACAGAACATTGAAAATAAAATAAGTTACAGAATATTTGTTTTCGCTCGCTGTGCATGTAACATGTTTCCGTGTGGTGAGCTGGTCACTCTAGGAGGAAGTCTGTGGTGCTGGTGTGAGATCTGTAGTTATCCTTACCTTTTTTTTGATGTTTTACCTTAGTTCTGTCTTCACTGCACTGTGTCCCGTGGTGCAGTTTGACAGATGCTCAAATACTTCCCGCCGTCGACAAACCAAGCGTGTTTAAAACCTGATTTATTAAGTGAAAGGGTGAAACTAAAAAAAGACAAAAAGATACCTCAGCACCACACTAATCCAAATGGACCAGGGGGAGTTTTTTTCCCAGTGGCTGGAGTGTCAATCCTACCACCAACCTGCTAGTTTTTCCCTGTAAGTTAGAGGACCTCCTTATAGGGCTGGAGATAGATTAACATCATACCCAGGATGAAGCAATTGTGGGCTAAGGGGCTTTTTCAAGGCCCCAACAGAGTAGAATCGCTCCAGGCATTTATGGGATTTGAATCAGCAACCTTCCAGTTATTGGCACAGACCCCTAGCCACGGAGCCACCACCCCATCCCTCTCTATCATAACAAAGATGGGGAGAAATTGCTTATACAAATCAGTTTACCCTTTATATACGAGACATTAATAAAGACACCAGTTAAACAGGGCTTCGATTATTATATACCAACACTTGTTAAAAAATGATAAGGCGTATTACCATGTAGCCAAACTAGCGCACGTCTCGGCAGTAGACAAAACAAACAAAAACGCTCAGAAATACAAAACGCTAAAATATCTTTCACATATAACATATAACTGCGATGGGCTGGCCCCCCATCCTCGGTTGTTCCCTGCCTCGTGCCCATTGCTTCCGGGATAGGCTCCGGACCCCCCGCGACCCAGTAGGATAAGCGGTTTGGAAAATGGATGGATGGATGGATGGATATAACATATAAAATGCTAATACATGAAATACATACCGACAATGCTATCAAAGAAGGAGATACTGAAGTAAAGACAGTCAGTCCGCATTACTCTTCTCAATATTTACGTGGCTATCATGACTCTTCTTAGACATTTACTGACAACCGTGAGACAAATGCAGAACACATCTTGAATTATGTTACTACACCAATGAAATGCAGCCGAGCTGTGTCAGATCTGCCAAAGGAGATATAAGGTTAGCATTATTAATGATGCCTTTGTATAATGATGTTGGAAATCAGCTGTCTTCTGGCCATACATAAGTATTTTCCTATATATAATTATTCCTGATTTGTGTTTATGACCGCAATGTCTTTGGGGAACTGGTAAGACGACATTCATGAGAAAGTTGGCTGGGTCCTGAGTAGCCAGGCAAAGGAGGTAAACACTGAGTGCAACACGTCGGCCCGCTGTGTCGAGGCCTTACGGGTGTAGCAGGGAAATACCATTATTTCACACAAAGTGCTCACACTATACTCACACCGTATGCACAAAGTATTCACGCACAAAGTAAACACACTGCGTATTCAGTTAATGTATTGTTAATAGTGTAGCCATTATTTTATGTTATTCCAAAGGGTAGGTTCCCATCCTGAACCTGAGCTACAACCTGCAGAAGCTTCAAGGTCAGCTGCTGTCATCATAAGATAGGCAGCAGTCTGACCTGTCTTCATATGTTCTTCCAGGGTGGCAGCAGTGCTCTTCTCCATGATTTGATCGGAGATACATATTCCCAGCCTCTGACATCATGAAATTCCTGCAGATCGAAAGCATCATAGATCAAGGTGGAAGTCTTTTGAACTTCTAAACGTATTGTGGTTCCGGGAGCCGAGGCATCTCGGGAGCAGAGAGAGACATGGAGACTTGCTTGCTGGGGAAATCACGCTCTTTCTTAACAATCTTTAAATGAACTACAACAGGCACCCAATGAGCACCGAACCGAATACACAGATTCACACAAGTTAAATACACGCAAGAAGAAATTAAGCACTAAACAGCGGCCCACAGGATGGGTTCGTGTGAAGCGGATAATGATGCCATTGACCCACGCTGTGGATGAAGATTCTCATAATTTGTGGAGAAAGATGTCAGACCTGTTTGGATGGTTCAGGTTCTTTGAAGAAATTTGCATCTGCTAATTTTGTCGGAGGAGGCCGCGAGGAGACCTATAAACTTATAACCCAAAAGGCAGTTTTCTCCGTTCTTGTCATTAGGTTTACAGGCGTCCAATAAAATGGATTTATGTTCACGTTGTTCCGGTTTGCTGAAGAACCCGTGAGGGAGAGAACACCAGCGGGTGTAGTTGGCCCTCTGCCTGGATAAACCCCCTGATATCTACGTCATGGAAGAGCCCTCAGTTCAGCTCCTCATTGCAGACAACCTGCTACGTTTTTGATAGACTTTGTGGTTGATCTGACCATTAGCCATGCATGCAGTTATTAGCACAACGTCTATACATATTCATTCCCCATGTCTATTCTCCATGCCCTGAAGGCAACCTTCATGTGAGAGCATAATTTGACCTCGTAGCTAGTGGACTAAGTCTAACACATAAGCGGTTCTTGACGGTGTGACATGGGTCCGTGAGGGGAGTTGGCACTGTGAGCGTACTTTTTATTGTACAGGCAAGATGTGGTCGGCTGGAATGAATAAGCACAACTGGAGATTATGTTCAGGAGAGAAGGGAAGTATTTCTTTGTGAATGACTGGCCTGGACCAGAATGGTATTGCTGTACGCCCAGCATTCCTAACACACTCTAGTGTCTTCTCTTCCACTGGGAGCAATGCGGACGATGGTTTGGTTTGGACTGGGCACCAAATCAACCATCGGGGGGACCATTAATATTTCTTAAATGCACCTGAGCAACAGGAACACTGTTTTTAGTCAAATAGATGTTTTTTTTCCTGTAGTCAGGTTAAAATTCTTACTGTAATTATCATTAGAAAACCTTACTTTAGACCATTTGCACTCGCGGTTTTGGAGAGACAGGTGTGTCAGTGCTGGACAGACGGGTGACAGAGGCAGTCAGAGGAACAAACCTTTATTATTTTCAGCAAATATGTTTTGCCTTATTCTAACAGACCTCAGGCACAAATCGGTAAACAAACAGCAAAAAAAAATAAAAAATCCAGAATTCTAACTTTCAGAATTAAACACCCTAGACTTCAACAATACTTTCAAACAGTATAAAGTGTCTCCAACGTGTGTGTGTGTGTTTTAAAGCTAAAAGCGCACAGAAATGAGGACACAGCAGACATGCATAAAGTGAAGGACTACAACCATCAGAGACACCAGTGTAAACACGGCGTTACCACCTCCGCCCCTCGGACACTGCAGCTCTGGCCCCCCTCTGCCTTTCTGCTTACTGTGCTGCCCACGGCGGTTCAGCCTCTGCAACGCCCTGCAGTCGTATTACAGAGCTGCACTAGCGAGCATGTCGCTCTGTTTGGAGGTGCAAAGCCAGGGCATCACCAGACCTCACAGCAAACCTAAACCCCCCCCCCCCATCAGAATTATAAGGGGAACGTAATACGACGCATAGGCACAGTTAAAATTACGGGTGGTCTAGTGCAAAACAGAAAATGTTGAGAAGCACCTGGCGCCCTCTGTTGGATCAGAGTGTTTCATGAATGCTCTCAAGGTGTCGCTGCAGTAGAGTCCCTGGGACAATCAATTTGGTATTTGCAGTGACGGCACTTCCGCTTACATGTATCAGTGGAATAAGCACAACTGCACTACTGGTGCGACAGTCAAAAAGATGGGATTTTCATTAAATACTTGATTTGACATTTGCAGCCTCAGTTACAGTTGCACCGGGTAGTACTGGGAATTAAGGCCAGCTGCATCATTCACTCAGGCGGAGGTAGTAGAGGAGGAAGGCGGAGTCGGTCCAACACCAGCGAATCTCCAGAAGAGGAGGAAATAGTTCAACTATTACCACTGAAATCTGTGCAAAATTTTACAAGGATTTCTACCAACTTTAACAAACCATAAATACATTTTAACAGTTCCAGCAGAGTATGTTATAAATGGTCAAATTCATAGAAAGTTTTTTTCTGAGCCGCGTGTTTCTGCTCGAACCTCCCCCAGGGCCACTATGAAGGCAGCCAGGCAGTGATACCCATACAATCAGCCCCCGCCGCCCCTGTAAGAGTCCAAGAGCAGTCCTTTAAAAAGATGGGGCAACCAGGCAATCACCAGATTAGATTTATTTTCTGGGGATGAATACTTTGAATCCAAATATATATATAAAAAAAAAAAAATGAATGTGACCCGACTAAAATTCGTCTTTGGCTTTGAATATCCAAATTTTATTTAATTTAATAGAAGCACAAGCAGGTTCCCCCCCCCCCCCGTATTTAGATCTCAGGAGCTAAGAGAACATTCTGGTATATAGCAACAACTGCTCCACACCTGAAACGAGAAACTCCAAGCTGGAATAAAATGAAAAATCCCAGAACCAAAAGCATTATTTAAAAAAAAAAAAAAAAAAAAAAAATCACACACACACACACAACAAAAATCTATCATGGACTTTGAAGCCCCACAGAGCTTCAAGGGTTGGTGTAGGTGAGGTGCCGCTGGCCGTCGCCGCTGTATCCCGCCTCTCTGCCGCCATGATACTGGACATAAGCCCTGCCCCTGCCACGACTCTGTCCCTTGTCGTTGGCAGTGGGGTAGGTCTCCCCCGGCCTTCTCTCCTTGTATCCGTACTCCCGCCGGCTATCCAGTACTCGCCGACCACGGTACGCTCCCCTGCCCCTCCAGCCCCTCTCCCTGCCGTAGCCTTGGCTGTCATCATAGCCTCTCCGCCCCCTGTAGTGGGTGCCATAATAAGATCTGCCATTCTTCAGAGCCAGCGTGTCGGACTCACCCTCCTCCCTGCGAGGGTACACTGCGCCGTAGGTCGACCTCACACTCCCTTGGGGACTCTCTGCCGTGGCTCCTGGCACACAGTCACCCCCCGGTCCCAGGCTGACTTCTCCCAGGTCACGGTCCTTCTCAGGCGTGGCCGTGTCAGGTGTTGTCTGAGACACCGCCTGGTCAGGCTCTCCGGCCACGTGGCCCTCATATGACAGGCCTGGATCTGCCAGAACGCTGGCCTGTGAAGCCGCGTCAGCAGCAGATGTGGCAGTCTGCTCCATGGACTGCTCAATCCCAGAAGTTGGTGTGGAGGTGCCGGTCCCATCGGTGCCTGACTGATTGCCCATCTTGGCCACAGGAGGCTCGGCAGAGCTGACCAGCTCAGTTCTGCTTGGATTGGCGCTGGGTAACCTCTGGACAGGGTATCCCGGCAAGATGGTCGGGTATGGAGGAGAGGCCAGGAACTGAGGAGGGAACTGCGGGGTGAATAGAGCCTGGCGGGCCCAAGGTATACTCCCCATGCGGGGGGGCAGCTGGAGGGCAGACTGTGGACTATACCCCAGGGCCGGCCGGCCCTCCGAGCCCAGGCAGAGCTCAGAGTGCCTGGGAGGTGGCACCTCCATGCCCAGGCCAGCCCCAGGGTGGACGGGGCAGTGCAGCGGCTCCACTGGGCCTAACGACCTGCCACTGGCCTGGCTGAAAGGCACTTGGCTGTAGGCTTCCTGCACGGAGTTCACGTGGAGGACAGGAGCCGGGGCATCTGCCATCCAGGGCGTCATGTAGGGAGACTGCGGCGGGGGCTTGGGCTGCATGGCACAGGCATTCAGGTAGGCCTGGTACAGGGGGTATATGTAGGAATGTGGCATCCACATGGGGTATGTGTACGCCTGTAGGGGGTGCAAAGGGGGAGAAAAAGAAGGAAAGTATCTATCAGCAATAAAACTCATCTCTAAGGGACAGCCAATAGGGACCTTTCCCTGGATTTAGACCACCTCGATCATAGGAAAATGCCGGAAAGGCCTGTTGTGAGACATAACTCACGCAGTTACCAAAATCTAATCCCAGTGACCAAACGGGGCATATTAGAGTGTTACAGCTGGTTACATTCCTAAAATGGAAACCTGTTTAATCCTGCAAACCCGTTTAACTTTGCCCCAACAATGCAAATCTTATATTAAACATGCATCATAGTGATACCAGTTTGTAGACAGCCCGAAGGTTCTCCTGCACAGCCTGAACAGACAACGGAAATATGCATCGTCTGTTGACTAATAAAAGAAAATATCCTTATGAATTCTTACCTTAATGCCAAGATTGTAGAAAAATCTGAGGATGTTTGTGTCTAGAAATAAAAAGCACAGGTCAAAAAAAACCACATATATAAAAAAATGACTAATTCAACCTCACAGAGCCTCAGAGTGCTCTCACCTCTGGGAAGATCGTCTCCGTTGCACATTAAGGAAAACGGCGGAATCATTTCAACTTCCTCCTTCTCGTTCACAGGGAAACCAGGGTACAGGGGGTCCTGGTAAGGGGACGGGAACTGGTGCAGGGGGGGTATGGGGGCCTGAGCTATGGGCCCGTGAGCAGCAGACGAGTGGGGACCATGGGAGTGAGGCAGCTGTTCGGGCAGCAGGGGCATCGTGGTTGGTCCTGGGGAGATCCTCACCTGTGACATCACACCTGCCAAGAAGTCAGGATTGGAGATGTTAATCTAAAGCCTGGCAGATACCTCCAGAGCAGATTCTTATAGTAAAATTAAAGAATTAATGCAATGGATCTTACCCAGAGGACAGCTAGTGGCTACCTCATATGGTGGGGGCTCCAGAGGTAGGGATGAAAAACCAGAAGGAGGCAATGGCCCCTTCTGAGGTGGAGGAGTAGGGATTACACAAGGTGGAAGCGGGATCTGAGATGGTGGAGTAGAAGAAGGAGGAAGGAAAGCCACCTGCGATGGGCCATGGGTTTGGGGTGGCTGAACGAGAACTGAGCCAAAGGTAGTGTGAGCTTTGGAGGACTGATTGATACCGGGGGTACAAAGACCAAGAGCTTCAGATGTTTGAGCGGGAGGAGAAGTGGAGATGAGACCAGAAGCTTGAGATGGCTGCATGGGAGCAGAAGTACAGATTAGATCAAGGGCTGGAGAAGGCTGAGTGGTAAGAGAAGTGGGGACAAGACTTGGAGCTTGAGATGGCTGATTGGTAGTAGAGGTGGCATCAAGAACTGGGGCTTTAGATGGTTGAATGGGAGCAGAGGTGGAGATGAGACAAGGACCTTGAGATAGTTGAATAGGAGTAGCGGTGGAAACAAGATCAGTTACTGGGGATGGCTGAGTAGCAGCAGAGGTAGAGACGAGACAAGGAGCTTGAAAGGACTGAGTGGTAGCAGAAGTGGAGATGAAACCAGGAGTCGGAGAAGTCGGTACAGGAGCACGAGATGCTGGACCAGGAGTTTGATATAGCTGGTTCAGAGAAGCCGTGGGAGGTCTTGTGCCTTGGGTCGTTTGAGTGGGAGCAGGGGTTGCTGGACTAGGAGCTTGAGATGGTTGAGAGGAAGGGCTGACAGGCCCAGTAGCCTGGGATGTTTGAGAGATGGGAGTAGATGGAGCAGGAGCTGGAGATTGGTCAGAAGCAGAACTGGAACTCTGCAGCTTCGGAGAAGGATTAGATTGTGCTGAAGCCTGGAAGAGATCCAAATATACAAGTTGAGATTTGTCATTCAAAGGGTCACTGCAGGTGCTCGAATGTCCATGTTATACATCACATATAACAAACTGCCTCTCACCATGCCCTTGCTCTTCTCCCCTTTCATTCCAGTTTTAGGTGAGAGAGATTTCCTTTCTGTATTAAGACAAATGTAACAGGACTTTAAAAATTTAAGGGTAAAATGTATACGATGCATCTTCTGAGAGTTTATTATAGGGATGCGCGAGAACAGCCCCCTCACCACTCTCCCAGGACTGCTCCTGCAGGTCTCCCTTCTTCCTGGACCCACGTCGGTCTCCAGGATGTGATCCTGCCCTCTTCCCACTCTCACCCAGTTGCGCTCCCACCTTCTTCCCATGGCCGTTGGCATTTGCAGCAGTCTGAGGAAGAGGGTGTTTCTCAATATCCGTACTTGACCGTACTTCTGTGCTCAAATGCCCATTTTCCCGCACCAATAGTCAGGAACAGAAATACAGGACGGTAAAAATCCCCGGAAGTCATTCTTGCCCTACCCCAAATATCAAAGATGCATCTACTGCATCTTCACCAACCAAGACAAATCCAGTGATTCATTGTACCCCAAGTTCATTGAATGACAAGTTAAAAAGAATGAGCTTGCAGAGACCACAAGTACAATCATTACGTTCTTTTTTCTGAGTCTAGCTTTGAGTGTGGAAGACCAAGGCGCACTCAGGATTTGGAATGGCCAACTAAAGCAGAACCCAGGGTTTAATTCTACCTCCCTGGAAAGTGGCTTGATGAGGACAGCCCAAACTATTCCTTAGATTACTGATAAAAGCACCAGAATAGGAACAGACCCGCAGGTCCGCCAAAAATGCAGTTTGCTCCACGTAAACGTGAGCTGTGACTTACGCGCAGGGTTGGGAAGCTTTTCTCGTCTCTCTGCATTATTTCCAGGAGCGCCTGCTCCTCAGACAGAGCCCCAGAGTGAGCATCCTGTGGTGGGTCTGCTGCGGTTCTGAGGTCACCCTTCCTGGAACGATAGCACCAACAAACGATGAAGACATGGGCCAGTCAAGATTCTGGGGCAGGCCGACCCCTGACTGCTACACCGCACATGCGAATCAACTGATCAAGAGACAGTCTTTGCTTAAATGGCTTAAATGAAGAAGCATATCACAGGGTTTTTTTTTTTTTTTTTTTAAAAAAGTCCTGATCGAATAACAGAGGAATTAGTGTATGGCCCCAATATGCAATATCTGGACAGTGAACTAGTGCAGAACAGACCCACGCATTTTCTGTCTAATACAAGAAACCAGTGTACTATTGTTTCTTTGAAGGCGAAGTAAATACACTCATTACTTCATCATGTGTCAACGCCGGACTTTCAATAACATCATTGTTCCCTTTGTTTGTAGTATCCTTGCATGCCAATTTTGATCTCAGGCACGGCTCTTGTACTTCAGAGACACAGTGCTACGCAGTGAAGTTGGGCTGTGCTCCGATGTGAATGAAAAGGACGGAAAATGCACGATTTTACTTATACTCCCAAAATGATCATCGTCCTGCACTTTGCTGAACAGGAGTCAGACAGAAGAGGGGCACACCTGGGGTTTGAGGTCCTGCTGGACGGCGCCTCCTCTGGTACCACCTGCGAGGGCCAGGAGTCTTTCTTCTGAATCCTGCCCTGTACAGGCGTCCGGGCTGCAGGCGACGGAGCTTTCGCTGACCTCCTCGTTCTGGACTCCCACTCTGGACGGGATTTGGAAAACATCAACACAAAAGCAGCAAACCTCCAGGACTGGGACGTGACCCGGCCGTAGCTCCTCACCGGATCGGTGGCCATTCCCATCGTTAAAGCTCTGCTTCCTGCCCTTTTCCGCCACGGTGCTCCACGTCAACGCCTCATCCGTAGAGGGTCGCAGGTTACACAGTGGGACACTGTGCCTGCCCGGTCACAAAGGGGTGCCATCTTTCACATGTGCAACAGTAATCCATCCTTGATATTCGCAGCTTATTGAAATCAGACCAGAGCTATGCTAGTGCTTCTAAATCTGAGTGAAAAACCATCAGGCTGCAGTGTCACTACAAAGCGTCACATGACTCACAGAAAACCACTGCAGTGGAATGTTCATATGTGTCAGAACACGACTTACTTCTTGCCGAGCTCTTCAATGAACACCATGACAGGGCCGTTGTTTGGGGATACCTCCTGAACGTATGCACTGTAGAACCGCCCCGAATTCTCCAGCCGCGCCTGAAATGACAAATACACCATATTCAAAAGAGACACTAAAAAGATAACTAAAGAATATGCCCTTCTGTCAGACATGCGACAACCGTACCTTGCACTTATCTCCGACAGTGTACTGCATTCCTGCAGCGATGCGGAAGTCGCGTTTTTGCTGGGCTATGGAAATAAAGACGGTTTTAAGGTCACCTGAAGGGCATCTCGAACTTCGGCAAGGAGCAAGGAATGCAGGGCGTGCCGAAAACGAAGGGGGAGCGGCGTTTACCTCTCTGAGACCTCAGCCACACATCATAGGCCACATTTCGGAATACGAAGGGGCACAGGGACTTCCGCACGCTCTGGGACAAAGCCTGAGGAAGGTGTGATTTGGCCGGTGTCTAATGCAGACAGAAGCGAAGCTCTTCAGAGGACAGCAACTTTCACAGACAAAGCCCCAAGCTTACCAACCTGTACATTAAATCACCTAATTATGCTAAAAAATACCTGCGCAAACAACCATCACCGGATTCCGGTATACATAAGCTACAGATCTACCCCAGAAAACCACTGTATCGTGAAATATCAAATCCCAAAGCGCCCGCGTGAAACAGAATGATGCACACTAGTGCGACGCAGGTTTATTCAGCTTTTCACATGAAAACAGGTTGATGTTAGCACACTGACCTGGACCTTAGGAGAGCCAGTGCTATTCGCAGATCTGAGGTTGTTAACGCTTGAGTAATCGGCCACCTCACTGGACCTGTCCAGGAAAGACATTTGTTTTAATTCAATGCCAGATCAAAGACCAAAATTCACAAAAAAAACCCACTTCAATTTTTACTGCTATTAAATCATTCATCTAATTCTACGAAAATTTTCCATTTCAAGTTTCATTTTGAGGGAAAAAGTAGGCAAAGTAACCTCATGTTTCCTGTAAAACAAAACCCAACTGAAGAAGAGCCAACTGGATAGTGCTGATATTTATGATGAACGATATTTATTAGGCACATATGGACCCCTCGATAATGTTCAACACCTTTCATGACAAGAACCTGCCCCTTACTCAGTTGGCATGGCAACACACCCACCAAGTAACTCCCAGAAACTCCCTTACTTTCTAACTGTCCGCCCTGGGGATTTAGAATATCCCTCTGGCTATGCGAATTGCAGGTCCAAAGGTCATTAAACTGAATGCATGACACTTGGGAGGGTACAGACCAAGCACTTTAATGGGCAATGCAAACAGGGAGGAATCACGAAGCAAGAATTACTCCTAAAATTAACTATTTAATAGACTTAATATGCAATATAAAATGAACACTAGCATTAATATACCTTATTTCTGAACGCTAAATTTCTTTTATAAAACACACCAGCTAACAAACAGGTCAACATTTACCACCTAGAACACTCGCTGCTCTAGATCACTGGTTCCCAAACTTGTCAGCCCACAACCCGCAGTAAAACACTGTCAGAGACTCTCGGCCCCTATTTTGGGGTGGGGGGGGTGTAGATTTATTGCAATCAGTTTGTTGTGGTTCCGACAGATATTTTTTTCCCCACCACGCCTGGAAATCATCTCATGACCCAACATGCTGCGAATCCCTGCTTTAGATTGTAAATGACAATTACTGAAATTTTGCTGATATTTGATTTTTTTATTTCTGAAAATAAACAATCTTGTGGCAAATCTCTGGATCCGCAGAGTGCCGTTCACAGGAGCTATTGGTTCAGTACTCCGCTTTACTAACTTTCTGTAATGCACAAGCTGGCGTTTGACTGGCTACCGGCATGAAGCGACCCAGCAGTCTTACCCGAGAGCGCTGTCCTCATCGAGGTCCGACTCCTCGCTGCTCCGACATTCCCCGCCTACGTCACGGCCAGTAACAGCAGAGCCTTTTAAACAGGCATCCACCAGGTCATCATCCATGCTGCAAACCCTCTTATAGAGCAGCTCGTACAGAATCGCTACGGAAAAACCGAGAGTGCAACACTAAGGCATCAGAGAGAACAGTCAAAGGCTTCCAAAGAAAACTCCAAGACATTTCATAGGGCAGACAGGAACATGCATGCTCACATTTTAAGAAACAGCATCACTGCCTCCATATATATGTACTATTTGGTAAAATTCAATGAGTGGTCTTGTCTACAAAAGAGCAATTTACAAATTCAAAGCAGCATCCTGTCATTAGGCACAGTGACACATTTCGGTCAGCCAGACGAGTCTGAGCGGGCAGCTTCACATTGAGACGGTATTCTCAGAAGTGCATTAGCACACTTACACTGGCAGAGTGCAGCCTTGCTCTCGAACTCTTTCGGATACACGCTATCATAATGGTTCCCGTTTAAAAAGCAGAGTCGAACCTTAACACAGACACAAAGACAGGGGACAAAAGCGTGTTGGTTCACAGCAATGGCCGACCACGTCACAGCTCTCATAACCTCATCATAACACTGATAGCTGAGAAAGAATTCCATCCATCCATCCATTTTCTAAACCGCTTATCCTACTGGGTCGCGGGGGGTCCGGAGCCTATCCCGGAAGCAATG
>JAODJX010000015.1:5066523-5076937 GCA_026776945.1 Isichthys henryi
GCGCCCCGCCGGCCCACGCTACGCGGCTGGAGACGAGCTGGGCCGGGCGCACGTGCTGCGGCTCGAGGCATCCGGCCGCCTCATTCAACGCCGAAACGAGCGCGCTTTCCGCACACAAACCATACCTGCTCCGCCACGGCTCGGAACAAACAGGAGCCGTCTTTGGCTATTTTCTTTCGGTAGAAGCCCTTCGACTCCAGATACTCGTCCATTAACTTCTCCAGCGCCTGCCCGTCTTGCGAGCCCGCTTCCATGGCTAATCCTGCTCAAGTTTTCCCAACGCTCTCTTCCCCTTCGTCTGCGTCTCTCTCTCCGTCTCCGACGCCCTCCTCACACTCCAGGATTCAGTGTCACCTCGGCTGTTCACGAATCCAGGAAATAAAGTCCCGGTTCCACGTCGGTTTCGTTTTCACAGAAACATCAGCTGCGAAGCAACTTTACAGCGGCCGTGAGCAAGCAGCCGGCTGGACATCCTCTCATCGGAAGGCGACTTCAGGCTCCACCGTACTAGTCCCCAAAACTAACCAAACCCCGATTTTCGCCACTTATCTCTCCGCCGTGCGACGCAGTAAACGGCGGACGATCCGTTTCATAACACAGTCCCGGTGCCGAGCTCCTCCGAGGACTTTTGACAGCAGTTTCGCAGTAGAGAAACTGGCTGCCCAGTTGAACGCTGGAAGTTGTAGTCCAGCGAGGCTCTCCGGTGGCACTGTAGAATTAAACTACAAATCCCAGCATGACTCAGGCACAGACCGGCAGCTGTCGATGTACGCCTGTCGGAATGCGTTTTCATGTGATTGATCCCTGTCTTATTTCAGGGGGACGGTACAGATCAAACAGTACCACCGGCTCTACGGGTTTTTCGTGCATTTTCCCCACACTGTTAATTTATTAAAGCCATCGTTTTGTACGGAAAAGTACGAGACTTTTGCAGTCGCGAATTATTTACCATTTGGGCCACCGTCAGTTCAGGAGCAAATTAATACTGGTAAAGTGATAAGGTGTTATTTTTGTTTACAAACTATGATATAAATAAACTGGCGGAGACCCGAGACCTACAATTCTGTTCCATTGTTCAAGAGGCAATCCGGTGCTTTAGTGTATGTGAAGTAAAGAAAGGAAAAAATAAACATTTGTAGCAACATTTTATGACAGATGTGCATGATGAGTATTTCGTTTAGCCATATCTCGGAGTAAAGCGTTATGTGAGATGTAGTGTGTTTTAATTGATTATAAGTTAAACCTTTCTGATTTTGATGTGGTACGTAATTTTATAGATGGTAGATGGGTTATATGTAAAAGGAACATCGCTCTGTTGCCACACACACCACGACGGAGTTGGAATTCCACCGGCGGTGGTCCGTTGGGTTGTGTACAAGTGTGATGATTTTCACCTTGTGGAAGTTCTGGGTGGTGTTGCACGAAGCAGTATTTCTCAGTTAGCTGGGTTAATTTAAGATAGAAGTCTTCGTGGAACACCTGCCCCCCCGTACATCCAGGTTGTTGATAAAGATTTGATTTTATGAAAGAACGATTTATGGCTAGAGCCCTACACATTTTTGAGTTTCCCCTCATTAAACACACCCATTAACATAATGTTGTTTTTTAATTCTCTGATTGTGTTTGTTTAAAATTATTTTAAAAACTCAAGTTTAATTATGTTTTATTATGGAGATTTTGTGAGGTGAACTTGAATCATGGATTCGCATAGTGAACAATGAATATACAACAGGTGGTCTTCCATCTTAGTGAATGGGTGTGATAGAGCCACAAATGAAGGGATATTAACTGGGGGGGAAGAAGCCGTGGGACAAAATAATGTGCCCGAAGGTGGCTTCGTTTTGTCACTATAACTGAACGGAAAATAAGTTAGAAAATCCTCTGTCATGAATGTTGCACCTGGAAACCTGCTGGGGTGGGAATGGCCCTTTGTCTCCCTCTGCTGGACGGATGCAGCATAGTACAGGGTAATGATCGGAATTTTCTTGGAGAATAGTATTATATAAATGATTAATTCTCGGTTTTATAAATTGTAAAAATGTCAGTACAATATATGTCATGTCATTCTGAGACTATATGGAAATTTAATTCTAACTTAAGTGGTAATTCAAAAATTGGTGGCTGAGGGTGTTTAAATCGCACCTTTCCTCTGTGCGGAGATGCTGTGTTCTCCTTCAGTTCAAAGACATATAGTTAGAGCTACCAGCGTTTCTGAATTGTCTGTAATGTATAATCCTGTGTTTATGTGCCCTGTTTTGGACCGGCATCCCATCCAGGGTGTACCCCGGCCCCGTGCCCTGTGATAGACTGGCATCCCGTCAAGGGTGTACCCTGGCCCCGTGCCCTGTGATGGCCCGGCATCCTGTCCAGTGTGTACCCCAGCCCCATGCCCTGTGATGGACCGGCGTCCCGCCCAGGGTGTACCCCAGCCCCATGCCCTGTGATGGACCGGCGTCCCGCCCAGGGTGTACTCCATTCCCGTGCCCTGTGATAGACTGGCATCCTGTCCTACTTCAGCCCAGTGCCCTGTGATGGACTGCCATCCTGTCCTACCCCAGCCCAGTGCCCTGTGATGGACTGGCATCCTGTCCTACCCCAGCCCCGTGCCCTGTGATAGACTGGCATCCTGTCCTACCCCAGCCCAGTGCCCTGTGATAGACTGGCATCCTGTCCTACCCCAGCCCCGTGCCCTGTGATAGACTGGCATCCTGTCCTACCCCAGCCCAGTGCCCTGTGATGGACTGAGGGTGGGTAGCCCCTTATCACACCATATTCCGCTTCTGTAATAAATAATGTTCGTGCTCTGTAGCCTGGCCCCCTCGGGGTGGCTGAGAGCGACCCCTCCACCTGGGATTCGTTAACAGCCTCCAGCTTCTCGAGACGTTACGGGAGATGAGGCTGACTGGCAAGTCACTCGATGCCATTGGGCCCAAGGAGGCCAAAATGTGGCCCTCAGGCCTAGAAACCTCAGCTGTTTAAGGTGGGGGTAGGGCTGAACTCCGTAAGGCGCTTGTATCACTTCCCAAGTCATTACTAGGAAGGTATTTATATATTTAAAGAGTCAGGTTAACTTCACAGCTGGTGTGTATTGCGAGTGTGTGTGTGTGTGTGTGTCGGTGGGGGGGTCACTTCTTGATTCTATAGGCTTTCATAGTCGGAAAAAATAGCTGTGTGTAGTTGATTGCATTGTGGAATAAGCACCTCGCCTTTCTCTCCTGCTGGCCATGAAGGGGTCTGTGCTGATTTTCTGCTGGGTTCCACTTCTGTTAAGCTGCCCTTTCTGTATAAATTTTAAATGTGAGAGTGTGAAGGACTCGGCTAATGATGTTTCTGGGTTGAGGTGTCCCTGTACGCCTCACTGCTGGTTCTGAAGCTAAACCTGCCCCACATCCCCTCTGAACGCAGCCGCTCCTCTCAGCTTCCTGTAAGACTCAGTCCAGCTCGTTAATTCACTCCATCCTCTTTGCATGCAGTGTTTCTCACAAAAAACTGAAAGGGGCACATTAAGGACAGCGCTGTGGGCTCATGCTGACCCTTGTTTAATGCCGTTACTGTGTCAGTATTAATAACCCAAAGCACCTTTATCTAGACTGTTATCAACAAACTGAAATGAAACTGTATTTACCATTTGGGCAAGTATGAGTACAGGCACATTGGAATTCTGTAATTTTCACTTAATCGATCGATCTTCTCTCCTTTGAGACACACTCACATACACAGTGAGTGGGAATGCAGTCAGGAATATATCCGAAGCCCCTTGAGCCTTTCAGGGGCGTTAAGGGCCTTGCTCAAGCGCCCAATGGGCACGTGACTATTCTGTGAGGAATCACAGGTTATTGTACTGAAATGGGCCCCTTAAACCAGAGACGCACAATGATCAGCATTATGAAGGCGTCGCTATGGTGATGTGCGTTCTCTGCAGAGGGTGGGGGTCCGGCTGCCGTATGCTCCTGGTGTCATGGCCATAGCAGCTGGCATCCGGGATGTTTGTTTTTATCGCCGAGCCTGGGGGGGTGAATTTAAAGCTCAAAACTCACCATTCTGCATCATGGAAGGCAGTTACCCGCCCCAGGGAGAAGTCCCCATAAAGGTGTTTCCTCTGAAAAATCCCAGCCATGCTCTTCCACTGCCCCCACCCCCCACACAGAGGTCCCACGCTTTTAAAATTGGCTGCTGCTATTGGAATCCTGGGCTATATATAGGTCCAGTGCTTTCCGCCTTTCTGCCGCTGCGGCCCGGTGAGGCAAGCGGCGCTGGCTGCTGCCTTTAGGAAGCCTCACAGGTAAACACTGACCGTACATGTGACATGGGTCTAGGCAGTACTGGCTACACCACTTCCCGGTGCTCTGGGGTTTGCCCCGCAGTTCCTGTGCAGGGTGTCTGATGGCAAAGGCCGTACATGGGCATGCCACCAGGAATAGTGAAGGAACAGCAGAGCAAGGGCTGACATGACAATAATCTGCTGCCGGTTAGGGAGGGTTGATTGATTTTGGGAGGTGGTCCTGATGGTAAATTTGCCAGTCGGGGAAATTTAATAATTTTACTTGTTCAGTTTTTCCTGAAATGGCCCCTGATTTTCCAGGGGCCCTAGGCTGTGACCTAGGATAGTCTCTGCATTAATTGGCCCCTGGAGCACAGGGTTAGGTGCATCATACACATGACTGCATACCTTCTCCCTATCTGTAGGTGTGGTACCACTTATGTGGTAAATCATCCTGTGTGTGTTCAGTGCTTTTGGTGAGACGTCTCCATTTGCAGCTGTGAGGTTTCGGTCCCAAAATATCCCAGCCAGAGGGGGGTGCTGTTGTCACAGTGAGACACCTGCTTTTCCTAAGAGGGCACACTGAACCAAGCTCAGTGCTTAAATGCTGTTGTGCTGTCAAAGAGCAGATGGCTGTGTTTAACCTTCCTTATTTCCCTCATGTTCTAGGAGGAAATACGCCGGTGGGAGTGGGGGTTGAAACCCGACCGGCCGGCACCACTTGCTCCCGGACCTGGACGAGTGTGAGGGCGTCTTCTGGAGCAAACGGAGGGGGGGCCAGGGTGAGCCCCATGCTTGACCTTTTTGTTGAGGAGATGCGTTTCAGGCAGCTTCCATTGGAGGCTGCACCAATCATGTCAGATCATGCTGCCCTCTAGTGGCTGTTTGCTGGGTTAATTAATCTCCTTAATTAATATTAAAATGTAGACATTTTTTATTATTGCGTTTTGTTGGTTTCCCAGGGTAGTCACTTAGACACCAGGCTGGGTGGCCCCCTCTCAGGTCCGATGACCCACTGCCCCCCCACACCCCGGTACAGCCAGCCCCGCTGACCCCCAAAGTCTCTCAGGTTGCCAGGTGGGGGTGCTGTTGACGCACTGTGTCATCATCCCGGGCCCAGCAGTGACGGTTCTGGTCGGATTCCACTTGACGGGGTGTTCAGATAAAAACCCATGTTGTGCTGCTCATGCTAGCAGCGCCCTTTACCTAAGCCCCGCCTCCAACCTCTGGAGACCAGCAGGTCAGGTGACCAGGGGTGGGTTTTTAATTGGCCCAGTTTTTATTGAACTACCTCTGTGCTCTAATGGCTGATATAGCACTTGCTGACTATGATTGTTTGCCAGCTGCACTAAAATGACGTCAGACGGCGTGTGAGGCATGACTGGGGGGCTGGCAAGGAGCAGGGCCTTTTTAAAAATGCACTTACAGATGTGCCACAGGCAGAGGGCAGCGCTCAGGCGGTCTGCACTGGCAGGCTGGCATCCGGCTAAGCGGCATTTAGACTCATACAGGCTGCCAGCTGGCACTCAGCCTGGTCCCGGAACCGGTATAAAGGCCCTAATGCTTCGCAAAGTCCGGCGTTTGGTCAGAAATAAAACTGATAGCTGGGTTGGCAGTCTGGAGGCGCGATCTGTAAGACACCCGTGTGTGCGGCCTGCAGTCAGGCTGCAGGGACTCTGCACTCACACCTGCTGATTGTCCTCCTTAGATAAACACGTGGATTTTTTCCCCAAATAGCGTCCCGTGAGTGACATTCTTGTTTCGGGACTAATTTTGGCCAGAAAGGTTTTCATGAGGGTTTTTGGAGTAAAATGCAGCTTTAAGTTGATGCACGGAGCTGTGATTTGTTATTCTAGTCCTTTACGCGCAGTTTTTGTTGATGGGAGAGTGCCGCCTGTTATGTGGATAAGCGGGGGCGTGCAGTGCCTCACCTAGCTGTTAGTATCTGTCTGAGTGGCTGTTAATGCCCCCCATTAACCACACAGAATCCAGCACACATGGAGAACATGCTTTCCCTCCCATAAAACGTGCTGGGATGCGTGTATCGCTCTGGCATGACTGGCTTGCCTTTTGTTTCAGGGATGGGGGGGGGAGGGGTGTGGTACCACTAGCAGGATGGGCCAGCACCCTCTGCTGGACCGGGGACTGCCCACATGCTTCCATGTACTGGGTGAATGGGGAGTCAGTCTACCCTCTCGATGCTGTCAGGTGACCAAGCTGACCGCACCAAAGGACCTGGACATCCTGCAATGTCCTTCAGAAGATGATTCGATTGGACCTTCTCAGTAACTGATGCGCTTTTCCCGTCCCATCAGGCCTTAAGCCCCGCAGTGATACTGGACTGTGTAAGACAAGCCGTAAATCTGCATAAATTACCACTGGTGAGGGCCAGCTTAGGACAGCATTGTGATAAGCAGATGAAAAGCAACGCCAGGTATGCAGTTCTGAGGACTTTAATGACTTAAAGGAAAAAAATATGTATTCATAAAAATATGTTTCTCTTTAAGAAAATATGGGTGGGTGTGGCCATGTGGGCAGGGCGTAAATTCCTTGAGGTCTGAACTAGCCAATCACATTCCTTGCTGCCAGGTGGCATGTGCCCATTTCTCTTCCTTATTCCAAGCTCTTAACTGAGTAACTGGCTGATGGTTTGGTCGGTCAGTACCACCTGAGCTTTGTAGTGTCTGACACTCATCTTCCTCTTGTGTGAAAGTATGAAATGCTTGTTTAGTGCAGTTGTAAGTCAACTACTTTTCTTTGGACTAATTATCATCACGTTAAACTTCACAATGTTCAGTCCTCACAGAGAATAGATTTAATTTGGGGTAATGTGTGTTTATGCAGTTTTTCTCTAACCCTTTATGAGAGACCTTGTGTTAAGGCGGCACAAGGTTATTCTTTAATAAGACCATGTGAGCCCTGGAAATTCCAGAGATGTTTTCATCGTATTAGTATGTGACGTTTGTGATTCTTATTGCAAATAGGTGTCAAATAATAAGCTAAGTAACATTAAAATGTTATGCTTTCCAGGATTACTGTAATCTGCCAAATGTCTTACTGGAGATGCTTGTGTTATTGATCTAACCAGCAGGGGGCAGCAAGCTGCTGCTCTCTCCGAGGATTCATCATTTACCCACACAGGCTTATATGCATTTTCTTGTTTCTCTGCTGCTGGAGCAGTTAGAATGAAATTCTGTATAAATTTGAATGAATGTTTGCATTCCATTCCACCACAAGTGTTTCATATTCAGCTTTTCTCTGCTCCTGGGGCTGTGAGGGCAGGTGTCCCCCCCACCGTGATGAAGCAGGCAGCCACTATGAGAAGTGTTTCACTGGCTGCCTGTCTGTTACTGTAAAACATGCGGGTCTAGATAAAAACACATAATTAAATGTGGGTTGATTTCACCTGCAGTCCCAGGAACTGATGCCAGGTTTGGGATCTTCGCCCATGAAGCACAGCTGTTTGAGCTGTCTGTGTCCTGTAGCCTGCGGATGCCAGCCGCTGTATTAAGACCTCAGGAAACAGGGCCTGTATTTATTCCAAGGAAACACACTAGGGGGCACCAGAGTCGACTCATTGACCTGGGTTCGGGCTCAAGGGACTTAAAAGCCGTGTAGCGTGTTATGGCTGTCAGTGATGGAGAAGTCTGGGTTAAAAGTAACCGGCGACGTTACAGGATTAATCGGTCAGCAGAGCGGCGGTGCGTGACGCTCTGGGATCGCCCCCGGGCTTGGGTTTCCCCTCTCAGACAGGACTCCCCCGCCGAAGCAGCCACTGTCACCGCTTCGGCGCAAACAGAGTCCGCTTATTCCACGAGTTCGCCCTGTTTCCTATATTTATTTGCGGCCTTGATGACGTAACTCGGTGATTGTGGCATGCTACAGGTGGTGCGGGCGCCTTGGGGGGTGTGGACACCTCATAGGGTGTGGGCTGGGTGCCTCGGCGGTGGGGGTGACTTAGGGGTGTGGGTGCCTCAGCAGGTGTGGGCTGGGCGCTTTGGGGGTGTCGACCGCGTCAGTGCCTTCTTTGGCCTCCGTCCATGTGTTTATCCACACCGAATCCCAAATGTCTCACGTTCGGATCTCTCCTTTATCCATGGCCGATATTTCATTACAGATGTGGGTGGGGGTGGGGCTGGATTCTCCCTTAATGCTTCTCAAATAGTCGCAGATTTTTAGGCCCTGAACCGCCATGTCAGGAAGCATCAGGCTCACAGCGGCACCCTTGTGCGTTGGACCTTTTTCTTTCCGTAAACCGATGCTGTAAAATGAACCACAGGAACAGGAAGGCATCTCTGCCAGCTTCTGCTGGGCCGTGGCACCATGGCGGGGGGGGGGTCACATTGTCCTGGGACAGGCTTGGTCGCCTATCACTTCTCCCTGCGTCGTAAGAGGATCGCCGGCAGGCCTAACAGCAGGGTGCTGTGGCTTCGGATGTGTCCCTCTCTTCCAAAGCGTTGCCTGTCCCTCGCCCTTCAGAGGGAGCCGCTGATGGGGTCCCTCCAACTATGTACTCAGCTTTGTGGCTGTGCCTCTGCGGTGTGACAGACACACATTAAAACCCCACGTCTCAGCCCAGTTTGCTCGTCCATCAGAAAGGTGATCCTGGATCCAGATGGGAGATCTGCTCCAAGTCCCACAGAAACATGGAGCTCCTGTCATCTGCAGGGATGGCTTCTGCTTGGGATGGGGGGCAAAAGGCACCTCGTTTCAGGTTTTATAGAAAACGTTTTAGAAAATGATTACCCCAGAAATCCACAACCCCCCACACACCGGTAGTCACTGAGCTGCCTCTAACTTTAGCACCTGTGCAAGCATGCCCCCCCCCGAAAGCCAGGGTCACCAGCCGGCCACGTGTTTGCTTGCGGGTAGGGGGGACTCGGATCACGATCTATAGGAGGGTGTAGCACCGGTGGCTATGTGACGTGATCCGCTCCCGTAGCGCCTGCTGCCAGTCCCCCCCCACCCCCACCCCCCCACGCATGCACTGCCGGGAGAATCAAGATTAGTGCAAGTGCAGATTGATCTCCCCCCAACCCCCCGAGAGTGGTGACCTTCCCTCAGATGCCGTCTGTCCGTTCCCATCATGGCCAGAGCCTCTTAAGTCCTTCTGGTTTGGGGGGGGGGCTCCTCATGACAGAAAATTGAATCACTTTTAATCCGGAGCTTAATTGCTTGAGCCGTCTGCCTAAATGGATTCAGCTGCCTGGTGCCTGCAGACGCAACCTGGGCTGTAATAACATCCCTGACTGCTGGTGTTCTGCGCACAGGAGAGGAGGCGACAGAACCTTGGCCCCCCTGGGGCCACTGACAGAGACATCAAACACTCCCACAGCCCCCCTGGTCCCCCGGCTGCCCAGACCCTGCCCCAACCCTCCTCCTCCATCTGCTCGCAGAGATGCCACCCTGGATGGCGGCATGGGCAGAAATCCGGGCCCCCTTATGCTTTGGGGCTGCTCATCAGCAGGGGGCCCCACTCTCTGTATCCCTACCGTAATGATGGCTATGGGCCCCCACTCGCTATCCAGCAGGGGGTCCTGCTGTCTGTCTCCCTGCTGTAATGGGTGCTATGGGCCCCCACTTGCCCTCCAGCAGGGGGCCCCTCTGTCTGTCTCCCTGCTGTAATGGGTGCTATGGGCCCCCACTCGCTATCCAGCAGGGGGCCCCTCTGTCTGTCTCCCTGCTGTAATGGGTGCTATGGGCCCCCACTCGCCCTCCAGTAGGGGGCGCTGCTCTCCACATGTTTGGTTTCACAGTGCTGGAGTCGAGGAGCCAGACCTCCTGACTTCAGTTTCTACCCTGAGTGCTGGCTGATGGTCCTACATTTACATCCTGAACAGGGCTTTCTTCGGTATTTCTGACCTGCCTGGAAGTAAACCTGCACAGCGCTGGCCTTCCACCTTAGGCTGGGAGTCGGATCTCCTTAGAGCTCTTCGGGATGGCCTGGGTTCGGGTCCCGGTGTCCGCTTACTCCCCATCTGGTTGTTCGCTTATGAGAGAGACAGGAATGTCCATGTCAGGCCCCCGAAAGTGGATATGAGGTGGCGAATGCTGCATTTGGGCTCGCAACCGCTTGGCTGCCTCCTGCCGCATGTGACAGCGCATTTTTCTTTGTAGGTTCCTCGCAGCAGTGGCCTTTTGGTTGGTGGGGGG
>JAODJX010000015.1:5129352-5158889 GCA_026776945.1 Isichthys henryi
GATCAGATTGTGAGCCACTCTGTGTGTTTATCCGTTTGTCTGTTACAGTAAAGACCGCCCTTAATTCTCCTAGTTTCCAGACCCTCCAAACGGTGGTCGCGGCCTGAATCGCCTTCCGTGCCTCTGCCTGGCACAGCTCTCCGTGCACTTTATGTTAATGATAGCGCTTCAATGGGCCACCAGCGCCGCAGGGGCCAGGCCATGTGGGGAAGACGCATCCTCTGTAGAACCCGTTACCGTGGATATCAAGAAGTATTAGCAAGAAGGTTCCGGACACTCCTGTGCCTGAAGAGCCCATGTTCCCAGAGAGACGGCCACACATGGCTCCTTATGATGGCAATTAGCTGCCGCTTTAATTATCTCTCTGGGCTGACGACTGGTGACAGACCCATACTTTGCATTTTGCTTAATTAAAATATAGCACGGTGTAATTAGAGCAGCCCGGCAGTCCAGCGGGGCTTGGGAAAGCCTGATGCTGAAGCTACACGGCCAAGTCAGATACATCTACGCTAAAACAGCCTCTGGAACGCAGGCCTCCTACAGATAGGACTACCAGTGCTGCGACTTTCCTGAAAAAAATGGTTGTATCAGAGGGGCACACACCCTCCCTAGGTAAACAACTATTTTCTGGCTTATAATTAGTGTCTAATTAGTCATATGTCTGGGTTGATTATCCAGCCACTGCTGAAGATGAGGTGCTTAGAGAGACACCTTGAGGATGACTGATGAACTGCGGCTGGTCGGCCCAATAATGACACGGCCAAGGTCTGTGTAGGGTTAGGTTAGGTTAGGGTTAGGTTAGGGTTAGGGTTAGGGTTAGGAGATGCAGCCCAAGCTGCACGCTCTTCTGCTCCTTTTCAAACACACGATTCAAAAATCGGCTGAATGTTCCTTAAAGCATTTTGAAAAGACCATCCTACAACAGGCCTAGCAAAACTAACAAAACGCGAATAACAGTCTGGAGCATCATGTAGACACTTATTGAACACAAGCTTTGAATGCTGTAAAGGACTCTGCAGATTGACGGTAGTTTGACTGGGTGTCTGTTGGCCAAATCTCCGTGCGACTTGCTTGTAGAATGAAATGTCTGTGTGTCGATGTTTCTTATCGGTCAGGAAGCTGTATTAGGTTGTGTGTTGTGAAATTGGTGTGTTACAGGGTGTTACAGTAAGGAAAAACTACCATGTAAACTCGATGTGTGTTTTTGGGAACATGGAGAGGTGAGAGTCGATTGAGTTGGCAGTGTTACCGGCAGGTTCCGGCTGGTGACAGACCAATTAAAGTGGCATTTCTGACTGGGTGGCCTGGCGTGTAGCACCATTACACTGACACGATGAAGACACTGGAGGACAGTCGCTTGCTGGCAGCTGGTGCTGACAGTGCAGCACTGGAAAGCTTCATCCTCTCCTGGGTACTTTCCCAGGAGAAGCGGCTGGAGCCAGGTAGTGACCCAGAGGTGCCTCTCTACCGCCGCCCTAGAGGCACCTTTCAGGCTGCAGGCCCCTCACCTCTCTCGTGCTCTTCAGGCAGCTGGAGCATCTTTACCTGCTCTCGCTTTCCTCTTGGTGTGCTGACGATTCCCGTGGTCAGGAGGTCACTCCTTGCGGTTTCCGGAAAGAACCACAGGACGGACACATGTGGTCCATGTGTGGTTCCAGAAGAACAGTTCCTTCCCGAGGTCGGAATCGTGTTTCAGGAGGATGTCAGGGTTTAAAAAAATATTTTTAGAAAGCTGCATTGACTATCACTTAATAAGGAATCAATCATTTTTATATAAAAAGCAGAGATCAATATCTAATTGCTGCAATCATATTTATAAAGTACAGAGTAATAGCTTATTACTGCAATCATATTTATTTAAGGCACGGAGTAATATTACTACAGTTATATTTGCAAGACACAGAGTAATATCTTATTACTACAACCATACTAATGACATTTGTATTCTGTTCACACCATAAAGGAGGGTGTGGCCCCACCGTGTGCAGCCAGGCAGGTGCTCCAGCCCTCCCCCCCCCCGCCCAAGTGACTGCCCACAGCTAACGATCCTGCACCGGGAACGAGGGTGTTAATGGCGCAGTAGCGGACGATGCCGGCAACTTCAGCAGCGCGGTGTTCATCTGACCATGGCACGCGGGGATGCGTGCAGGGCCCCGCGGAGACGGCAGCACAGAGTCGGCACGGCGGGTGGCGAGAGAGTCACAAGAGGACGGGGTGCGATCAGCAGTGAGAAGAACGGGGGGCGGGGTGTGGGGGGTCTTATGAAATCCATGTGTTACAAATCCTGCTCATTTCTGTGGCTATTGTGATGCACGGCCAACAGGAGATGGAGGATCTGGGAGACTTCAGGAAGCGTGAGGTTCCCAAGGCTGAAGGGCAAATATCCAGTGAGGTGATGACTGCTGAGCCACCCGGGGGCAGGTCCGGCAGAGATGCGGACGGACGGGTCGCGTGTCCAGTGGAACGCCTCTGCGCTTCACGCGCTCTCAGCAGCGCGGCGCAGGCTGCCAGCGAGCGTCAGCTTGGACCCACGCCGCTTCTGTACTGTTCACACCGTCCCCTGAGCGAGAGAACCGGGGGGGGTGGGGAGTTCGTATCTTACGGCAGAGCTTAACAAAGAGAACAAATCAATTTCATCTCCCTCCTCCAAATCGAATCGACCCGCCACCACCGGTAAAAGGTAGAACATTTTAATCACAAATAATTATCATAATCATACATTACTGCCAAGACAAGCATACGGTGAGTATTATGTAAACTGCAGAATAAACACAGTTAATGCAATATTGCATATTTTATGAGTTAAAGTAGTGAATACTAGCGCCAAAATGCGAGGAAAATATCATTTTATATAAATACTTGTTGCCCTAGATGGTTGTATAAGTGCCTTGTGAGTTAAGAGTGTCGGCTGGGGAGGAGGGTCCCTCTTGTGACGTCCCTCCAGCCCATGGACGCCAGGTGGGTATGGGGGCCTTCTGCCTGATCCTGGAGGCGTCCTCCGCCTGAGAGCCTGGCCCTACACCCCGGCGGCACGCCCTCCACATCCAGCGAGGTGTGCCCATGTCAGACACATTCCCAAGTGAAATCTGCATCACTGCCTGCTTTGTTTCTCAAGTCACATCGTGTCCATGGGACTTAACCTTCTGTCTCTCAGCTGCTGCATGGTCTTCTTTTACATTAATGTAGCAAGCATGTATATCCAAAGTGATGAGCATTTTTGGGGAAGCAGGGTCGGTCACACAGTCCCTGGAGCAAATGGGGGGTAAGGGCCCAAGGATGAAATCACTCTGCTTACTTTGGGATTTGAACCAGCGACCTTCTGGTCAGAGGCTCAGCGCCCTGACCTGTGCAGCCACGCCCCCCATTTTTGCTGCCGTTTGAGGCTTATGTTACTGTAACAATGAAATTCCTCTTCAGTATTCTCCCAGCTAAGCATTTTAACCTTTGGCTCCCCTGGTTGAATATGGCGACTCCCCGCCTCTTTGAATGCTGGGATTTTTGGTGTTACTTACTCATTGGTGCTAATCTTTGCCACAGCACGGCGATGACCTCACTATGTTAATTTTAGACACTTTTCTGGCAGATAAAGTCGAGATATAAAAGAGGCCCTCCATGCCCATGTGCCCCTCCTTTCTCCCCGCGCTCACTGACTCCCCCTTCTGACCTCATGTCAGTACTGCGGCTCAGTACAGACAGTCACAGGGGCTTTGTAAAATTATATCCAGAATAAAATCCCAAAGGTTGATACTGTGCTGGGGGTTCTGAGTTCACATTTACAGATTCATTTCACCCTGTAAATTGGATAGTATGGGGGGGGGGTGTCTTACTGTCCTATTAATATTTACATTACCGTTTAGACCAAATCAGCTGTAGTGGAGGGCTTCCGTACAATAACACACTGTGTAGTCTCTATGCATCATAGGCATTATAATATATAAGATATCATACTATGTTTTCTGATTGCAATACCACATAAGATCAAATATAAAAACTCAGAATGGCAATAATAAATCTGTATTTTACAACAGTATGAGTAATAAGTGCTCCTACGACCGAATGCATTGTGTTTGTTCTGGCTGGTATCCACATTGTGTCAGATGTAACAAAGCACATTTCTGCTAAGATAGCTAGACAAATGTGTCTTTTTTTAAATCGTGTACATGCCGTGTGCTCGGCCAGAGATTCATCCCCGGAAATTGCTGGAATCGTAGCATTTGCTAGGTTTGCAGCCGAGACGATCTTCAGGTGTCGCAAGAGCAGATGGATGCAAAAGCAGGACAGGAGTGACACCACACGACCATCGTTTTATTTGTTTCATTTGTCTGCCGCTAAAGCACGTCCGTCTGTTCGCCTCAGAACGACGACTGGCCATCGGGATGATTCTCGCCATCCTGTTTAGAAAAGAAAAACATCTTCTGGGAAGAATAAAGATAAATACCGTCTTCGATTCCCCACCCAGCTGAGAGTGTCCTCCAGAAGGTGGACACGCTAACGATACAGTGTGCACTCTGATATAATGTTCATGCCGAAGTTTCCACTGTCAGCTGCAGAACACGGCTTATGATTTTTGGCTGATTTAAAAATATGTGGAGAGAACCTTCAGATGGAGCAGATTTGAGTTATCGGTTAATGTCTTCTATTTCTGGTACTTTGCACCACTCCTTGCCTACTGTGCATCAGATCCATTCACGTGAGGCTGAGAGCCTTTGGAGATGGAAATAGCGTCTCAAAAAGGCACTCGAGAAACACACCAGGAAGGTCCCACAGACGTCACGTTTGGACACCAGAGGGCCTCTGCTATAGCAGGTGCAGCATGTCATCTGTCACGGCACCTTTTCGCTCGGACGCCATTCGTTCGTCATCCAAATTGCAACGTGCAGTTCCCTGGTCTCATTGAGGCATTATGGGTAATAACTGGTAAAAAGGCTTGAGCTGTGACCTTATAGCAGCCAATTTGGGAAGGTGTGACTTAATTGAAGTCGTCTATCATCTTCTATGCCAGATTGGATCTTTGAGGAGCTAGCAGGCCCTCGTGTGAAGGACAGCTCGTGGGCAGCCTCAGGTATGGCGTTTGTGAGCTTGCTAGCTGATGCAGCAAACCTATCTGACAGAGGTTATCGGGATTTATAGTACCACTGGTTGACCTCGGCAAATTTTACAGGGTGACTGTTATAGGACAGGGGCGCAGTGGGACTGCAATTACTGCTTTTTGGGAGAACAGCTGATCCACACTGTACACATTTTGGCATACAGAGTCGCAGTGGTACAGGTACATTTTTAAAAATAATTTACAAGATGAATGAAATTAAAATGTATGGTTTGATGTAAAATGAATAAATTACAGTGTAATTTATTATAATTACTGACGACAGACAGTGCTATCCTCTACTGAGCCTGCAATGGTTTGACCTTTCATTGGTAAACTTACAGTAGCATAAGGCCTCAGTGACACGCAGAGCATGAAGACGTACGTCGCAAGGCGCCTGACTGATCCGCCTGAAGCCTCTCAGCCCAAACAGCAATCAGAAGTGCAGCTTTTCCTACAGCCTGAGGTTTCTTGGAGATAAAGATGTCAGCGTGCAGAGCGTCGCTTAAGGTGCTTAATGAGGTAGAAGTGCCACGCTGGGCGCTGGCTGGCATCGAGTAGCGGCCCGGCCGCCTGCGTCGGACCCACGCTCCAGCTGGAACCTCCGGCAGCTTGAGAATCGGGGCCAAAAGTGAAGCTTGCATGTCGTTAAGGTTCAGCCGCGTGGGTTGGGGTCGGAAAACAGGAACAAAGAGAAGCTGAGGGACCTGTGGGACAGAGCGGTGTGACCTCGGCGCTCTGTGCTCATCACACCCGGCTCCTGCTCTTTCCATGGGTCTCCCAGAATCCTCCATCAGAATCCGTCCAGCTGGGCCCTGGAAAAATCCCTAACAAAGCGATTAGTCCGAACAGGGCCAGCTGGCTTTCATTAACTGCTTACCTGTAGGCATGGGGCCGCTAATTAGTCACTGTGGTAATGTAAGAAACCAGCCAATCACAGCCTCTGTCCCCCGGCCAGATCACGGGTCACTGTAAATGAATAGGTGGTTTAATAAATGCGATATGTCACTGATCCCGTTTTGAAACCGAAGGCTGTTGAATGTCCTACCATAATGTGCAGAAATGTGTTCCCTGAAGCTTAAGCCTTCAACAGTGTGATGCAACCAGCAAGGCTCATCCACAACCTCACTGTCCACGTCACAGCGTGACCTCACAGTAAGGCTCTAGAGAATCGGCAACGATGGCGCTCCAGAATAACGGCAAGAAGAAGCAAGCTTGTCCAAAATGTCACGGGGTCTGATAGACCCCTTCTGCTACAGTTGTTGATCTGGAGCAGTAGGGCATCTTTTATAAACAGACATTTCCATGCGTTTACCAAATAAGGTCTTTTATCTCTGTCTAAAAATAATTACAAAAGGGCACCGGCAAATGGATTATTTATATCCGGTGACGGTTAGGAGGTCTTTAGCCATCTTGCACGACGGACTCTTAGGTTACACTGACATTTACAATCACTACTGAGTCTCTAGAAAAGCAATAAATAAGAACATTGAAACAAAGTGAAATATCAGCAGCGCTGTCAGCTAGCTGGCCGCTGTCCTTTATCTCACATTGTCATGGTGATGGGTGATGAGGCTGTGTGTCCCCCACGCCCCCCCCATCTCAAGTTTTAATTCACGTCTAGTAGGTGGCACTCGAGTTGTTCTGAAAGCACCGTTTTTATCCACATGTATGTAGGATGATGTCTGTCGTGCTCGTCCTCCAGCCAAGAAAGTCCATGATTCCTCGGCACTGACACGAAGAAGAGGATGGAGTTGACAGCCTCACATGGGCCGCTCTCGCAGGACCGGGCAATGCTCTGAAAGGATGTCACCAGCCGAGTGCCGAGTACGGTGCATTTCCAGGGGGATGTCTCGGAAATCTCCCACACTGCACTGTTTCCCTGGGAGATGTATAATTATAATATCACCCTGCAGAACAGTATTATAGCAACCGACACATGGGAGGGCAGTGAATTAAGGTACTGGATTTATAGATGCGGTTTCGGACGAGGGGACCATGTCTTGACCCAGATCTCTAGGCTTTGGTGGGTTTGGTGACAGTCCTCCCTGTCAGCCTGAATGGCTGAAGTTGCCTGTAATGGACACCCTCCGTGAACGCGAGAAGAAAGCTTTGGCTTGGGTGCATCGCTTGCCTGGAGGATATCAAGGAGATAGCTCTGCTTTTCATATGTGACCTGTCAAGGCACTCCAGCCAATGTATTCCAGTGCAGGGAAAGTTCAGAGGAACAGTGGTGCTGCAAGCCATGTGCGCTGGAGAGTGAGGTGACCCCGACGTGAAGGGGACGCCAGGACTGGTGACACCCAGACATAACCCCGCGGCAGTGTGCAGGCTAATTTACATCACTCCAGATTTTGCTTTTTTTGTGACAGCATTCAGATTATGGTCAGGTGGCCACCGACAGATGAACAACGAGTCAGGTGCAATAAAAACCACACTGCTGTCATCGCGGAACCCAGGTTGGCGCAACACGATTCTGTGACATTTATTCCAGACTTGAGGGAGAGGCTGTCGTCAGGCGCAGAGGGTGTGTGGAAGCCGGGAATGATATAGTTTGGGCTGTGAAAAGAGAAGACGTGCCGTTAACTGCCAACAATGAGGCCTCAGTAACTCATTTTCCCTGAGGAATATACTGTAAGCAGACTCGCTCTGTGCCGTGTGACAGGGAATGGCGGGGGGGGGAGCGGCGACTTTATCTAGGCACGGGATCGGAAATGGGAGGATGAGAACAAAAGGCAGCCGTTTCAGAGACACATGGGGGGAAGGATGCAGGCGTAGGAACTCAGGATGGGCTCCAGCACCAGGATCAGGGTCTGAGTGTGTTTTCCGGGAATAAATAGGAGCCAATGAATGAATGGATGACCTTGTCACGTGACTCGTCCACACCCCTGGTGTCACACATACATTGAAGTGACATCACTGTATGCTGATAATCTCTGACTTTCTGGATTTTCCCACTTGTATCTACATTTCCGGATGTCAGAACCTGGAACAGAAACATTAAAAAAAAAAACTACTTTAGATCATATGAACTCCCCCTTGCTTCCGCGGTGGAGGCTTTCATCTGGACGTGTCATCCTGGACATATACGTCGCTTCTGAGCATCAGACCAGATCCGCCGGTGCTTACGGCACACGAGCTTCCATAATGACTACCAGCTCGCCTTCTCGAGCCACTCCGTGTGGGCGGACACCTATTCATAGCATGGGGCCATTTTCAGCAGCCCGAACGCTCGCGACACAGACCGATAAAGCAGAGGAGAGTGCTTTGGAGCAGGATGAGACCGTCATCGTCACCGAGGTACAGATGGCGATTCATCACCGCCAGCATCATGACCGTATGTACAGCATTAGCTCATTAGAATGGCTGCGGTGGGATTCGCTTTAGAGTTCGCGATCGAGTCCCTCACACAGGAGGACGGAAAACGGGACTTAGCGGAGGATTATGGAGAGCCAGTCGTCCTGCGCACAGTCCGCTTCCTGCCGGGACTTCATAACACACGTTTGCTTAGCGTGTGACCTGTAGAGGAGGCCTCGCTGGCTAAGCTTCTGAATATTGCAGCCCGAGCTTCCCACACAAAGGGCCTGCCACTCAGGCGCCCTTGCCCCCATCTCCGCCACCCCCCTCCACAGCAGGATCAGGGGTCGTGATTCTCAGGTTAGGCTGCTAATAAAGGGGGAGCCGGGGTCATATTCTGTCTCTGGCCTCCTCCTCCGCAGCGGCGGGCCGCCTGCAGATGCACGTTACTCAGAACCCCGCAGGCACCTGCGGTTCCGTGGTGTGGAGCTGGCTTTGCAGACTGAGGGTCAGCTTCCCAGCATTCCCAGCGAGCCCCAGACTCATGGCTCCTCATCCCAATACCGACGGTGATGGTTTCCCCTGACTGTCAGAATGTGCCACATTAACCTGTTTCTGTTGCATGGTTTCCATCACAAAGGACAGAGCATGACACACAGGTGTTAATCATTCATCAGCTCTTTATCAGCTTCACTCCCAATGCACAGTTCCCAGACTCCCCACTTTCCGAGCGTCTGACCCCAGTTATTACCAACGCACCTAAGAAATGAACCTCTGCCCTCCAGGAGGCTCTGAGAACATCCAATAATTCTCTTCTGTGCT
The DNA here is from genome assembly GCA_026776945.1 of Isichthys henryi. NCBI lineage: Eukaryota > Metazoa > Chordata > Actinopteri > Osteoglossiformes > Mormyridae > Isichthys > Isichthys henryi. The sequence continues at coordinate 5,138,558 of JAODJX010000015.1, forward strand.
TCATTACCTGCTCGACGGTCTACGTCAGGGGCATGGCAGTGGACAGGCCCCCAAATGCAGCGTCTGCTGCACCCAAGAGCCCCCCCAAGACCTCTGGCACAATTCAAACAGCCAACATCTTCAAATGCTCTCCCCCCGATGGCATCCTGGGGACTCGGCTGGTTTACAGTTTCACTTTGTCCTATTTTTGGGAATAAAAACGGAAAATAAGATAAGGAGAGGAAGTTAGCTAAAGACACCTTCTGTGCCAAGGGTTACATGATTTTCTACTTGGGTTAAGTATTATCCATAGAATCTAACTGACACTGAGTATCTGTCCACCCATCTCTCACCGCATATCCAGTGGGGGGGGGGGGGGTTTATTACCTTTGTTTTTCCTGTAACATGTAGTCATGAAGCCTTCAGGGGTAAATGCCACTAATATCCTTTTTCGTCAATAAAGGTAAAACATCTTTAGTGTGGTGAATAAATTTAATGCCACTATTTACTGCAAATATATCTATACCCAGAATATCCGTTTTCTACCTTGATGGTCACGTACAAATATTATGTTGCATAAAACATTTCAATTTCAATTCTATTAATTAGTGGTTTATCGATTACTTTGATCCTTAAGTAACTGAAGTAGCTATTAACTGTTTCACTCCAAAGCATATTTGGAATGAAAAATTGCCGCCTGCAAGTAGGACAGAGTGATGCGGCAGAACAGCCCTGTTTCAATGCCCCCCAGTATGTCAGATCAATACAGGTAATAAGCAGGATTAGTTATACTAAGTGATGTGATATGAACACTGTTAATATTTTATGGTAACAAAGCACTGGTGGAATTCGCCACCCAGTATATTTTTAATATAGCTGGTTCCGAATATTAATACTGTATATTAACATTTGTGTATTTCCTATTATATTGTGCATAGTGTAATTTCACTGTCATTCCACGAAGCACATTTGGTACGGGCAGCAATTAAACAATTAGCTGCGATCTTAATGAGTCGTTTCCACACCGGCACGTCAGCACAGTAGGGCTGCGTCCTCCTGCAGGACAGATTCCCAGCGTAAGCCGCTCTGCTACGATTGCGCATGGCGCCCCGGAAGCAGACAAAGGCTCCAAGGTCAAACTGCCTTGGATAGTGAAGGACAAGTTATTGATGAAACTCCAGACTCATGGAGGTGCACAGGGTTCACGTGCCAAACAGTGAGTCATTATGGAGGCAGCAGCGGGGTTAGCTCAAGCAAGCTAATATTTACTTTCTGTAATTAAGGTAGCCTTGAGGACAGTCTCAGTCCGTCTTTGAGTGGCTGTCCAATTAATTCCACTCACATTAATGACAGACTTGCAGGCCTCATTCCACGCTACTAGTTGAAATGCCAGTGTTAAAACCAGGCTCCAGTTACTGTTTTATTTACCATGATTTAGCTCTTTTGCATTGATGCCAAATGGCAGACATGTGAAGCACTCGGCCATGTATATTGTGTAGAAAATGAGCGGATGGCACAGGCAGCGTCGACCAAACACAGAAACGCTTCCGTTTGTTCAGTGTGCAGGTCTCGGGTGGCGCTGCGGTTGTACAATACACAGGTTGCTTTATCTACATCATTTTTGGGATTGAGGGAGCGCAGCAGTGAGCGTGCCGCAATCTTGTGTGTTTTTTCTAGTTGCACCCTTTGATTACACTCTTAGAATCACAGACGAGTAGCACTCACCTCAGAGCTCGCTTCAAACATCCCGTGAGAGCTGCTCTTTGCTTTTTCTTTTTGCTAATTTAGCTGTATTGTGTATATCAGGGCCCTGCGATGGGCTGGCCCCCCATCCTGGGTTGTTCCCTGCCTCGTGTACATTGCTTCCGGGATAGGCTCCGGACCCCCCGCAACCCAGTAAGGATAAGCGGTTTGGAAAATGGATGGATGGATGGTGTATATCAGGGCTGAGGAAAGTTATAGCTCCACCAGAAGGCAGTTAATATAACTGCACCGTTTCCAAGCATTTTTAATTTGAATGTATCAAGTCTCCCATTCATATACGGCGGACAGGTAACAGCACAGTGGGCAGTAACACCTGTAGCCGTACACTCTGCGATCAGACCTCTGGCTGCGTGAGGCAGCAGCCTTATCATACAGGAGTTAAGTGCTTTTGGATTGAATTTAATTCAGAGACCCCTCCTCTGATGATTGGATATCTGCAGCCCTGGCTGACCGCTGGCCCATTCTCTATTGTGGCCTGTGTAATGATATTCTGAGGTCAGGTTAGTCTGCAAACTGTGTGGGCGAGTGGTGCCTCTTTATTCCGGAAACTTCTCACGTCTAGAGAATAGAACAATGGGGAGCTCCTACTGGGGGGGGGGGGGGGTGGCAAGGGTGGATAAAGTGTTCCTTGGATGATGATCCCTAACATCCACATGGCAGAGGGAACGCTGACAGCCAGGAAGGTGGGGGAAGTGCATGTGTGTGTGTATGTGTGGAGGGAGGGGTACGGAGCGGCCACGGGATTAGTTGGGGGGAGGGGGGGTAGATGTCTGAGAGTTCCTGGAGGTGTCTGGCTGCAGCTGTCACACTTCCTGGTTCCTGATAGAGAGAGGCCGGGCTGAGCAAAGCCTCTTCACTGTGGGCTCATGCGTGGGCTCCCTTCAGAGGCTCTGCAGTCACACATGGATCCCAGAACCCAAGAAAGCACCCTTAAAAGGTAAGGCCGCCTCATTATGTAAATGGGAATTAACAGCGCTGATTCGTTAAAGGCAATGCCGTCTCATTACATAACTCTAAATTAACAGCGTTGATTCCCTTAAAGGCAATGCCTCTCCTTACGCAACTTTACATTAACAGTGCTCATTCCCTTAAAGGCAATGCCACCTCGTTATGTAACTCAGCCCTGATTCGTTAAAGACAGGGCATCTCATTATGCAAATTATAAAGTAACAGTGCCGATTCGTTGTTTGCAGGTCATGTGAGGCATTATCCTGACAGAAGGAAACAGTCCTTATGTACTATTAATTACTTAAATGCCTACAAAATAAACACAGGATTTATATGCACGGTTGTAATATAGCTCAGGCCTGATTATCTCAAAGCAGGCTGGTTTGTCAGTGCAATCGTGTAACAGTGTGAGGCTCACCTCTGAGTGGTCACCAGTGACTGCTATGCAGCACTGAACAGCAGGATGCACCCTCCCTGTACGCGATGAGGGACAGACACTGTTAGGAGCTGGTTTCTGTACATATTTCATTGCGTGTGGATGTATGCGTCAGACGTGTGACTGGAATCATCCTGACGCAGACACACATGGAGGCTGTATCTGCAGTCCTTTTCTTTCAGGCTGGAGTTCTGCAAATGTCTTTGTGTGTGTCACTGGCACCCCCCTGTGGACGGGGCCTCATTCACACTCATGTTTGTGTGTGTTACTGGCGCCCCCCTGTGGACGAGGCCTCATTCACATTCATTTTTTGTGTGTGTCACTGGCACCCCCCTGTGGACGGGGCCTCATTCACACCCATGTTCGTGTGTGTCACTGGCACCCCCCTGTGGTCGGGGGCTCATTCACACTCATGTTCATGGTTGCCACTGGCGCCCCCTTACAGCCAGAGCCTCAATCGGACTAGTGTTGGTGTCACTAGTGCCCCGCCTTATGGGTGGGGCCTCACATGTGCTTGTGTTTAGGTCACAGGCAACTCCCGCCACAGGCAGGGCCTCACTCCTGCTTGTGTTTGTATGCAGCAGACCATGAAGAGCTTCTGCGAGCTGTTGCTGTGCGTGATCGTGACCCTGTGGCTGCCCACCCGTGCTCGGGGCTTCTCGGGGGGGGCCAGTCGCTCGGCCTGTTTGGACATGAAGCCTGGCCACATCCGCGCCCAGTCCCAGGATGCTAGCCGTGCCTTTGTCACGCTCTCCACTGATGTGCACTCCTACCTTCCAGGGGACACCGTGGCCGGTAAGCGAGGGGTGATATATCGACCCCCCATGTGAGGGGTGCCTGGTCCAGCCAGAATCATGCTGCTGGGAAGGGAGGGGGGACAGCAGAAATATTGAAAAAAACAGACAGAATGTCATAGAAAATATGACACAGCACAAAAAAACAACTGCCAAAGTATCGAGAAATAGCGGGCTGGCGATTTCATAACAGGGCTGCGAGAGAAATGTAAGCAGAAGCAGGTCACAGAGGGCTTACAGGAGGAAGCCTTGTTCATTATGGGATGGCGGGGGAGGGCTGGCGGTCACAGCAACAAAGGCAAAGGTAAAGAGGCCACTTTAATAGATGAGAAGACAAAGGAAGTCGCCGACGTGGAAAGGGAATTCAGGGACAGCGAAACACGATGCACCAGCAATCTGTCTATCAGGAAAATGCAGTTACCTGAGAAGAAGACCCTCCCAAACAACAGGCTGCCAGTGTTTCCTCAAAGTCCTAATGACAGGGACCAACGAGACCACAGTCTTCACACTGCAGAGAGCTAGCGCCTGGGGTGGAGAATTAGCCAAGAGAACCACTGTGACCTCCGCGGCAAGGTTGGGTACCTGTGTTATATCTGTCATTAGCATCAGGGGGTTCTGTGTTCCAAAACACATTAAATATGACACAGACTCTTCCAGCGTGAGTGAACGTCATGTGTGAACCGGTGAGGGCATTCTGGATTCCGGGTTCATCTCCTCCCCAGATGTGTGCGCTGGTGTCCCAAAGTCATCCATCGTGCTGAATCCAGCCAGATCGAGAGACTTTATCTTAATATGCTGGCCTGCCTTTGTGAAGCCTCCATTTTCTTTTCCAAGATGAGCACATAATTAGGAATGACATTAAATATGAACTTACGCTGTGCTAAAATAATTAGTCTCCATTAGAATATTTTGGGGTGTAATCTGTCTGTGGCCACAGGGTGCAGGCCGCTCTGGCCCACGGCCAGCCTCTTAGTCGCCTGAATGAGCTTCATCTCTTTTTCTGTTGCTCTGCTCAGAGTTTAATTCTGTTTATTTGAATTTATTTACTTACTTAAGATTCACCTGAGGAAAACATCGACTCAGGGGAGGGCAATCTTATCCGCAAAGGGCCGGTGTGTGTGCGGGTTTCTGGGTAACCTTTAGGTCAGCTGTTCAAACCCAAGTGTGAGGACTCTTCAGCCAATCAGTCCTCTGAATAGTGGATAAGATTCTGGATAAGACTGGCCACCCCTGGATCAACTGCACCTTCATAATGCATTCATAATGCATTCATAGTACATTCATAGGCAGTACAGAATTATTTGATAACATTCCAACATGCCTTAGCAGCCTTATTATACATTAACAACCAACATTTTATGATTATACAATGATAATGTTTGTTATCATATGATGTTCGTTGTCATATAATGTTTGTTATTATTATTAAAGTTGTTATGGTCTGTTAGGATGTTAAGGTATATTTACATGCTGCTTATGAATGTTCTATGAATGCATTATAAAGGCATTATGAAGGTGCAGTTAATGTAAAGCACCAAAAACAAAAGAAACTATTAAGAGAGGTGGAGGAAGATGGACTCCAGTTAGACTCCTCCTTACCAGATTGTGACCTTCACTAAATGCCCGGCTAGGATGATATAAACGGCAAGAAAGTGGTGGGTGTCCTGTGACACAACTGGCCCTTATGAGCAGCGAGCGGCACGAATCCTTCCAAAGTGTGTTATGGGAAGGGGAAGATGAGAAAGGAGGAGTGTCGATCAGCACACGCTGGCCAGCTCCGTCCCCTTAATCAGGGCTGGTTTGAGGCATGAGTGACTTGAGCTGCTAAGGGCCCTGCAGGCACCAGGGGGCCTCCATGCCATCAGAATAGGAAGGGAGATTACAAATTCCCCTGTAACAGTCTTACCTGTGCCTTCAGGCCTCGACCCTATCCGGACCCAGCGTGCCTGACATGGGTCTGTCCTCGCCCCTGCAGTGGCGGTGAGAAGCACCCGGGACTTCATGGGCTTCCTGCTGCAGGCGCGGACAGTGGCGGAGCTCCGTCCTGCCGGCTCCTTCGTGGCGACGCCAGTGGGCTCGCGGCCACTCGCCTGCGTGGAAGAGGCCGACACGGTGACACACGCCGACAAGCTGCTCAAGAGGAACCTGTCGTTCGTGTGGAGGGCGCCGGATCGACCCGTCGGAGACGTGCGCTTCCTGTATGTCCTGCCAAAGCAGCTTAACACACACACACAGCGTGTTACAACACAACCACTACTGCTATCGATACGATAAAGCCACAATGATCCGTCATTAGTGATCATGCTACAGCAGTACACCCCACGCCGTCGCCCTGAGCACAGAGGGCTCCAGTGAAGGCCGAGGTGGTTCCCACCAGTTTCCAGTGCGCTGGACCACCACACGATCAATGTGTCGCTCTTGAAGAGGCCCGGAAATGGGTGGGCTTATCTTCCCTACAGCTGCAGAGGATGGATGAGCCTGCCACTGCATTCAGCCTCATTAGATCAGTGGGAGATCTCCTATACAGGTTATACTTTATTGTGAGGCTGGTGTTACGTTCAAAAGCGGCAAAAAAAAATTTCAATGTGTTAACTTCAGTGTACGAGCGATGGAGCACAAGGGACAGTGAAATGAAAAACAGCAAAATGTGAACACTCTGGTCACCCCTGTCGGACTCACCGAGGTTACCCCCTGTCGCCCACTCCCCAGGATTACAGTGGTACAGTCTTACTTTGTGTACTGGGCCGGGATTGAATCTAGCGTGGTGAGCGATGGCACTGGGAAGAGCACAGAGGCAGCACAGGAAGCGGACGGGGTCTCCAGCACTCCCAGCCCAGGTGACTGCATTGAGACGCCATTAGCTATCGTCATGGTAACGCTCCATGTGTTTATCCACTCCAAGATGGGACCTGTGCCAAGGCTGTGAGACGTGAAGGCAGTTTTATTTACTTAAAAACAGCTATAATGACACCGGTGTTTTCTATGTCACACTATTAGCAGTTATAACCCTTTAGCCATGTTTTCTCACCAAGTAACTCTGACAGCAAAAACTCTCATTTGTTGATCTGTGATTTAGAAAATAATGAACTATGCTTGTTTATAAATATTTAGTATCCTGATATTTCATTTGACTTTAAATTGAACCTGTAAATCAATTTTAAGCCAAATCATTCAGTCTTAAAATACACATACAAAACAAAGCAATGAAAGAGCCACGAAGGCACGGGTGTCCTCTAGTGGTCAAGCTAGGTATTACCTTTAAAGTACTAACTCGGTCTCTTCATTGAGACAAATCAATTCTTTCCGTTTTATCAGGACTGAAGGTTCCGACTCTGACAGTAATTATCCATGTTCTCATTACAAAATAAAGTTTTATCCATAAATTATAACTTTTGGAAACCAACAGATAAGTGGCTTTAAATAAATAATTAAAATCACATTTTCACACTTTGTTTCTTCTGCAGAACCACATTTCATACAGTGTAGGATGAAGAACCAGCAAAGTCAGATTTAAAAAGAAACCAAAGACAAAAGTTTAGGCTGAGACAATCAAACTGAACATTGAAATTCATTACTTGGAATATTTAAAATCACAAAGTGTATCCTTAAAAGGAGCTAATTTCTGAATTAAAAATCTGTAGTGCCTATGTATCTGAGAGATGTGCTGTTTTACACTCTAGAGAACATACTGCAGTGTGTTGACATGTTTTACACGCTGCAGAACATGCTTCAGAGCATGCTTCAGGGCAGACTGCAGAGCACGCTTCAGGGCAGACTGCAGAACACGCTTCAGGGCAGACTGCAGAGCACGCTTCAGGGCAGACTGCAGAGCACGCTTCAGGGCAGACTGCAGAGCACGCTTCAGGGCAGACTGCAGAACACGCTTCAGGGCAGACTGCAGAACACGCTTCAGGGCAGACTGCAGAACACGCTTCAGGGCAGACTGCAGAGCATGCTTGATCTTTTCCTTCTCATCATGGATTCTTTTTAGGGTCCCCAGGCTCCGTGTTCAAAAATGGGGAGGTGTTCCCAGGAGGGGGAGTCCCTCAGGGGGCCATAACCCCCCTGGACAGGATGTTTCAGGCTGGTACCTTGCAGCCTTCCAAGCTTGACCTGGGGCATGGCGCCACCCCAGCTAGCACTGGTGACCCCACACCTCTTGCACTGGCTCTAGACTCAGAGCAGATGGGGTAGGTATCACAGGCCCCAAAAAGCAAAAAACATCACTGTTGGTAACCTGCTGAATCGAGAGCAACCTATAATCCACATGTGACAGCCATGATGACAGGCATCCTGTGAGGATACGCCCCTCAGGGCAGTTAGAGTGTGGAAGTTGTGTTAGGTACCACAGCCTGTGTGATGATGACCAGAAAAGGCTGTGCTCTGTGCTGTTCCTTTCCAGGGAAGACAGCCAGACCCCCATCGCGACACTGCAGCACTGTCGGGACTGTAAGGGTGACACCGAGGTATGATGAACAGCAGGGCCTGGCATTGCAGGGGTTTTTTCAGCATCACATTCCCCTTTCTCTCATGCGTGATTCCTTTCATTACTGCCATCTGGGGATTTCCCTCAGACGAGGAGCGTCCTGTAGCTGTGCACACTGCCTGGGAGTCAGGGATCTTCTTGCTGCCCAGAGAAAACAGGATCACCATAGTCCTTTTTCATACCTATTACTCTGTCAGCAGGATCCAGGGGAAAGCTCGCTGCTGCCGGTCAGCCCAGAGAGGGGTGATGTGGAGCTCTGGCAGGCCCGACACAGCCTGTTGGTGGGCCCTGACCCAGACACCAAGGCAACCATGGCAGAGACGGAGAAAGTCACCCACGCCAGAGTGGCAGCCTGGTCACGGGTCACCTCTACCCCCCAGCTCTCCAGCCCACGTGCCATGACCCTGGTCACACACTCCCGGCTGCAGAAGGCTGTCCCAGGCTCTAATGTGTCACAGGGAGGAGAACTGAGGCCCCCAAAGGAGGAGGCACAAGATAGGGCGCCTCCCCTAGGTAGGGCCCAGCTAGGCATCCTGTTGGGCATGGGTGCCGGGCTGGGCATGGTCCTTGCAGCAGGCCTGAGGTACCTGCACAGCCAGTACTGCTGGAAACGTAGCGAGGTTTCCTTTGGTGAAAGCAGCCAAAGGGGTGGAGTCATTCATGTGCAGGAATGTGGCGACCTGGTGCAGGTGCGCAAGATCCGTCAGGACAGCTTTGTGGTCCTACAGGCAGAGTATAATGTTCTGACTCCCCCGGGAAACTGACACTCTCAGCCTAGCACAGAGACACAGACACACATAGCCGAGCAGAGAGACAGAGACTGCCAGACATTTCCAGGCACAGACACAGAAACTGACAGACACAGCCTGGCACATAGACAAAGACTGACACTTTTCTGGCAGAGAGACAGAGACTGACACATCACCTGGCAAAGAGATGGACACACTGAGCCAGAAACAGAGACAGGGATACACAGCCTGGCAGAGGCAGAGACTGACAGAGACAGCTTGGCACAGACACAAAGACAGACACACAGAGCCAGGAACAGAGACAGGGACACACTCAGCCTGACAGAGACAGACACACAGAACCAGGAACAAAGACAGGGACACACTCAGCCTGGCACATAGATGGACACACGCAGAGACCGAAACTAATACAGGGAGATACACATGCACACTTCATTAAACCTTTCAGACGGTAGACCGCCCAGTGAAACATGTGTACGACATAACTAATGATTAGGCCAACCACATGTGTTGAAGTACATTTATAATGAACATACGTTTTTATTTAAATACTAATTATCAGTTTTAATAGGCCTATTTAACTGCATAAAACATTTTACTGTTTTACGCACACTAATAATATTTTAACACTGTGCCTGTCAATTACAGGCATGTTTTCTGGGGTGAATCAAAGTATACTGCAGTAAAAACTAACTGTGTTATTAGGACATCTATAACTGACTAACAAAAATGTATGTAAACTATATGTATGGTAGCCTTAAAGAACACCTTCATAAAATGTCTAAACACACACAGACAAATACAAACACATACACACTCCAAATAAAAATACCATGTATTGCTTTTTAACATTGTATTTTAAAAAATTGTCTGGTTTAGAAAATTACAAGAAATAAAAAAATAAAACAAAACTACTGCATTGTGAACGGCCTGAAAACGAAATTCACCATTCATCCATTAGGGGTCAGATTTGTACAGAACTATAGTCAAAGTCAAACATACAGTGACATTATGGGTGAAGTGTGAAATGAACTGGAGAGCAGGGTCCCTCTACAAAGCTAGACCTGTAAAGTATCACGGACAGAAGGACAAGGCTCAGGCATCGTACACATGCCGACAGCTAAGCGGAATGTATGCAAAGCCTTGGATTAAAAGGGCTTCTGTATTATCAAACTTTGAAGCAAGGAAAAAAGCAGGTAAAACCGGGGACAAAATCTCTCACTATTCTCCCATTTGGTCATTTGAAAACTCAGAAACTCAGAGACCAGTGTCACCAATAGTTATCCTTCCATTACTAAAACCTCAAACTTATATGTTCTCCACCATCAATAGTTTTTTTGGTACTTGTGTAAAAAAACAAGGCAGTGTGACAGGAAAGCTTCTGTCTAAAGCAGAACATGAAAACTCAGTTCAAACCACTTAAACAAACACCAAAAATAACCACTTCGGCCTACTCTGTAACATAGATCTCCATTCAGAGAAATACATTAAAATGACTTTCGCTGTATATTTGCTGTAGTTTGCAGCTGTAAATAATTCTGATTAAACTGCAAGATATTATCGATTTAATCACACAATCAGAGGGCGTAAAATTAATGAATCTCACAGAAAAAAGAAAGACAGGGAGGTGGGCAATGGACTGTTCTGTAGACCTCAGGAAATCATAAATACAGCAAGAGGGCCGGGAGTTCCTGGTTCAGAACCATCTGGTCCACAATGAACACCACACTTCTTTAACCAATACCTGATGCTCAACAACAGAACCTCGTGACCGTAGCTTACTTTCTGACCGTGGCATCTTCTGTGGACTGGTTAAGTTGCTCAGAGACCAGGCACCTCACACTGGACTGAACGCTGAAGGATCTAAGCAAAAACATGCACTGAACTTAATGTACGTCAGTGGGGAATGTTAAACATAAATGGCAGTTGAGTTGGTCCTTAAAAATCAGGGGTTTGCCCTAAGCCCCCAGTTGTTTCTTACAGTAACACTGTAGGTACAGTCTCAGCAACAGACCCAGACTAACATCTTCTCAGTGCCATAAAACGCCGCACCTCTGGACTCCATTATTTTACAAACATTCAGCAGCATGCTGATTTAATAGAATGAGGCCACCCGCAAGCCTCTGGGCAAAAAACTCAAGGTATCGACACACTGAATCCTAAACGAGATCATTCCTGCGCTAATTAGTGCTTACCGGGTGAAGATCGCCCTAGTAATAATGGACTTTTCCTCCACTGAATAAAGGAATTTCAAAGGCAGATGCTCTCTGCTTATTTATGTAGCAGGGCACGATGGTTTATTGATGGTGGGAGAGTTTAAGGTAACACACGAGAGAGCAGGCAGTTGTGGTGTTTAAATGTAACAAAGTGAACGTGGAACTCCGATCTGCAGGCTTTTGCAAGACGGTCCGCTGAACACATTGCAGAGCCAAAAGGCTCTAGACACATTCGCAGATTGTCAGACATTCATTCTTTGAAAAAATACATCTATGAAAAAAGAGAGGGTGATATAAAAACACAGCTCTGGCTGTCTGGGTCAGGGCTGCTGGAGCCCCACCAGGTGTTCTGGGGGGCCGTGTTCTCTGCACAGAACCAGCTGGAAAGCCCACTCACGGTCTATAGTACGAGCATGTTCATCACAAGGCGGATATCCCATGACGGAGAAAATTGGAGCGTCCTTCGGCAGACACGTCGGGTGGAGGGTGGCGGCCCCCAGGGGGTCCAGAGAAGGCACTGGAAAAAATGTACCATTCTGCTTGTGGGGCAGGCAGGGCAGGTTGGGGTCCTGGTTTGGGTATAGCACCTGGGAATAGTCCTGATCTGTTCTCATCACATGTGCAGGTTCTCTCACACCGGCTGAAGCTTGGTTAGTTGTGCTGCCTGGGGGGGTATGGGGAGAGGGTAAATGCGGTAAGTAAAATGACCAGGCAGACCCCCCGAATCCCAGTGGCAACGTCTGCCGGCACATCTGGACACCACTTCTCCAAAGCTAGATTCACCCGATTTCACCCGCAGCACCCATCATCATGTGCAGAATTACGCGTCTCTTCACACAAGGAGTCTGATTTTATATGATGACGATTCAATGAGTCATCAGTGTACGGGAAACCACAGATAGAGGTCCTTCACCAGGGACAGCCAAGCTGATCTGATCTGGCAGATCCATACTTACATACTCCTCTGTGTCGAGCTGGGAAAAATCCTAATGCAACAGTAAAAGGGACTAAGGAGAGAAGACAAAAACACGTGGGAAGGATTAGCGTCAGCTCACAGCCACATCTCTGTGCAACGCCTCTGTCCCACGTCACAGTTGTTATCACTTGCACGGTGAAAACTACATCCTGGCACAATTATTTCCAGCAGAATAAATAGTTTTATCCTAACATTATTCATGACTTCTCTGTGCCACTGCACCTTTATTATTCCTCACTGATCTCTGTGCCACATCACAGCTGTAATCCTGCCCGATCTGTGCCATGTGACAGCTGCAATCCTGACTGATCTCTGTACCACATCACCTGTCATTCCTGACTAATCTCTGTGCCACGTCATGTGATTCCGCACTAATCTCTGTGCCACATCACAGCTGTAATCCTTATTGATCTGTGCCACATCACAGCTGTAATCCTGACTGATCTCTGTACATCACCTCTGTCATTCTTGACTAATCTCTGTGCCACATCATGCGATTCCAAACTAATCTCTGTGCCACATCACAGCTGTAATCCTGACTGATCTCTGTACCACATCACCTCTGTCATTCCTGATTAACCTTTGTGCCATGTCATCTGTTATTCCAGACTGATCTCTGTGCCAAATCACAACTGTAATCCTAATCCCTGTGAAACGTCACATCTGTAATCCTGGCTGATCTCTGTGCCATATCAACTCTGCTATTCCTAGCTAATTCCTGTGTCACGTCACTGTTTTCATAGTGATGCACTTTACATTTAACAGTTATAATTCCTAATTGCTATTACACAGTGAGCATTCACTCATCACAGTCAACAGGCTGAACCGTTTTGTTAACCACGGCTGTTTACTTGCATTAATTTTGCTGTAATAATATAAGTGTTGCATTTTTCCTCTACCAGTGTGGGTGGTGGCATTGCCCGCAGTAATTACCACTCACACCTGTTATTGAGGTGTGAGATTCACACAGCTACTTCATGCTAATGGGCCTGGTCAGTATTGTTTTTCCATTAAAATTGTTTTCCGCTTTACTTGAAGAACCTCAACACTCAGACACCTTCCTCCCAACACTGCCAGCTGCTTACCATATCTAAACGGGAAGCGAATCCATTAAAGAAATGAACTGCGAATGAGGCTCCATTCAGGTGATTCATTAAACTTCAGTTAAGGCTTTAATTTTTAAACACCCCACTGATCTGACCTTGGAACCTGGATACTAAATTCATCCTACAGCCAGGCGAGTGGAGGGAGGGGGTGTGATCCTCTGGATGTTTATGCCGGGGGACGTTCCTGTCATACAGAGGGTGTGGCGGTGGCTCTTACCCTCTGTCTGGTCACCATCCAGGACTTGATGGTCGGCACCAGGATGCTACCCAGGAGGATCTGTGCGGGGTGGTAGATCAGCAGGGGTACGGAGATCAGGGAGAGGTGCTCGAAGCCCTCGAAGACGATGTTCAGCATGGGGATACCTGGCAGCACAAAGAGTGATATATAAGCATTTATACAATGTTTATGATTGTATATGCAGTTAATGTCCCCTGCTGTGTGATGGACATCATTCAGGGCATTTCATCTAGCGTGACTATTATGGGTTTTACGTTTTTTTTTTGGGTGACAGCACCTCTGCTGCTCTAAGCATTACTGACCATCCTGTTGTTTTCTTCATGCTAATGTGACGGCCCATTAACGAGAACAAAAAGGTGTGATACGCTGAAGTACGTCACTACTGCCGGTTAAAGGAGATCAAAATAAAAACACTGGCGGTTCTAGTGTTAGGAGAAAGCCCCCATGATCCGCCCTGGCACCACTGTCACCTTCACGTGAATTTGAACACGTGCCTTGTTTTCAGCACAGCTACTGTTTGTAAGTGAATCACGCCTTCGACGGGTGGGGGAGATTCGGTTAAAAAAAAAAAAAGAAAAAAGATTCCATTCTGAATGTCACGGCTGAATGCAAATAAAATATACATATAGTGTAAATAAATACAAGCGTGTTATATACCCATATGCATCAAGCTAAGCTTCAAGCGAAGGTAAAGCTTCCTGTAGCAGGGGTCTGAAGCATATCACCAGCAGGGAGACACCAGAGATTCTGACACCAACCCAGACTGAGACAGGTCACAAACCTGCACTTTTCACTGACTGTCAGCAGAGTGTTATAGGTGCACGGCCATTTCCAGCTTAGTTCATGTGTTCACACATAGCAGTGGTGTCTGTAAACCTGCGTTAGATTTTGTCGGCCTGAAAATACTGTGGATAATTAAGGAAATTATGTTTTTCTGCTGTGCACAGTGTGTCCCGAGCAGCACCATCACAATTCAATCTTTAGGGCGTCCACATGCTCCACGATAAACAGGCGTGGCTTCCCGGCGTAAACATATACCCAGGTGAACTTTGGAAGGTAAACCACGTTGGTCCTGCCAGCGGAACTCCCGCTAATGCAGTGAGCTTTTAACACCCCCACTCCGCCCCTCAAGCTTCTGGTTGATTAAAAAGCCATGAGATGTTAGTAAAGATGGCAAGCAAGCAGAGGAGGCCCCAGTGGAGCTGCCCTGTCTTCTCCATCATCTCAACCATCCCCATTATCTCCAGCTCCATTCCCTAACCCAGCCAGCCCTGAAGAGCTCAGTCCATGCACAGGCAGAAGGAGAGGGACCATCCCAACAAGAGAGATCATTTTCTGTGGACTCTGATCACGGGCTGGAAATGGCCCCTGATCTGGAACTGTAAACCGAGATCAGTCTCACCCTAGAGCTCAGTGTGACCCCAGCCAGCGTCCGCACGGTGCCCACAGTCCACGCTGACCTCATCTTCTCCAAAGCTCGTGCCCTTCTTATATCATGACAGATCTCGACCTCTGGACCCAGCATCAGTCAGAGCTGGAAACATGAGCCAGGGTTGACAAACCCAGTATGGATCACAAATGAACTTCCAGTTTTGCCTTGGGCCAGGCCCAAGTCCACGGCACCGGGGCCAATCCCCGGACGGGCAGCACATCTGCTGCTAATTACCGGTACTTGTAAAGTCCATGTGGGGGGGGGTTATCTAGGATGGATTTAATCAGCATTTTGAATAGTGACAAGACGAGCCCCCGTACACAGCTGTGTCTGCCTGACTCATTGTTCAAATTAGTCTCAGGTCTCCAGTATAAGACGAGTCTGGTACAAGAGCTGCAGCCGTGGCCTCTGAACGGACAAGCTGTAATCTGAAGGGCTTTGAATCCTAGATGCTTTGGGAAAGGCTCCAGAAGAGGAGCCTTGATCTTAACCAGAACTGTCCCAGTAAAAAAGCTGTGTGGTAACCAGGGGCTAAAGGAGGACCCTGTACCAGTACTGCTCACCCTCCAGTACCCAGACCCCATCTCCCCATTCTTACAGGTCAGCCACTCAACTCCCCCAGGCCATTAGGATAAGGCGGGGCGGGGGGGGGGGCATTCTAGGTGTAACCTTAATGAACGCTGTACACAAATGTCATATTAATTATAATACTGATGTCTGGTGTTGGAACAGGTGAGGTGAAAGGGGTCGTCCAAAAAAAAAACTCACCTGCAGGGGGCACCAGCCCACGTGAAACGGCAACCTGGTCCCAACGATTGTTCTTAGTGAACACAGTCATAATGAGCCCGCACGGATTTCAGGAGTGGTGAGGAGACCGGCGACACCAAGCAGTTAACGGGCATCAGTTAAAATGGGATGGCGTGGCACTGCTAATTCCTTACCCAGAATGCAACACGGTCTCATAAGCACACGGTCAGAGTCTGGAGCCACACATGAGCCGTGCAAGACTCCGCCTCAGTCACAGGACACTCACACGCAGTGCCTGCGTTCAGTGACAATGCTTTCTTTCTGAATCCCTTGCTCTCCATCCACCCCCTACGCTGTGCCAGCACGACACTTACAGCACAGACGGCCACCCTGACAGGAGTGATGTCCACCCTCACAAAGCCATCTCTCATACAGCCTGACACCTGCCCCCCCAGCCCCCCGAACCAGGCCTTGTTACAGGGCCATGATGAAATTAGCTGAAATACCCATCATCCACCAGGGTTTCTACACATCCGACGAGTTGAATGGCAGATCACTGCTGCTGTGTAGCCAGACAGCATGTGACCGCAACTCTCACGTGAGGCCCCGCCTCCAGCAATCAAACTCCCCGCCCAGCGGAAGGGGAGTGGGGGGCTATGGGGAAGTGACAGAGGTGCACCGTTAAGGTGCAGACCCCTATCTGTGCTGGGACGCCCTAAGCTTTCCAGTCAGGCACTCGGCACGGAAGGGCAGTCCACCTATAAATGTGTCTTTATAAATGAGTCTTAAGTCGCATTGGTAGAACTGCACCCATAAGACTCATTTCGTGGTGATGGGTCACAAATGTGAAAAGGGAATTACAGAAAGGCACCTGAAATAGCCACAATAAACAGACATATCTGGAGATACTGCTTACTATTGGGGGGAATCATTTCTTGGGTCCATTTACGTTTCTAAGCTTCATAAATTTAGTCTTCAGTAATTTCAAAATTTTTAAACTTTTAAAAATTTAAACTGGCATAGAGAGCTGACGCTAATTTCTCTTTCTCTTAATGAAGTGTTAATTAAAATGACAAAACATAATAGTTGTGTAACAGAAGTGTGGCTAATGAGTGTAAATATGACTTTTTTCAGTATGAATCTAAATATAGATATGATATAAATACCAGCTTCTGGTAATGTCCCGCCAGGTCAGGCCCCTTAGTAACGCTACAGGAAGCTCGTGTTTATGTAACGATGGGAGTGGGAGGGTGGATGCAGAGTACTTGTAGATTACACAACAGCCCGTTTTGTCGGGAGGTGACCAGCCTCACATACTATTTCCTACTCAGACACAACCCACAACATACTGCCTGTAGACACACAGCTGGAATAATCAGTAATAAAAAAAACAAGTAGGCAGGGAGCATCCGGAAGCCACGCCAGCACAGAGGTGGACTGCACGCCCAACATACCCAAGGTGAGAGATTTGTGCGTAGAGCAGAATATGATGGCCACGGTGTCCGCAGGCGTGAATGCAGACTTCGTCCTGCAAGAGGGACAGAGGAGCGTGAGGTGCTGAACACGCGTGCCGTCAAACATGGAGGGACGGGCCGGCTATGCGCCACGCCACTCACCTGGTGCTGAAAATGAAGGCAAGCAGCATGAAGCCCAGCTGGATGGAGAAGACTGGGGGAGACACAGACAAGCACGTTACTATGGGCGAGGAAGAGTCTGAAGTGCTACCTGGAACCATACAGCAGCCGCAAACAGAAGGTAACACGCAGCGCCACAAAGCTACTAATAATTTAGCGAAAGATCCCCCCCCTTCCAAACGGTTACGGGCCCCACAGAAATGCTCACATTTTTTGGCCCCGCTTTGCCATTTAATGGTCATACACTCGTTTTTCCTAATTAAAATACAGGCATCATTACACACGACTGTTTACGTATAAAGGGTTTCCATCATTAGGGTGACTGCATAACGAGCCCAAATGTTTAACCGGCCCCTGCCCACGGGGTGGTGAGTGGCTCGGCGGGCAAAGCCTCTCTGCCTATGATCAGAAGATCAGAAGCCCCAGCCTTGGCGGAACAGCTCCCAACTTCCTGCTCCAGAGGCGCGGCACGTTAGCTGATCCCTATGGCGTCACCCCCAAGCTATGCACAGCATGATGGGCTCAGCAAAGAGAAGCATTCCAATGTACTTGTGCAAATAATAATGATAATTGATACTAAATGGCAAATACAGCATGTTTAAACTCTACACGTCTTGGGCGGTAAGATCACACACACACCACTCAACTGCCCAGAGAGCAGCTGCATCAGGGTCTGACCCGAGCTATTTATGACTCGAAGACAGGTGAGCTATGGCCCCCGTTATTCACCCCCCTCGGCCCCCCCGACCCTCCCCATCTCACACTCACATCGTACAAATGAGGTCCCCTTAACCCCGCAGATGACCTCACTGCGAGACTCTAAAAGCTAACGAATCGCTTTAATACATAAAAGAATAAATATGAGTCTGGACAAGATTAAAGTAGTTGCGGACTTATAATTAGCCCGATGGCCCGTAGCTAGGGATCACTATTACATCTCTGTCCGCAGTGATTAAGGGGCCACGTCGGGGACGACGGCCACCGAGGATCGAGCACGGCGCCGGGGGGGGGGAGAGAGGAGAGGAACTCACTGATGAAAACCACCAGCAGCAGGCTGAGCCGGTCCAGGTGGATGTTGGGGTTGGAGAAGGTGTCGCAGAAGGTGGTGTAGATGATGATTAGCAGCACGGCGCTGCTAATGGCCCCAAACGGCGGCTTCCTTCGCTCCAGCCAATCCTTCACAAAGCGCCGGCACACCTGGGAGGCAGCAGGCAGGTCAGTCTGGAGGGGGAGGCAGCGGGCTGCGACAAACAGGCCCTGACAGTCAAGCGGGCGTGTAGGTGTAGGGGGATGCTGCCGGGGATGGGGAAGAGGCTACAGCAGCACTTACGCAGCACGGACGGCCCTCAGACTCAGGCCCCCTGGATGGCATGTGGCCCCCAGCTGGCTTTCGACTGGGTTACTCATCATCCCAGATGCTTGGCGCCCGCTGTCGCCAGGGTGACCCCATTATGCCTCCCACCGGGCTCTGCCACCCCCCACCCCCACCTCGCCCCCCTAATGGGCGAGTATAATTACTGCGAGGCCCATCTACTTTCACGGTGCTGCTTGGCGCAGCAATAAATAAATAAACCTCCCACTGATGTTTGAAGGAATTTCACCGGGGTTGCTAATTGAAAGCGATCAGCGGAACGCGTTAATATTTGAGCAGCAGAAGTTAATTAAATTATAAGTCAGGCTTAAAAAGCGCGAGCATGTGTGTTGTGGGAAATTAAATGATGAATCACCCCTGATTTGGCCCTCATGCCGACCTGGAGATGGCCAGCTGTAGGACTTATGGCTCCATGAAGACCTTATCTACCTTATCTCAACCACGCCATGAAACTTTACAGAGTCTGCAGTGAGGGAATGGGGACAGGTTTGTTTTTGATTAACAAATTCAAAGGCTACACGAGTCCTGGGTCAGGGCCCCCTGACCTCAGTAACACACCCAGACACACAGCATTTTAAAATGAACACTTCACTCATGTAGAGAGAACAAAGTAATTATAGTAAAATTACATTAATTAATATTCAAATCACTTATGCAGAGAACCTGCGCAGTTTTTTGTGGGGGAAGTATTTAAGGTTATATATATATATATACACACACACACACACACACACACACATCAGAGATAGAAATGAAGAATCGCTCCAGGTAAGAGCCCATTTCATTAATTCACTTTTACGTAGCTTAGCCTCTGACCACTGTGCTCCCTCAAGGTGTTACTTCAGAAAATAATTTCATATTTGATGAAAACTCTTTTTTCTAATTTTAAAATATTCGGATGTTCTTGCCTGGGACATAGAGCTTGGCTGGGAGGTTTATTTAACCTCTTGGTGGACACAGATGGGCGTGGCCGGTTGGCATGCTGGGAAAACAAGCGCATTTACAGTGCTGGCTGTGTTACAGATGGCGTGTCAGCAGTGAGCATCGACGCCGTGTCCCTCAGGGTGAGCAAGCTCTCCCAGCAGCGTAATCAACAGAACTTACCGAAGACTAAATGACCTGCTAACCAGCCACCCAGGTATGGGACCGATATGGGAACAACTGAAGCACAGCGGTGGGTGTTGTACTTCACGAGCCGCAGTCATAAACATCACACCATCAAGAGGCACCAGTGCTTCTGCACTTTGGGCCACAGGTTTGATGTTACTTTCTTGTAAGTAATAAAAACGTGAAAAAGGACCTGCCACACGTTTTCCCCGGTTGACCCAACTCCTGATGTCCTGGACCACTCTTTCTAAATAAATATATGGCAAAAGTAACCATCCATCCATCCATCCATTTTCCAAACCGCTTATCCTTACTGGGTCGCGGGGGGTCCGGAGCCTATCCCGGAAG
>JAODJX010000015.1:5158989-5172278 GCA_026776945.1 Isichthys henryi
CAGGCGGAGACTCGAACCCGGGTCCCAGAGGTGTGAGGCAACAGTGCTAACCACTGCACCACCATGCCACCCCGCAAAAGTAACCATGACACCTAAAACACCTGAACTTTATATAGCCATGATTAAGTGCCATTCAAATTTACAAGACGACAAAAGAGCACGACGGTCGTTACAGCGAGGGTTCGATACGCCCGAGATTTCAAACAGGGTTTCAGACAGGGAACAAAGTTTCATCCAAGATTTTCTATTTACACTGTCTGGGAAAGTCAGGTTCTGGTTTGAACCCTGATATATTCATGTTAATATTAAAAAAACAACAGAGAAAGATCAGGATGACCACTAACAACACACATAAAGTATAAGTTTTAAAAGCTTCCATTTCAGCTGTGCTGATTGAAGAATGGTGAGATACTGCAGTCACAATGGCAGCATCATTAATTCATCGCAAACAGAGGGTTTGGGTGTGTCACTTTGAAAAATGTTCAAAACGGCCAGTCTGTAATAAGATCACTAAGAGGAATTCTGCCTCATTAAGATTTCATCAGAAAATTCTCTTTCATATGAAGCACCCAATATAGGCTGTCAGAATCAATCAAGTCTGGAGGAGGACAAAGCCGAAGCAGACAGGAAGCACGGCGACCCAGCAGCCGGGCTCTCTGGTCAGGACAGCTGAAGATACAGCTGGCCCCCTGCCGCCATCAGTCGGGAACCGTATGGCCTGTGGTGGGCGCTCCGAGGCAGGGCTTGCGTTTGGGACAGTGCCTCACCATGGTCTGAACCTATAGGTCAACATTCACTGTGAGCGTCATTTGGCTGACTGACTGACTCTCACTCACAGAATTAACAAACCAGAGCATTTAGGTGTCTTCAAATTCAACTGTCGGTGTTGTAAACCAAAATGCAGAAGAACTGAAATGGTAAGAACATCACTTAACTCCGTCAGTACTGTAAAAATTCCGAAGCCCATCAGGAGTTCTCCGTAGTGGAGATTGTTCTCCAGGAGGGTTAGGGTTTCTAGCTTTTCACACAAGGAAAGGGTATGAAAGGTGTCTGGGGAGATCGTCACAGTACCTCCTCAGGTCATCTGGGTTACCAGAACATACAAAAATGCATCACTAAGAGGACAACACAGCCAGAAGCGGACCCTACAAGTCCAAGAGGTTTGGTCAGCTTGCCCCGGGAGGGAGTGTGAGGTGATGACCGGATGCCATGAAGGAACCTGAACCGAACTCACCTGACCTACGATCAGCGGAACCACCACGGTCATGAAGAGCTGGGAGAAGATGGAGGAGAATGGCACCGAGGAAGAGGAGCCCAGCTGAAACAGAGACACCAGGTCACAGGGCACTTTCTGGAAGGAGTAGAATATACAGGGCAGGCCCACCAAGATACAGGAAGATTGCTGGGAGACTGGCATGGGGAGATGCTGAGCATACTGCCCTGGAGGTTGCCGTCCATTAGGATGCATTAACACAACTGTTGACCTGTATATGCAAAGTCCTGGCCCCAGAACTCAGGGTTTTTTTAATATGAGTAAGTGTTTTAGTGCTCCGCCAGAACTGGACCGGAAACCGTCTGGCAAACAGTACACCATTAACATCTCACGGAGGCAGATGAACATGCCGTGGGAATTACAACATAATGCATAAAGACAGCCGGCCTTGGGAGAAGCGAGAAGGACATTAACTCTGAACAGAGACAAAAGACCAAAGCCAGAGAAGATCATTTATATTTACACTGCACATCCATCAGAACACGAACGGTACTTATTAAGGAAATATTTTCAGGAACGAGTCAGTCAGGAATTACAATAGGGCTTCATTACAGTTGGAGGTGAGGGATTATGGATGATGCCTTCAGCTGATGCATGGAGCATCTTTGGCAGAATGAGCTGCTACCAAGACAGGAGATTATTAAAGAGTGCCGGGAAAGCCACGGAGGAGGCATACTTACGAATATGAGGAGCAACACGGGAGTGACCACTATGCCCTGAAAATGAGAGAAAAAGAGATGAAACTGCAAGCAGGAGGACAACATACTAACCAGTCCTGATTAGGGTTGCAAAATTCTGGGAGTTTTCTTAGTTAGAAACTTTCCATAAGAATTAACGCAAATCAACTGCAAAATTGCAGGTTAGCCTAACAGGGAACTTAAATGTAGTTGGAAAAACCATCGTGTAGCATAATCTTGGTTAAAACAACCAGATTTAATGCAATTCAGTTTAATTTCAACCCTGCACTACACATTCCCTAGAATTAATGCAATTCAGTTTAAATTTTGACCATGCACTGTAAATTCCCCAAATTTAATGCAATTAAATAGCAAATACCAAGTTAAAATGTGTTTATTCAGTAGCTAACTACCCGGTAAATCAGATATACTAAATGTACGCTAGCTAACACCATTTAATTGACAATTGAACCACTGAGACCCAATTTCCGCACAATGCACTGACTGAGTTTAAAAACAATAACTCAGAAACCCGCCGAACACCGAACATGACGGCAATAACAGTAATTTTATTATGTAACCAAGTGCTTGTGAGTAATTACGAATGCACAAAAACACCCCAATAGAAGCATCTGCATCAAACACACACTGTTTGTAAGTCATATTATGCTGGCTGAAATGGTCCGACTGAGCTCAATTATTACAGACAAAACACCTGTTATAGTCTATAACACCAAAATGCAACATTCTATTTATTAGGAAGTCATTTACTTCATATTTCTGCAGTATTCATTCACAAAAGTTTACATATGTCTGTTTGATGTCGAGCTCCTTCAAAACGGAATATTTCCAAAATTCCCCAACTTAATTTCCCATGAGAAGTTTCCGGAAATTTTCTGCCCCTTTGCAACCCTGGTCCTCATGTGGAGAACAGGATGGTTTTACTCTAGTTTTTACAAAGCATGCAAACCCAGCAGAACACCTAGGAAGGCGTACAGGGAAAAGAACTGCTGGAAACATTACTAGCTTCCTGACAAGCTCCTCATGTCAAATTAACCTGAAACAATAATACAGTCACTCTCGAATACATTACTGTCATGTAAACGCTCAAGTGGCTTGGAGGAGCCCCCTGGAGAGCGGGCAGAGGACGCAACACTTCAAACCGTGTCACTTACGGAGACCTCAACAAACTCCGGGAGTCGTCGCCATTCACAATTAATGAGACGTCCAACTCACGTAAACAAAAGGAAGCAAGTCGGGCAGTTAACCCTGTGTGACACCTTCCTGCCACTTCACAGGAAACAGCCCCTGCATCTCTCCGTGACATCAGTTACTATGTGACGAGTTATGTGTGTCCGAAGCTTGGTGGTTCTGCATTGTATTTTTGTAGTTCAAAACACGTTAAGCCTTTCTACATTAACCATACTGATGCATAAGGTGCATTATCGGCTGGGTCCGGATTAACCTACAGATCGGTCCAGACTCCGAGAACCCCGATATTAAGTCCAGTAAAGGCAATTTAAAATGAGAACATATGCTGAATCAAAGCCTTTCTTGGTCGTACCTTTGCTAATCCATCCCATCTGACCTTTATCATCGATGCCTCCTTCTAGATGTGTTTGTGGAGCGTGTCCATGGTTTGGAAACCATTGCCGTCAACACAAACACTGAGGCATCTGAAAAGTCAGTCTGGAAAGCTATGCAACACCCATGAACGGGGGGCAGTGTGCGGCTCGGTGAGTCAGGCCACTGTGCCAGTGATCGGAAGGTTGCTGATTCAAATCCCAGAGCTGAGTGTATTTACTGTTGGGCCCTTGAGCAAAGCCTGATTACTCCAGGGACCGACTGACCGTGTTTTCTCAAAAATGTGCGCTGCTTTGAATAAAAGTGCCAACTAAATTAAAGTTAAAATGTCTATGGTTCCACAAGCAGTTTATCAATGGCTTTCACCCAATACAACAGCCATACATCTCCTATAATCCCAAAGCTAAAACTACTCCACATTGTGCAGGTAATCGAGTTGGCCGGACTGAGGCTTTTTCGATTTATTCTTGAGTGTTATGTTTGAGGTTTGAAAACTGACAGCTTGAGGGAGAGGAGGCATGATCAGTCCAGACTGTCACAACAGGCAGGGAGTGGAGTGACGGCAAGGGAGTCTTTCCTTTAATGTCTTTAAACAGGACTTTCTCCTTTAAATAACTATTCCACTTCAACATATACTGAAACTGATTTAAAAGGCAAATTAGCATATGGCAAATGATGAAAGCAATTGTGATTTCATATAACGTCAAAAAATCCTGCCATTGTTTAACTATATTCAGTTTAAATATTGAATTGCTTTGCGTGGAAATGTGTCAGCCTGCATGCAGATTAGCGAGCGTAAATGACAAACAGCTTATAAGGTATCCAGTAGATGGCGCACTCTTCTTAAAAAGATTGATAAAACGAACGCTAGTTTTACGGTAAAAAAAAATAAATGAACGCACATTTAAAAAATGAGATTGACACCCAATATGTGATTATTGAAAAATAAATCTCAACTTTAAAACAAAGTAAACAGGTGAGCCATTAAAAACTAGTTCTTTGAGTTTTTTTTAACTAATAAACAAAACAAAAAGGTTTTAAAAAAATTAAGTAGATGGTAACTTTTGTGCATTTGTCATCATCACTGCAAATTAAGCGCAATTAAGTTGCTGAATATCACAGCCCTAATGAGCTGAGCGCTCTTCAACACAGCTTCAACATTTCCCCTTCCCATGCAGAAACACCCCCTCACCACAGGATGGTGCTTGTGTAATTCAATTTTCACTCATGTGAACCTTTTTGTTTACATAAACATCTCCAAATCAATACTGAAAAGTTTCAATTCTACTTTCTTTTGTCACTGTAAAGAATATACAGGGCTGGATAATAGGGAATGAAACCGCATCTGATTAAAAAGCACTTACGTACACCTAATTGATTTAAAGCCAATAAAATGGGGGTCAGATCTATTACAACCTGGGTACACATCCATTGCTAAAATAATTAAAATGCTTCTTTAATATTTAACAGGTATGTTTACCCATTTCCTTTACAATTTCCTCACGCCAATAACCTTAATTGACCAGACAGTGGAATAAGACACAATTAAAAACAAGGTATTTCATTGCACGTTAATTTAAGACCAACACCTCTAATGGGCAGCTGCCGTATTTCCAGCCAATTAAAGGAAAGCAGAAGTGCAGGGCGCAGTGCAAAAACATGCCCAGCGCTACAGACATTCACAGTCCTGCATTGTCGCTTCCAGAATAAAAAGATGAAAAATGCCACACTTCTGAGAGCAGCTGAGGAGAGAAGTCGGACAGAACCATGCGGCTCAAATTTGGTGAGCTGTGGGGAAGAGTGATTCAGGCTGCAGTCATGAGGGGAAACCAAGACGTCCGTGTAGGTCTGTCTAAGAATGACAACTAGGAAAGAAAAAACACAAAACAATGCCAATAACTGAAACTGAGGACGACGTCTTGACGTTAGCTAACATCTACTACACATAATCAGAAATTCTTCCAGGTGACCTCATAGTCATAAGGCAAAAGTGAGAGGAATAAACCGGGCCGTGTGCTGCCTGGGCCACCTCCGCGGCTAACCACTGGCCACCAGGGCTCACGACGACCATCATGACTGGCTGAGATGACCTCCCAACATCTCTGCCCTTCTGAGCTTACAGTCGCCATCTGGATGAAGACCCTCAAGCAGAGCCTGAAGGCACTCCCCCCTTGGTAATAAACACTCTCCTCCACCTTTCAGCCCCCACCATGGAACAGAGGAGCAGCTACAGGCCAAACAAAGGCCTGAAAAAACATTTATCATTGTTCATTTATCATTATCTCAGCAATAGCTGAAATACCAAAAATACACATAAAATTTCATGACATACAAAACTAGCAATCTGAGTACAGCTTAAGAGGAAAAAACAGCTTATAGATTAGTGTAGTGTACCTCAATTCTAAAGAAAACCCTACTAATATTCAACACTGCCTTACAGGTGTCAGCAAACAGGACAACGACTGTCTATAATGCAAGTAAAAACACAGCACACCCACATAGGAAATGACATCAGCAATGACAACATCCCAGCGAGACACCTGAATGAAGACAAATGGCCAAATCACCTCTATCACAAGGTCATGAAGACACCAGTTATAAGAGGAGGCCCAGAACACACTCTGGAAAACGGGTCTGCCAGCGGAAGATGGTGCCACACAAACGAGGCTGAACAGGGAGAAATCAACACTTCAAGTGAAAGCAGAGCTCCAGGCGAGCTGCAGGGGGAGCCGTCAGCAAGCGGGGACTTGGCAGGCGAGCACGGCTTCCACTGACAGCCAAAACGGCCATCTAACAGCAGCAAGATGTGCCCCACGAGCCACATCACTCCACAGCTTGGCTTCCCATTTTCAGCGTTTAGGAGCCTGTTCTCTACGCGTCAGAGTCTGTTCATGTGACAGGATAATTAGTACCTAGATTTACCAGGTTTTACCCACAGGGAATGCAGGCTCCAAAGAAGGCCTGTCCTTAAATGAGCCTTAAAACTGCAACTTGCACAATCTGAGAAAACAAAACAAATAACTGATGTTAATTTGTGGGTGCTTGTCATGTGTGTAACACTGGTTACAGTTCTTAAAACTATATTTTCGGGCCTGAAAGTTCACTTCCAAGAAAAGGATTCAGTCTGTGGAGTTCAGGTACAATGGTTCAGTTACTGGTGACCTCACGTTATAAAACACAGATGAAGGCCTGCTGATGTCACTGACCCTGCACACTGGTGCTATAACACTGAACACAGGCGACAGTAGCACTCGTCTGAACTGGTATAAACAGTAGGGGGTCAGTGAACCCGCCCACACCACCCACCAGCCAGATAAACACAGAACGAACCTGCAGTAAATGAGGCTGCCCCTCATTTTCCAATCCTGAGTACATCAGCACAAGGCCAGATTCAGCAGCCCACAGACACCCATGCTCCCTGTGCATTGTATGAGGGGAATTAGTGGGCTTCCACTATGAAACACACACACACTTCAGAGGGGACTGACATCCACCATAAAGACCTCTAATCAAAATGCATATTTTGCTTTTTCTCCAATATGCTCTAATACTCTGAGAGTGTGTTCAGTACAGAGTAAATGAACACATTTTGCTGGGCTTCATTCCAAACAGTCTGTAAGTCGTCGCCACATGACATTGTACTCACATGATGAAGCAGGGAATACTGAAATACAAAGCGCCTCCATGGACTACCGAGGTGGCAGGAAGACAACAAAGGTCTGTATTGGGGTGACTGGCTGGAAGTGAGCAGCTATGGAGAGCCTCCAGCCAGACCCACTGCTCACAGCCCGCAGAAGACCTCTATGTTTAGCTGCATTTCAGAGTAAACCTATGCTGGTCTGCGTGGGTAGTAGTCTGCCCCGTAAGATACAGTAATAATGGGATTTGTGTTTCTTAAGTGATTTTAAGGTTCACCAACTGAGGGCCAGGTGTACAGACCAAATGTACCGACTGTGATAAAATTTGCAGCCGAGACACTGACACCCAGAGGGCAGTGACACTGCTATAGGTCAGAAAACCAGGGCAGTAATTAATGCATATTAATTCATTTGACAAGTCCCATCCATAAACCATTAGGCTACATACTGCTTTTTTAACTAATGATCTGTATCAGATTTTCATAGATCAGGTACTATAACATCATAATCATAATAAAAACCTTCTGTAGCTGTCCTTTATGGCAATCTCCACGGCTCAGCTGAATTCCCCCCCCCTCCCCTGCCGCCCCCTCCACAAAGATCAGGAATATGAGGTGGAAAGGCGCTGTTCAGCTTGTTAGTCAGTGGAGGACCCCATCATCACTCTGGGGTCATCTGGCAGTCTGGTCTACTCCTGCCCTCCCGTTGGCAGCCTGTCTGCCATCACCACATAGCGTGTGGCCTCAACTGGGATTCCTTTAGAGGTCACACGATCAAAGGCCATGCTCCCGCCTTGATGGGTTTTGCATAAACACAGTAACTAATCTCACACCAGGCTGAGACTTAATGGACCAATACTAATTAAGAGTTATACGATTACAATCTTTAAATCATGGAGACTGCATGTACAAGTAAAACTTTCTGTGCATCTAAGACGGTGGACTCAGAAGGTGGACCGACAAGAATAATTACAGGACTCAAATTGTTCATATTTATTGTAAATCTAAGACTGCTGACATCCTAATGAAGCAGGTAGTGGTTCTGGGGCACGCAGGAGTCGGACATATTTGAGTGCGCATGTTTGTGTTCCCAAAAGCCGCTTCTCATATGGTGCCAGCAGCCCGCGAGTGTGTGTGTGGGGGATTTTCGGGGCCGACCCGGCGGTGCTCCGAGGCCCGACACTCTGGCGGAGCTACACAGGCGGGGCAGAGCGCTTTTTAATGAAGCGACCCGGTCCTCAGCTCTAATTTTCAAAGGAGAGCGAGATTAAAGTCAAAAGGTCTCCCCCAAAGACACTGTGCTCGTCTCTTTGAAAATACCCCAAGTGTACAGAGACCCGTTTCCCTCCCCCGCCAAAACGAAAAAAGCGAGGACGTGGTCAGGCCCTTGGATTCCCTGGTCCTGTCGTGAACACAGCACGTGCAGGAGGAGACCATGTTTCACAAGGGTCACTACTCGACGAAGCCAACAACGGGTACATTTCTTCCACCATGTGGAAAGCAATGTGCAGACGCAGGCGCATACAATGAATAATTCATATTCCCCGGGACACCCCTGCTAAGATGGCACGCCCCTCAGCACCTTCACTTCAAATTTGTCCTGTCTTTAGTCTCCCCTGTTCATCTGCATTTCTGATAGCTGCCCCAGTCAGATGCACGGCACGACGCTCCAGGAAAACACTCTTTCATCTATACATGCTTACACACCATTTCGAAACACCGTTATCCTCCACAAATCTGGGAGTCCAAAAAAAATAAATAAATCATAGTTTTCTTCCTCCATTTCCTACTGATTGATTTTAAATACAGCAAATATTTCTTGAGAGTCAAAATGATTCTCAAAATGCAAAAGCAACAGAAGGCAGATCTTAAAATTAACTTCTCAGTAAAACCTTCAGAATCTCAGTAATTTTAATCCAAACTGCAAGTGACTCCATTAAAAACAAAGACGACTTAAATGGTGGACCCATCGTGTCAGGAAGGTTTCCCAATGTTTCCAGAAGACATAATCAGACATTTTAATTTTTATTAGCCGGTCGAGACACAGCTTACATCAATGGGTTGCATGTGTCAAAAGCCCTTTCTTCTAGCCACGCAGAGGGAGCTCTGAACGTCGGCAGCTTGGCATCGTTTGTTACCGGGAAGCGGACGAGTCTCTCTGTCTGTCAGGAACTCCAGCAGACATACTTTCCCATGGGCTCCTCAAAAAGCATCTGCCAAGCAGGCAACCTGACACAGCCCAGCAGTTACAACAAAAATCGTGTTTAAAACAATACTTCTGCGAGTGTGGGGGGATGGGTCCATGTTCATACATCCTGATGCCTACTTCAACGTCTCACTTTCCCTTGCTTTACATAATACTTCACATGGACAGTTCCAGTCCTGTTGAGCGCAGTACAGGCAAAACACCTTCCAATGGGGCAGGAAGCCGGGACAGAATGGATACGACTGAGGGGGTACGTTTTGCCAAAGGTCTGATTTGTGATACAATAGTTTCCAAGAAAGCCAGAAGTACATCAAAAAAAAATCAACGGAGTGTGGTGCCTCCAGAGAATGTCTAACCCATACAGGGCTCCCAGGGGCCCTAAAAGCCAACAACGTGATGACAGGAGTCAGGAAAACACAATGGATTCCGCAGAAGTGGAGCAAATTGGGGCTGGTGCAGACCTTTTAGTGTCAGGCTCAAAACATCCAGTCCAGGAGATTAACCAGTGAAATGGGTTGAATTTCAGCACACTTATGCTGGAAGAGACTTAGGCATCCCAAGTCACACTAATCACAAATCAGCTTCACACTCAATTTACTCACACAATCTGTATTTCCCACATACAACACAGCTTAGGAAAATCAAAATACAAAGAAAATAAAGAAATATTTCTAGACTGTCAGACTGATGTACTTCTCACATTTAAGAGGTGTCTCTGAGCCTGTAGGTCATTTTACGTTATGGAATAGCGGTCTGAAGCACAACCCCACCAATCCAACACCACACTAGTGCCGTGGTTTTAAGCATTTTCAGAAGTTACTGCGGTGTCCCAAACAAATGTCTGTAAAGTAAGATGCTAACTGTGTTAACGTTGAGGCAGACCCAGAACTGGGGCGGGGGATATAACTTTATTATTGTTCAGTTAGTTCCTTTTGCTCATTTGCTCCTCTTCTTCAGTAATTACAGCTGAGGATAAACCCTGTTAATTAAATATTAGTTACCATCACTGAATCACGTGGTGAAAGATATGGGTATTTATGTCTGTAAGGCAGTTCTCAAATGCCACTAAAATCTAATATTTTATTCTGTTTTTCAATTATTGTTAAGCAGGAATCCTAAATGAGGGGAGGAGGTAATAAAATGAGCTTGCTAACTTTGAGCAATTCTCTGTGGCCCAATGATCAGATGGTCTGAACGTCTGAAATGGATGTAAATTATATTCATGTATCATTAGTTATTAACACTACAGCTACATACGCACAATGATTTCTTCAACAATTAGACCTTAACATTTCTGATTATTAATTAGTCAAGGGACATTAAGAGGCCCAACATGAATATTTGATCTTACCAAAAACCAAGATGATTTACATCAACAAGAGGAGAATGTAGTATCACGTTTTATTTACATTTTAAACAATATTTCACTCAAATTCCAAAAAATAAGCAAACAAATTGTATATTGTACAAGCTTATAATTGACGTTGAGATTTTTTGCATGAATGATTCACAAAACAGTTTCGTTGAAGCAGATTAAGGAAAATCGGACAGGAATATAACGTGCTAAACACACGTAACAGTTTATCATCCACCATACTACCTTACCTTTTGCTTAATTGGGGCCGGGGGGTACAACTCAAAGTTACCCACACTATTCATGTGTGGTTTAATTACTCTACTGCCATGCTTAAAACCCTGATTTGACAGTTCAGAGTAGAGTAGAGTACTGCTCTCTTGTATTGATCCCTCAGATCGCCAGATTGGACAGAGCCACAGAGTGCACTACATTCGCTCGCTCGCTCACTCAGCATTAAATTACTCTCAAAACCCCAGACCACACGTGCGTATGCGGTTGCGAGCAGAAAACCTACCCTCTTTACGCACTCACGATCTCTGGACCATCTCTACGCACTCGGGTCTGCACAATTTGCTCTTAAACTAAGTTAACATCTTTCAGAGATCCTATCTTAATATTGCACGATTGAGGTGGTAATCGGAATCATACATATATGTATAAATCTCCCACCCTGTGTGTACCTTACACTTTGGCGTCAAACCACCTTGTGTTTCCGCTGTTGTATCTGGTTCGGTGCTCGTTGAGTGCCTGTGTTACTCATTTTCAGGACTGAATAAAAGAGAGATGTTCTCTCGGGAGAAGCTGGCTATGGGGCAAGCTAACCAGCTAGGAGCAGGAGCGCGACCGCCAGGAGTACCTGACCAAGGTAGCAGAGGTGGCATTCTGGGGCTGTGAAGCAGCACTCTTCGGCCAGGAGGATGCAGTTTGGGGCTTGGAAACCCAGTTGGCCCAGAAGCACTGCAAGCTGCAGGAGGCAGAAGCCATGGTGTGGAGCTGTGCAGAGGCAAAACTCACTCTTGAGGC
The DNA here is from genome assembly GCA_026776945.1 of Isichthys henryi. Taxonomy (NCBI): domain Eukaryota; kingdom Metazoa; phylum Chordata; class Actinopteri; order Osteoglossiformes; family Mormyridae; genus Isichthys; species Isichthys henryi. The sequence goes on from JAODJX010000015.1 coordinate 5,170,747, forward strand.
CCAGCTCACGAAAGACCACTACCAGCCATGGCAGGAGGGCTGCTTGGCACGCCTGTGAGAGGCTTCTCATGTCGTGGTGCAGGAGCAACTGTGCAGGGCTGCCTGACTCTACGAGCAGGAGGCCCTGCGACAGGACCAGCCTGTCGCCCAACATCAGGGCCCCACTAAGAGGGGTAGAAAAAGGACCATCTCCAGCCGCTCTGCTGGCTGCCCCTAGAGAAGGGGGTCTAGCTGTGGGAGTCGTTGGGAGTGGTGTTCCCTGACCAGGAGGACTCCCTGGAAGGGCTACCAGATCAACCTAAGCCGTGTAAAAAGAAGTGTCAGCAGCCCGGGGGATCTGACATGCCAACACCCACCAGCAGCTAAGCTTCACCAGCGCTCGCGATCTGACAGCTACCACCCCCCCACCCCTTCATCAGAGACACACTGGCAGTGTCATCAGGCCTGCAACAGAGATGCAGGAAAACTATCACCTATCTATAAAAATACTCTGCATGTTACGACACACTTAATCCAATAACTGTTCCATTTGCATATTCTGTACATGTATGCTCTGTACTCCAAACAAAAAATGATACATATTAATGCTGCGCAGTTGACAACATTACCTTCTCAATGTGCACTGAAAGTGCAATATTAACCCAACATTTCAACATGGTTCTAACACTAAACTGAGATATAATTAGTATCACGGGAGCATTGCTTCCAGGATGTAAACTGGTTTAGTGATGTTGTAGGAAGAAAGATACCATGTTGTTCACAATGCTATTTACTGTACAGTGGTCCATTCTGCAGTGATTTATATATACACATTAAGATGAAGTGGAAAATTCCAGCAATCCTGCGCTGAATTTCAAGCACTGCTTGAAGTACACACACATCTGATTCCGATTACCACCTCGAATGTGCAATATTAAAACAAGATCGCTGAAGGATGTTAACTTCGTGTAAGACTTCCTTGCTCCGACGTCATGACAGAGCATGAAACTGGTTGTTCTCTCATCGGCTGCTCAGTGATCATCTTCTTCTTCCATATCAAACAGTCAATCATAGGATTCTAAGTGACCAATCAACTAAGTAGAAAAATGAGCCACTGTTTGTGCCACCAAAGTCTCAAAACTCAACCTATCAAAAGACTGAGTGCTGTGCAAACGCGAGGGCATAGAGAGGATGGGTTTTCTGCTCGCGAGAGCATACAGACGCGTGGTTATGTGCGCGAGTTTTGAGACTAATTAAACGCCATATTCCCCCTTCCCCGCCCGGAACGACAACCCCGCGTGCCCTTTAATTACCACCGCAGCTGCACCCCCTGCTCTATCCATCACCCCCAGCATGTTGTTAAAACTCCGGGCCCTCTGATGGGTCTCATAAAGTGAATCGATACATCGAGCGGGTCGGCGGCCACGGAGCCCAGGCGCTAACGTGTTTATTTGCGATCCGGCTGTCCAACGCGCGCAGGTAGCTGTCACGCGCTTAGATATAATGGTTAGGGTTCATTTCCATTTTCTGTAAATACAAGAGGTTAAATTATA
>JAODJX010000015.1:5172308-5184578 GCA_026776945.1 Isichthys henryi
ATATACATACACACACACACACACACACACAATTAAAAATGAAGCGACGTGTGTTTGTTGATACGTTGCGAAAGAAACGTGAAACGAAATAAGATAAACTTACCAAAAAGCTGCCGAAGGCGGAGTTAAATATGGCAGCAGCCTGTAAGGGAAAGAGAAGGCGGTGAGAGACAGCGAGCGGGAAACGGCGGCGACTCGCCACGCGCCACGACGAGCGACTCCATCGCGGCGGGAATCTCGCGCCACGACGAGCGACTCCATCGCGGCGGGAATCTCGCGCCTAGTCGCCACTGAAGCAAGGTAACACCCGGCAACATGGACATAAAAACACAAACTGAAGGATGGAGTGGGAAGGTACACGGGTGCCCCGATAGATGGACCGCGGAACCCGAGGGGTCAGGTAACTTTAGGAGCATCATTAAGAATGCAGGGAGGAACAATCATGAAATAGTTAGCTACGAATAATTTAATGCAAACCGATAAAACTTAATAAAAGCTTGAACTATATACAAAAGAAAGATGCTAAAACGAAAGATTACATCCGAGTTACAAAATCAAACAGAAAAGACATGCCTTTACAGACCCTCTTGTTCGGAGGTGTTCCACCGTACCCGCCTGTCTCATCTTACAGCACAGAGGCTGTACACCGAGCCCTCAGCAGGGAACACCTTTATTCGTTAGAGTCTTAAAGTATTACAAACTAAGCAGGAAAAAACAACGCATTCCCAAGTCAATGTATTTTATTCACAGAAATTTTCCGATAATTCACCCCACAGAGGAACATACCTGCACGGAATCTGCTGATCAATGTTAACAAGTCAGATATCTATGTGGCCATTAACAAGCCTCAGGATGACCTTGTTCGTTAACTAGTTTACACCACCTTTACCCCAGATACTCCTCAGCTCGTGGGCTGGAGCAGAGCCCAGAACACCTGGACCAACAACAAAAAGACATGCTGTTGAATGTAGGGTGGGGGTCAGGTCAGTTAATTCCCAATACCACCACCCCCCCCCCCACACACACACACACACACACACACACACAGAGGCACATCCAGCTATGGGAGGCAGTGCAGATACTACCTGGTGACAGGAGGGTTAACAGACTGAACTCAGTCCAATGGCTGCCCGGTGCCAGACACAGAGTGATACCACGGTTCCTGCCCCAAACTAGGCTGTAGATTGACTGCATCAGAAGTCAGACTCCAAAGAGATGAGCTCTTGCATTCCCATTCATTACTAATTCAACGACGTTGATAATTTCATTAGATTATTAGTTTCCAAGCGTTATAAATGAATAATGGCAGCTGGTTGGGAACAGGGCTCAGCATGTGAGCCAGCTGAGGACCCCCTGTGTACCCAGAGCCACACAAACATATGGTAGTCTGTTCGTAAGTTCACTGATCATCATCATCTTGGCAACTGGAAAAACCCAAATATTTTAACTGGTCTCTCCTCAACTCTGGCGGAGAGAGGTGAGGATTCACGGGAAGGTTGGAAAGGGACTTCCAAAGATGGGGTGTTCATCTGCTCCCAAAGACCAGACACTTCAGACAGAGGGAATGTGAACTTTTTGATTTTTAAGAAAGCCACAAAACAGGTTTGATTTCAGCCAAGCAGAATCGATCCAACATAACTCTTTTGGCATTTTAAATATTATAATAATGAAAGGACCAGCTAGAAAGAGGTTCTTAAAAATTCACATCATTACATGTTGGTTGCAGCTGCACATGTACAAAGAAAGGGTTGCCCTGGGTCACACTCGGTTGGCCCACAGAACCGCACCACTTTCATCCGGAACACAATCTGAATGTTTACTGCAAACTACCGACATGATGATCATACATTCAGGAGAAAGAGCAAAACATAAGAGCAGAAATTCTGTAAAAGGTTGATTCAGTATAGCGGCATGAGGTGCAGTGGGATGTTTACACACATCACAGATGCTGCTGTGAAGCAGGTCGAAGTCACCAGCATCATTAAGAAAACAAGATGAATTTGATTTTAAAAATCACAGACCGAAGGCCATGATCCTCTGAACTTTGAACAATACACATACTGATTAACCCGCACGAACATAATAGAACATAAACACAGATAGTGGAAAAAACCTAATGGATTAATCAGCATCTCTTACTAAATTAAATGGTGACACTGATATGGACAAACCTACTCCAATTATATGTCGAAAGTGTGAACTGAACATGACTCTCATGACGATAGGAACCTTACCATTCACAGCAGTCTGTGACACATTTCCGGTACGTGGCTAATGGAGTGCAACATAAAAATAAATAAAAATGTCTAGAAGGTTCACAGAGCTTTCATTCCAGAGCGACACAAAGCTCGCGGCAGGTCCAATATGTGACTGTCATTCAAGGAGACGGTACACTTCATAATGAAAAAATAATTACTTGGGGACAGAAAGAAATAAGTCAAAGGATATTATGTTTTTTTTCTTTTTTTTTTTTTTTTAAGCGGAATACATGGTACATTCTTATGAACATAAACACCGTCACAGAAACCCCAAATCAAGATAAAAGGAACGCAAGTTTAAAAGTCCGCCCTGATGAATGCAGAAGGTGCCTCTAAAGCAACAACAATGTAATCAGCGGTTTGTTTATTGCCCTTAAGACTCCATTAACGCAACAATAGTAGCAGAATGGCACAGCAACAAAAAAAATGATCTAACATGTAAATGCATAAAGGAGAGCTGGAGATTTACTAAGGATGGCTGAGTCGATCACATGATGAGCCACATGGGTTTTGTGGCTCTGCAGGTCTCTGTGAACTATGAACGCGATGGGGACATGTCTCATTCCCGCCGGAGGGAGCTTGCCCTCTCAGAAAACTAAAACAAAAAACTCTTCCTAGCCGTTGGCTCTGAGCAGAAGTCTAGTAAACACTTTCAAAATGGGCGCAGAAAAATAAGGGAAGGAAACCAAACACTGTAATTTGAGAGGCAGACTGAAGCTGACACAGTGTTAAATACACATTACGCTTTGGTTGATTTATAAGCCTGGTCAGACGCCTCCATGCAACTGAAACTTCAAAACAGATTCTGGTCCTTGCACCTGAACTAGTCTTCAGCTAAAGAGCAGTCAGCAGTCCCGCATAGGGGGCACATTTAACAAAAAAGGGGGCCAGTGAGTACCCTTGGAGGGTGGAGGCAGGGCACCACCAGATCACATCCACACTTCTGCAGGCTTTTTAAGTCACCCCTCCCCAACTCCTTATGGAATCCTGTCTCACAAGCCTTACAGTCACTCAAAAAGGGAGAAAACAGTGAGATTCAATCTCAGATAAAAGCTGCTGATGTAACGTCCGGTTCAGTCATTGTCATATAATGACATCTGTCAGGGGGTCCTCAGAGGTCCGGGGCCCCACTGCCAGCCCCCCTATTTATATCTGCTCTCATTTTTGCTGATTAATAATGCAGTGCCAGCACGCAAAAAGGACGCCACCGTTTTGGGTCAGCATGACAGACCCCCATCGATGTGTTAAACGATAGGACAAAAAGCTCAGTTACATACTTTAAATATGCTACTAATTTTTATTTATGATCATTCTTTCCAGGAGATCGTGTGAAAACGTATTTGATCTGAAGGTATTTGTCACCGGTACAGCAATACAAAACGAGTGAGGACAGCCAGAGGCCAGCACACATGAAGCAGCTGGGGTTAAGGGCCCGACAGTGATACAAATACTTGACTGGCCACAGAATTCGGTCCCACAGGCTTCCAGTTACAGGCACAGAGCCCTGACCTGCTGAGCTTCCCGCTACTCGTATAAAATATTAAAACGATTGTATCTAATCAGGTCTGACGATTTCCAAAATGAGGAAAACCTTGTGTGTGATAAGCCTCTAATTGTAAAATTATCCGTTAAACTTAAAACAGCTTTTAGTGTCATTTGTGATATGAGGATATTAGAAATTTATACTACAGAAAAAAAAAGTAAATCTAGCAAAGCCTTCTCCTCCACACGGCACATAGCCAGACCAGGGAGGCAGGTGTAAAGGCGTAACAAGATGTCAAAGTAAACCTGGGGAGCTGTTTCTGAGACTTTCGCTCCCTGCAGACTCTGTATGAATTACAGGCTCTGTGACCTGGATGCAGATCGTTACCAAAGGACTCTCCTGCTCAGGCCATGCAGGATTCTCCATCTGTAATTCCCGCATGAGCAAGCAGGCTCTCTCATCTTTAAGTGTAGAACAGTGGGAACTTTTGGTGCCCACCTCCAGGCCTGGATGTCATGGCACATCTGTGAGTACCTCAGGCTGTGAGCAGTAAGAATGCAGTCTGAGCTGGAAGCAGGAGGGAAGAAAGTTTGTCGTTCACAAACAAACATCGCAAACCTTTCACAGATCTTCCCGTGAAAGCGTGAATCCAGCCGGCTCTCTACCTCCAAATTACAACTTTGAGCAGCTTTCAGTGGAACAGCACCTACTTTATAACAATAACAGATTATGGGATGGAGAGCAGGCCACTGTGATGGGAAACATTTTCTAAAAGATAAGCAGTAACTATAAACAATCAACAATTTGAAAAAAGCAATTATTTAATTCAGAAAGGGAATTGTGTCACTCATTTCTAATTTTTTTTACTTTAAATAAAAATCAGACGGGGCTCCATTTTATAAAACTCCCTGAGCTTGTAATTAACGCTGCCCCAAAAGAGGGCCACCTTTTCTTAATAATCCTCTCCAAATGAAGAGCTAAATTGTTGTGTATGCACCCCTTCCACCTGCCCCCGGGTACAGTAATGCCTTTTTTTCGTATGTATATGAGCCTGACCCCCGGACTCTTTAATGCAGGTATTCTGCCCCTCTAATCATAAAGCATATTAGTCTTCGTCTGCACCAGGCAGCTCCTAACGACGGGGAGGACAGCTGGGACGGAGGGGGCAGGAGGCTCATGCATTAACATAATAATCCGACTGCTCTCCCACAGGCCCTCGGGCCAGACAGCATGTTAGGTAGGGCCTCTATGAGGGCCTTAGTAGAAGCCGTCTTATTGTTTGCCTGTCAAACTTTGTAATTCCAGGCCTGCAAAACATACAATGTGCTTAAAACTACACATTATTTTCTCTTTTTTTAATCTGTTTGTTCATCATATTTATTTACTTTTAAAGATACATACATGCTATGTTACTTTCTAACTTGTACGGAATTCCCAAAGCAATTTGAAAAAACTTTAATTAATATTACTATTACTAGAATCTAGAATATAACACTTTTGTGTTGGAGGAAAAATAACACATGTGTCCCAGTCAAACTGGCAGTCAATATTTCAAAATATTTTTCCACAAAGCTGAAGAAATTTTAAAGGAACCTTGACAAGCAATAAACAAGTGCCAGGGGTGGTTAGGTGGGCAATTAGTGTGTGAAGACTGATTTTTTTCAAGACAACTCCACAGATTTCACTTAGCACACCCAGACCGTCCCACACATATGACCCAAGAAAGCCCTCTGAGCACACCTCCAAGGCCCCCACCCAGCAGCGGGGGCACCTTCACCACCCACACTCCCACTGGCACTCCACGGGCAGCGCTTTTTAATTGCCGGTGAGGGCAGCTTAGTGTCTGGGTCAGCCCTATTCTCTCCAAGGACGTTTCTGGCCACATTTCAATTACCACCAATTGTGGAACCCGGGGCTGAGCCATGGACAGTTGTCTACCAGAAGCTGCGCTGGGAGTGGCAGCATTATTAGACAGAAGGCCTGGGTGCATCTCCAGGTAGCCGGCGTAAAGCTCCATTCGCATCACAATAACCTGCAACCCTCTGAGGTCCTTCTAATCACACAGCTAAAAACGCAACAGGAGCTAGAGTTTAGAGAAGTCTTATTATACTGATGAAGAAATAGACCAAATATTACCGCAATGAATTTTAAACTCACCCATAGGTGTGCATGTGAGAGTGAATGGTGTGTGAGTGTGCCCTGTGATGGGCTGGCCCCCCATCCTGGGTTGTTCCCTGCCTCGTGCCCATTGCTTCCGGGATAGGCTCCGGACCCCCAACGACCCAGTAGAATAAGCAGTTTGGAAAATGGATGGATTTTAAACTAATAACACTTGACATAAAAAGTCTGCCCTAAGCCAAACCAGAAAAAAGAAACGTTCAGCTTGCTGTTTAAATTCTGCATTTGTACACAGAAAGACGCACTATATTATTTAACCGAACATTAGTTTGTACATTCGTACGAGCTAAAAAGGCAAACCTAGTTCGGAGCTGAACAATAACCCAGCGTGGAATCAGTTGGCCATGGCCTTCAAACACCTCAGGTACATCTTTGGGCTGACCCTCCTCTAATTTCGGCAATTATAATCCTGTGGTTTTTTTTTAGATCGTCAACTCTCTGACTGAAGCCCAAACCTCAAGCACACAAACCCCCAGCCTCATAAATCATTAATCAAAGTACGCACCAAAAGGAAATAGAACCGGAGAATGATGTTTCCTCAGGGCAGCACCCCCCAGAAGCCCCCATGTCCTGCACCACAGCCGAAACCCCACATAACTATCGGGTGGATAACATCCTCATTCTACATCTGATAACCCATATCCTGGCTGGGGCTCCAAGCAGGCACCTCCCGTTTTCTGACAGAGAGACGCCCAAGACTCTGAGCAAGTACCTCCCATTTTCTGAGAGAGAGACACCCGGGTCTCTGAGCAAGTACCTCCCGTTTTCTGAGAGAGAGACACCCGGGTCTCTGAGCAAGTACCTCCCGTTTTCTGAGAGAGAGACACCCGGGTCTCTGAGCAAGTACAGCCCATTTTCTGAGAGAGAGACACCCGGGTCTCTGAGCAGGTACAGCCCATTTTCTGAGAGAGAGACACCCGGGTCTCTGAGCAAGCACCTCCCGTTTTCTGAGAGAGAGACACCCGGGTCTCTGAGCAGGTACAGCCCATTTTCTGATAGAGGACTTATGTATATATAATGATCTGAAAAGACACGCGCACTGCTAGTGACACAGGAACTCTGGTTCTTCAACACAAATGAGCTTTCCTGACTCTGTCTAACATGCACAAATGCTTCAGGGTTAAGATGCTGCCTTTTTTAAATGATAGCACTCATCACCAAACCATGCTTAAAAAAGGAAAAAAACATGATTTGGGGTGTGGTGTTTTCTCAGAGCAGCACTGAAAACCTTAGATCCGCGTTCCTCACAATGTTCAATTATGACTTTTTCTGTTTTATATCCTACGGCATACTCACGCCGAAAGAAAGACTTAATTAGATATACAAATCCTCCCCGATCGTCATTAATGGGAACCGCAGAATAAGCAACACATATTTTGTGCCCATAAGTAATTCTCAGGTACCTTTGATCTCCAGCCCACGGCGAAGGCTGCTGCGCGCCGCTGTCTGGCTTCTGGGACTTTGCCAGAACCAGACATCTGGCTACTTTGTTACCATTGGCTGATCCGGTCCCAGGAGGCCACTCTTATGACACCAGGCAGAGAGTATCCTGGCAAGGAGTATTATCAGCACATTTTGACTGGATTAGGGTGCCAAAGTGATGCTCAAATCTCTACAGGGGTCTTCTGAGCCTTCTCCGCTTGCGGGGAAAGGAGGAGCACTGGTTTTATTTCACAAACCCAAATCTTAAAACGGTGCTCTAAGTATTGCAGGATATCTTCATTTCATCTTGAATCATTTGGAATAGCAAGGCACACTAAATATATACTATATAAATATATATATTTTGCAAGTTCATTTGAATGTAGGTGATTTGATTCCGCAGACATGATTTAAACATCACTGTTGTCATTCACGCATGTCCTGTTGGAGGCGCTGTGACGCAGTACATGAGGCATCCTTTAATATATATCTGGGGGGTGTATAGGCTTGTCCATACCCCAATCAGACAGCAAACAGCTGATCTGATTCTTGAGGGTAAACAGGAGAGTAAAGCAGCTGTACTGCGAGCTAGGCTCCACTACTCCCCTTTAAACAAGAAGACCCCCTGGAAAGACAGGTGGAGCATACATATTAAGGTAGTGTGGCACAGGGTGCTATTCAAGTCAATATGATCTTAGCCCAGGAGAGAACCTCATACTCACAGTGGAATAAAACTGTAAAGTGTAGAAACCACACAATTCATTACCTGCTCAAATTCTTTACACCAGCCTGTCTGTGTTTAGCTGGTCATACCCAAAGGCTCAAACTGCCCTCAGTACCATCAGCCCTGTCTGAACCTTTAGGCTAAATTGGTACACACACACACACACACACACACACACAGACACACACAAAACATGCCAACCAACACTGACTGACTGCTATTTCTGCTTGCAAAAGCAGTGACCCACTGCGAAAAAGCAATGACGAAGGACCGTGTAGCAAAGAGCTGTGTTTGGCACGATCGAGGCTATGACTTTAGCTCGTCGCTTCCGGCCCCAGGTCCTGGTGATCTGCAAAGGCACCAGGTACTCCCTCAAGATAGGAGGCTGCTTCATGATACAGTCTCTTTGAGATACAGTCATCCTGGCATCCTGTCACATCACCACAATGTTCATCAGACAATGACATTCCCAGCCCTTCTCCTGCAGTTTCTGAACAAACCCCGCACTGTCCCAGTGAGTCTGAGGATTTGCACACTCCATGACGGTCCACAAACCAACTCATTCACATCACCCTAAAAGCCAGGGACTTTCACCAGAAGGAAAGGAAAGGAAGGAAAGCAACTGGACCAGATTACGTAAAATATGTGAGGTGAGTGTAACACCCGACTAAAAGCGTATGGCAAAACACGACGGAGAAAATTAGCACATATAACATGAAATCCAAATTGTTAACATTCGTGTTATAAAAATATTGCCATCACCATGAACAGTGTTAAATGCACACACAGCAAAGTAGCTTATTTTCACAAAACATGTCACAGATGACATAAAACAACAAGTTGGCCGCCAGTCTTTTAAGATGCCTACTAGTTAGCCATTACCAGCTAACTGGTGAGCAAACTCAGGCCTCATCCCACAACATTAAGGGCTACTTTACCAAACAATGAGTCTTACCTCATTCCCTCCAACCGCTTTTGTCAATATGACAGCCGAGGAGACTGGCGGAGGCATGCAGCCGACCGTCTGTAACCTGCGGATCAGAACCAGGGCGACTGTGACATTAGGTCAGCACGGCAGCGGCAGTGTGGTCTGCGCACGGCATGAGGCTCTGACACACGTCCTGCTCATCTACATATAATATACATGTACATTCATCAGAGATTGTAATGAAACATTTCGTAGAAAGAGATTTTAAAAAATCATTTCTTCTGCACAGGCTCACATAAATGATACATACCACGCTAAAAAGAACCCATATAATTGCCATAAAGACACATTAAACTTTCCCTTGCCTGGTTCTGCTGTGTGGAAACAGGAATATGAGATTTGCCTTTAAAATAAAAGCAGGCCTTTGTGGACACTATGTTACCCCCCCCCATCCCCCAAGCTGAAAAGCTGACAGCCAGACTGAAGGTCCAGGTTAGGGGAAACGGGGGGTGGGGGGTCAACTGGGAAAGCAGAGCACAGAATCTACCATTACATATGAAGGGGGCATTGAAAAAATATGGAAGGAGGGGGAGGAGGCCATGAATAGGTACAGGATCTCTTCTGTGAAAAATATGAGGCCTGACAAGAACATCTTTATGAACCTTTACCGGGAAACCGAATTCAACCTTCACATCAAAAGCCAATGAATGTGATTTGTGGATCTCTGTGCTGCTTTGAAAGGGGAATGTCGACACTGAAATCACTACGGACATTAATGTCTCTCATGACACCCTCTAAACTTATGAAATAAAAGGGAAGTTACTAGCTGTTAACATTAAATAATATAATGTTTTTGACATCTGTAAATGAAGAGAAATATCCATATTACAAAATACTTCTGCTAAATGGCACTTTTCAAACTTTTGCCAACATGCGGTTCATTCAAGCAATTTTAGAGTGACTGAAATATGTTACATGACGCCAAGTCCTATAACAGCACTTTAACTCTTTCTACTGATCAGCGCTCAAGCAAAAGTAATCTGTGCAACACTAAACCCTTCTGACCGCAAAACCCACTGAACGTGCACAGCAAGATGACAACAGGGCAGCCTGGTAGTTCAGCAGGTACTGTAACAATCTCACTGCCCCTGGAGTCCAGGTTCAGCCTCCAGTTCCATATCGACCTACACACCAACACACACGGAGGCTCTCTTTCCATATTCAAGTTTCTTCCTACAATTTAACAGCCTCACAACAGAAGGAGGTCACCTACCCTTTCAGCAACCACTCATTGATGGCTGTTAACGCCAGCAGCTTCAGGAAGAGCCATATTGCGACGGGGAAGAAGGCCAGAGTGAAGGTCTGTACGAAGAGGTGGAGCTTCACATGCATCAAAGCGCTTGTCAGCTCCTGCGAGACATAACACCAGTGTCTTCAGCTGCCCGAGACAAGGCCACCGATTGGCCCATGGGTCTGGCCCTATCAGAGTCCTACACACGTCATTAAATCATAACATTAGTCTACAAACATCCTGCCACTCATATCTGTGAGTAACTGGTTGAAACAGAAAAACAGAACAGAAGGCAAAACAAAAGATGTAACATCATGCTACATGTACAGATAAGCTGAGACATACGCATTTACTGTTATTAGTGCTGGCATATGGACCATTTTCTAGAACCACACACAAAACAGGACATTCCGGATTATCATAACAAGACAATTTTAAAGATAGTTCATTTAAGACCGGTTTTGCATTATACATTCAGGGACAGTCCCACCCTGAAGACTGGGACAGCTGAAAAATGAGTAACGCTACTGGAAGTTCTACTGAAAAGCCCTCACGTCATCACCCTTAAAAAAACCAATTGATTTAAGTGCTGAATAAAGTGCGTCTGCAATTAGATGATGGTGTACCTCTGTTTTTAACGATAATCCACTGTTAAAGAATATGGCAGACACGGCAAAATATGTGACTGTAATCTCGGGCTTCAAGGGACCTGTGTATGGAGAAGAGTGAAGAGATTAGTGATGAACCGAGTGGTGGAAGAAAACTGGACTTAGAAGGACATGGAGTGAGACCTGTCATAGCAGCAAAATGTACTAAATGAACAATTTATCTCTCTGTTCAGACTCAGCACAAGTATTCATTTCCCAGACAGATTCAGTTGTATCTAATTCAACGTCCAGGAGACTGAAGCAAATCAACGAAAATATGGAGCACATTGGCAACTTTGAATTACAAACAAATCGGTCCTAGATTACACACAGAGAGACACACAGTGATCTTTGTATGGCGTAAAGTTAAGCAGTCAAGTTAGTGGGCATTTGGAGCTGCTGGGACTAGTTGCGGAAGCGAGCGCGGGCACCTCGGATGCAACGTGTCACCGGCAACGTGCTCATTTTCTGGGGACGAGCCCCGGAGGTCCAGACCAGCGGACAGCACGAAATAGCCACATCGTGACTGATCAGCATCTTGTGGGACTGTCATCCCACTGTGGAGGGCAGTTAGCTGAGATCACGCCGAATAGCCCAGTGAATGACAGTGCAGGACAGCTGCATCACACGATCAGACATGCATACCTGTTTATTCTACATATTTCGTGCTTTATAATTGTTCGGGTAAACTGGGCAAAGGAGCCCAACTCACCTCCTCTCACCCCAACCGAGGGTTCCAGCTTGGCAAACGAAATCACGAGCACGATCCCGATTATAAACCATTCCTTTCGTATCCTGTCCAACAGGGCCATATTCCCGCAACCTATATCTTTTTATTATTACTATTATTAACGGCTAGCCGTTGGTTCCACACGTCCATTGAGCTCACGGAGTGCTTTCGAGCCTCGTCGTTTGGGCACTGTCCCGTCGGCGTTAAAGGTCGCCATCGTTGATGTAAAACATGTAAAAAGGGCGCACTTTTTTTTTATTTGGTCAAAAAAATTGCACAACATGGTTCCTCATTTGACATACTCACGAGTTTTAAAACATTAATGTTTTTTTTAAATCTCATAATCAGAATTCATTTGTTAACTTATTATTACACAAAGCCCATTTTGACACATTCTGGGTCTGTTTATTTGGTATTTTACGGTCCCCCCATAAGTGACGTGTCACGAAGTTTTTCCCTTCCTTATTGATTCAGCCGTCACCTAGTTGGCGCTGTGAAATGCTACAAATCTGAATTTCCCATGCAATGTTCATATACAGTCGAACCTCGTTACTACGTACAAGACGGGATATCAAAAACATGTACGTTATAAGCATAGAACGTTGTAAC
>JAODJX010000015.1:5200809-5212114 GCA_026776945.1 Isichthys henryi
GCCTCAGCATGTTTTTGGACTGTGGGGGGAAACCGGAGAAAACCCCACGACGACATGGGGAGAACATGCAAACTCCGGACACATGTGACCCAGGGTGGAGACTCGAACCCGGGTCCCAGAGGTGTTAGGCAACAGTGCTAACCACTGCACCACCATGTCGCCCCAAATATTCATCAATATTAATCACTTTCTCATAGGCTAACACTGCGTTGGGAGAAGAGCCTGTGGGCTGGGCCGACCTGCTCCTTTTCCTCCTGCATGAGTCACATGCCCCCCCCTCAATTGTGTTCTTTACGTTTACTGTTAGCATTTATGTATGTAGGCGATATGTAAACATGAGTAATTATGTATGTACACAGTATGCAAATATGAGTATTTATAGATATACACAGTATATATATATGAGTAAAATATGAGTATATATGAACATAGCATATAAATATGAATATTGATGTTTGTACACAATTTATAAATATGAGTATCTATATATGAACACGGTATATGAGTGCATGCTCACAGTGTGTAAATTTGAGTATTTATGTATGTACACAATATGTAAATATGAGTATTTACATATGTACACAGTATATAAATATAAGTATTTATGTATGTACACAGCATATTAATATGAAATCGCGGCTGACTCATAACTGCTTCAGTTAGCTGATCTCCAATGCCGTGGATAAGCTCGCGAATCACGTGTGGATGTGAAAGTGAGGGTGCCACTGCGGCAGGTCCCTCTCCCTCTGATCCCATCCACGTCACTAACACATAACTCTCTCCCATGGTTCCCCAGTCAAGCCTCATCTCCTGGTGGTAATTATTACCACTTTGTACCCAGAATAAACACCAGCAGCGGCCTTTGGAGAGGACTGCCAACATCAGAACCACATGCTGCATGTACCAGGCCTCATGAGGAAGGCTGCTGGATGCATTACACTCCTCTCACTGGATCCAAGCTCCCCACGTCCGTCTGCGAGGGATTCTCTGAGTCAGAGTATGTTGAAGCAGAGTAGTAGTACTACACAGGGTCGTAATTCTGCCCTGTCGAGCTCCAGACCACCTGCAGCCTTTAATTGGCTAATTAATGGTGATTTATCAGTGGTAGTAATTTGACCAGAACTGACCGCTGTCAGGAGCCGTGTCTCCCCAAAAGATCTCAATGGTGGCAGGGGGTCAACACTGTCTCTGCACACTCTGGGGGGCATTTGCATCCCCGATCAGGACAGCTAGTGACCGATGGGTCTGCTGTAAATTACTCAGGGGTTCAGCTTTCCTGGCCAGTGTCTGCAGAGCAACATTTCACAGACAAGGCATGATCTGACACTCAGACTAAAGAATTTAAAAATACCAGGATAAAAGCAGTCATCTCCTGACCTATTCGGGCAACATCAATAATATTCCCGGGTTTGATGAATTAATGGTTAGTAAGAAAGACGTATTTAAATTAAGCAAATGAAGATGTTGGATGCAACCATTATTAATGCAGTGGAGAGAGATCTCACACACCGAGAGAGCATCTCGTCTTTGACCAAATCCAGCGGCAGCGGTGAAGCTCTGAAAGGCCTTCATCCAGACCTGCATCCCAGAGAAAACCACCATACAAGACAGCTGACGAAGGAGAGTCACAGCGCAGCATCGTCTGTACAAACAGGCCGGCGGTATCCCAGGGCTGCTCTTCGGAAGCCTTTGTTGTCTTTGAGAGCTGACATAAAATCTGTAGAGATCTGTTTCCAAAGATCTTCCCCTCTAACTTTACAACATGCATCCCCTTTTTAGTGTTTTTTAATGATGGTGTGGGTCAGCCCGTGAAACATACCACCACTGTCACTTCAGAACACGTCAAAAGTACTGATTGTGGGCTGTGTACTGCGGACCAGCCTAAAGATGACCCTCTTTTGTGTGTGCAGAATACAGACTATAGTGGCTATGGACTCGAATACTGCTTCAGACAGCGGTGACCTTGACGGTGACAGACCACACCACTAGAATCAGTCTGGCTTTGAAGTACATTTATCGGCAATACTTGAAGTGGGGAAAAACAGGTTCCCGTACCCTTGGTATTCAGTACCAAGACCCGGTACTCCCCTTGATAGTCAGTACCAGGACCCGGTACCTCCCCTTGTTAGTCAGCACCAGGTGTCGGTACTCCCCTTGTTAGTCAGCACCAGGTGTCGGTACTCCCCTTGTTAGTCAGCACCAGGTGTCGGTACTCCCCTTGTTATTCAGTACCAGGTATCGGTACTCCCCTTGTTAGTCAGTACCAGGTGTCGGTACTCCCCTTGTTAGTCAGCACCAGGTGTCTGTACTCCCCTTGTTATTCAGTACCAGGTGCCGATACTCCCCTTCTTATTCAGTACCAGGTGTTGGTACTCCCCTTGTTATTCAGTACCAGATGTCGATACTCCCCTTGTAATTCAGTACCAGGTGTCGATACTCCCCTTCTTATTAAGTATAAGCAGATATTGAGAGGTACTCTGAAAGGAACACCAAAGAGGTGCTGGTACTGCATATCGGTACGTACAAGCCCACTTCAAACACTGCTTATCTGTGTGCAGGGCCGTTCGGTACCATACACCAAACATCAGCTACCCTGCTCCACTGACTACTGAATGACTGTTTGCATTATAATGCTAAAAAGAACACATTTTTACGGAAGGAAAGCTTTTCTTCTGATAAAAAGAATATTAATCCATCATACATGCAAGAAAAGTGACAAACTGGAGCATCCACCTGTACTGTTCCTTTCACTGCTTTTCAGATAAACTAAGGAGAAGAAAAATAGCTCCCTCAATTACGTGAAAACGCCCACAGAAATGCATGTCTTTTGAAACTGTAGGTTTTTTTCCCCCCTGAACAGACTGAACGCCAGCACTGGTTTCTCTCTCACAAGACAAGCGACGGCTTTATCACGCTGCTACGATGTTCTGATACCTGTGGAGAAATAAGAATGTTCAGGGAGGTCGACATTACTCCGCCCGGGTAGCCACGTACTTAAACGGCTGCGGGGTCCAACCTCGGAGACACATTCAAACAGGTAGAAATCACGGCTCCCCGAAAGAACGAGCAAAGTGATGGAAACACTGGGGCCTCCATGCTTGAGAGAAACTCCTCCAGTGTCTCCCTCTCCGTGCTTAAAATGCTTCGGGGATTCTGGGAATGAGCAGAAGCAATAAGTCCACTTTGAAAAATGAGCGCTGTAATTTTTTATCACGAAAACGACGCATTACCTTGGACTTTATGCGAGATGGTTTGAAGCCCAGTTTTTTAATGATGGCCCTCATTTGTTAGTGCCCCTTAAATTATTAATTTCTTTTATATTCCAGTAGTTATTACATGTCATAACTGTGTATCTATGGGGTGAAATTTAATGGCGTTGGCTGGACCTTAAGAAAAAGGCCGTAAATGTTAAACACTATTAAAAATGCATAATCAGCCAAATATTTTCCTTGGCGTACTTTGAGAGCATCGTCACCGACCGGCGTGATATGGCGACAGTCACGCTGTGGTATTCACACGACGTACAACCCAGCTCTGGGTTAAACCACAACATTGGTTTGACCTAAATGCTGTTGATGCAGATATGACTGGATTAAGAAGATGGGATTTGGGATTCAGAGAGCTGTGCTGGGTTTGATATTTTTCTCTGCCTTTAATCACTTTCTTACTCATTGAGCTTCTGTCGTCAAATAGAAGTTTATTTCTCACATACAGTTAGTGAAATTCAGCACAAAGCACAGTAAAATGCTAAATACACGTAAAGGTGTGCTGTGCATTGCTTTAAACTTGGAGCAAGACTACATGAGCTTAATTGAGTACACCGAGGGGTACTTCCTGAACAAACCCCACTGAACACTGACACACTGTCACTGTGCTGAGGTCAGGCTGTGGGGCCCATTCTCCTCTACACCCTGAGTGAGCATTCTGACCCAAATGACCAATCCCGCACAGCCACGACACACCAGCTCGCACATCCCTACACAGGCCAAGGTCATGAAGGCGGGGCATTCTGACCCAAATGACCAATCCCGCACAGTCACGGCACAGGCCAAGGTGAGATTACTGCTGCTGCATGTGTATGTCACACAGTAAACATAAAATGCACACAACTGAAACCACGTAGCACAGAGATTAAACCCTACAAAAGGACAGCACTCCATATATTACACTGCTGAGACCCCCATGAGAAGAATTCAAAAATCACGGCCCAGTTTTAATGTTGTCTTAAATACAAGTAAGTTGTGGTACCTGACAGACGTTTCTCTCACTTATCGTCTGATATGTTGCACCAGGCTCTCTGGAAGTCGCTTTATGAATTCACACCCCATTTTACTCATTAATGTGCTCAACTGATTCCATCCTACTCGAGTCAATGTAGATCATCCAGGAGCATCAGGAGCCCCAGCAGAAACACGTCACGATCGGGCAGTGGGAGTGGTTTGTAGCTAAGCGCTAATTAGCACACAGAATCCACCTCGCTGGTCTGGAGCTGGCCAGTCACCCAGCGGCTGTGAAGAAGTGAACAGAGAGCAGCCTTTTAAAAGGAAGACGAAAGGAAGGAAGCAGGAAGGCAAGGTCCCAGCTGGCGGGGCCCCGTCCTACTGCATCTTGGAGGAGCTGTCAGGACGTTTTATCTCGGCCTTTTTATCATGGCGCCCAGGCCGGCCGTGGAGTGCCGGAGATCCGCCACCTAGCAGTCATTCGCCGGCACAGCGCCGAGGTCCCGGACGGCTCGAATGGATCTGATCCTCGGATTCTCTGACGGACGGCACGGCCTCGCTCAGACCTGCCGCCCCTAATAAGCCTTCATGGTGACACAGGCTGGGAGCTGATTCCACACAGCCAGCTCCCGCACGGTTACCTAGGGAACGCGGCTCCAAGCCCAGGACGAGCTCGCGGTGCCCTGTGAAGCCCATTGCTCACGAGTGGCAGAAAACTGGGACAGAATCGTACCGTCTGACTATGCAGTGTCACTCGTGTTTGGCAGGATATGATCTTTTAAGTCGCCTGTTTCCCCCAGAAGCTGCAGGCATTTGGTCAAAAGCAGCTGTTAACCAGCAATTAAATAAGTTAATTCTGCAGCTGGTGACACATGAGGCTCCGCCCAAGACTCACCCTTTGATCCAATTTATCGTCACCCAGATCTACAGGTTCACTTACACGGTCAGTCTACTGGTTTAATAAAAACTCCCCATACAAAGGTGATGGTGCACATTAAAACTAAGGGTCTTCATCACATTGAGAATTAACTTCACGGCAAATTCACTGTAATAAAGGGGTAATTATTTAAAAATTTAAGACATCTGTAGTTAAGAGGTCATATGATCAAGCAGTGAGATGACACTGTCACTGGGAAGCCCCCCCCGCCGTGTCACCAAACGTGCCCCTCCGACTGTCCTTCCACACCAGCAGCCTGGGCACGTCGGCGAGCGGGGACGCCGCTGTCATGTGGAGGGCGCGGGCGATGCCGAGGTGCACCCGGGCCCTACGGAGCAGCTCCTGGCGGCCGAGCTCCTTGGCCATCTCCGAGGCCCTCTGGAACATCTCGCAGGCCCTGTCATACACACCCTGAAGGAGAGTGACGTGTCCAGCTTCACTCCTGCTTTTCAGGGGCTTTGACAGAGTGAGCAGATACACAGTAACACACATTTTGTACATCTTGGGATGCACATACGTTTGAGATGAAGATGGTTCCAAGGTACGAGTAGACGACCCCCAAGCTGCCACGCTGGCTGTTTCCTGCAGACGCCTCCGCAAATCCCAGAAGGTACTGAATGGCCTCATCATGTTTTCCTTCACTGTGTCAATGAAATCATCTCATGTTCATGTCAGGAAACAAAAATTTGCTAACAAACCATTATGGCTGAATGAACTGGACGACCAACTCCTATTAGTGTTATAAACAAGATTCACGGCAAAGTGTTTTTTTCATGCTGCATATTTGAATGATTCATCATCCCGGTTTGCGCGCCGGAACCTTCCGGAACCCCACAGGTCACAGACCAGTTGCCAGGCGCTCACCTCTGCAGTGACTCCGCTACAGCCGTATACGCGTCACCAAGATGGTCGAGATCTCCCAGCGCCGTGCAGATCTCCACGTGCACCTTCAGATACTGCCGCAAAGGAGAGAGCATCAACGCAGGCAGACTGGGGCTCACTTAGGTCAGGGTGTGATGCTGAAACACAGGCCTCCCTGGGCCACACAGAAAATTTGGGAAAATTACTAACCTGAAATGGACATAAATGTAAGTGTGTGGGGGACACAGGCAGAAGGATTTCAACACAGGTGCAGTTTAATCCATTATTTGCAGTATTATACAAATGTGAAAATCAGAATGTGGATTTGCCTGGTTGAGTGAAACGGCAAAAACCAGGAAAAACTGGGAAGCCACTGTGAGGTTTTGTCTGCTTAATAATGCAGCAGGCTGGGGGGGGGCTAAGGCTGCGAGTGAAAATGATGGGTGAGACCATATGTGGCCGGGGGGGCGATGAGGGGGCTCAGCACAGACCCCTGTCACATCCTCACTTCTAGGGACAGAACAGTCATAGAGAACCAGTCACCGACTATTAGTCACGTGCAAACAGGCGGCCTCTTCCCATCTGAGGCTGTCAAGGTTGTGGGCGGGGTGGCGAGGGTGCGTTTAATAGAGAGCGACTCTGTGACGCAGATGAGAGGTCAGGCAGGCGTTCCGTGTCTCTGTGACGAGAGGCACAGCGGCTGTGTCTGCCCGAAATCCGACACGGAGAACCAGCGATCAGCCAGTCCAGAGGCTTCCCTGCAGCTTTTGGCAAGCAGTAGTGATTACCGTAAAATACCGCGATGTGAGTACTTAAGTACTATTGGTTCATGGCATACACACACAACAAATTATCATCAGTTAGAATCGCAGAGCACTGAGCGGCCCAGTACTGGACAGGCAGTTGGATGGATGGATGGATGGATGGATGGAAAATTGTCCATGGGTGTAAATGCTGCATTTGTCCTGTGATAGGTTGATGCCCCATTTTTGGTTATTTCTTACTTTGTGACCCTGCATAGGACAAGCAGGTACAAAGAATGGATGGATGGATGGATGAGTAAAATAATAAGAGGACCCGAACAGAAAATGGCTGTAGGGATGGTAGAGCAGGTCTGGTAGAGCAGGGCGGGCTAGGGTAATCCCTTCTGGATCCCCAGTAGAGCTCTGGCCTGACAATAAACAACACTCTACTCATTCCCATTTAATCCCAGCCAGGAGGAGAGAGTCACCGCTCCGACCTGCAGATGGTCTCATCACATCATTTATCCATAATTGATGAAACAGGGAGGTCAGATGTAATGGCCGCCATTGCTCTGAGAATGGGACTGCCACTTACTGACAAAGCAAGAGAAGGGGTGCCATCCGGCGCCGTGGGGGGGCTCGCGCCGGGAGAGACGGCGTTCCCTGAGGGAGATGCCCCTAGGCGCAACGGGCAGCAACGGGCGGTGGCGGCACGAGACCAGAGCAACTGAGCGAGCAAAGGAGGAGAGAGCAAGATGGAGGGATGAGCTCTCAGCGGAGGGGAGAGCGATCGCAGCCCAACCGCCCGCCTCGCTTTCATCTCGGAGCTGGTGTCGGCTGTAATACGGCCGCTTGTCAGGACGCTGAATCCCTGCAGGACGGCGCCCCCAGCCCGCAGGCTGCAAGCGCGGAACCCAGCTGCATGGCTAAATTCCTGGCTGGACTTTTATTTTCAGGCATCAAAGCCCCGCTTTCATTCGCTTCTTTATTTTGCATAAGTGAACACGGAGGGTCAACGAAAACAAACACGGCAGCTCCACTGACATCCAGGCACTTATGCGTCATTGATCAGCCTGGTTTTATACCGCAGAAGCCAAGCAGAGCATCGACCGGCATCACTGTCCATCTCACCTGATGTATAAAGTAATCGTTTGGACCATCGTGTTGAAAATTAACTTTGAGTTTTGAGATGCGAGCAGCAGCCTCCCAATCAGCAGGCCATCTGTTACTCCTGTCAGCTTAGTGCCGCCGCAGAGCAAGTCCGCACCCTCTCATGCACTTTCAGACAGGAAGAGTTTAAAAATGAATAAACGCGCAGTGAATTTATCTGGCTACGGGGAACGTATTTCTTATTTAAACGGCGATTTTCAAATCCCATTCAGAAGTCTGGGAGTGCAGGAGTTCAGCAGATCGGATCTGAGTTTTCGGCATTTGGCAGACCCCAGCCTGGGGTATACTAATACAGTATGTACCATGTACCAGTGTAGCAACGGTCACTGGGGCCACGGGTGCCAGTTGAGGCCCCGCTGTGTGGTGGGACCCCAGAACTGGGAGACATCTTGAAAAAATCTTGGATAAAGAAGGAAAGATTCCAAATGATATGTCGGACGTTAATAAATTATGAATGCTATTATTTTTATATAAGCCCAACATCTTGTTGATGATAAATAAAGCATTATGGCTGAGATGCCTTTCAACCCAGACACCTCTCTCGACGCCGGCGGCGTATCTCATACATGTCAATCAAGCAAAACAGCCACGCCTCCACGTTTAGACCGGCAGAAACCAGTCAGCCTGTCCTGTGATTGGTCCGTTTCTAACGTGGAGCCGGAAAACACAGGAGTCCCACGAGAAGAGAAACAGAATGGTGGCAAGGAAGAGTGACACAGACTAGCCATGAGGGCAGCCCAGCATTCAGGGTTAGCGAAAGCGGCTGCTGATTCACATTCACTGGCCTTTTACGCCATTCTGCGTGTGCTGCGATGCTAATAAATTAAAACATATGACAATTAAGCAGTGAAGGCTAGCTGAGTTAGCGCCGCGGCTAGCGTGCGATGACCCTGGAGTGCGGGGACACTCACTCTCCTGGCCGCCCGGTGGTCCTGCACGAGTCGGTACGCCGACCCAAGTCGATACGCTGCTTCCGCTTCAATCTTTTTATCTCCAGCTGGAAAGAAATAATCAAATGAAACAAGGCTGAAGATTAAAGACAATGACTAAACAGAACACGCATCCTGAGCCCAGGCTGAGTGCTTATATCTTCGGTGTGATTATTGCACCATCAGGAGGAAATTTACCCAGAAGCCACTGGGCTCACAGCCTCGGGGAGCCTCTGTTCGATAGGCTGGCCCCGTCCTCGGCTTTACTGCCCTGTGTTTTATGGCACAGTGCAGCCACTGTGACATCGAGCCGCTCTTAAATAACTCGCCTCAGGCTGCACTAACACCTTAAATCAGTCTCTGTGTATAACGGCAGCAACCTGAGGAGAGAGACCCTCTTCATGAGGCAATGAGAGCGGCATCTAGGGAAACCAGGTTCCCGCCACAGATAATTAATAATTAGCACTGCTGGTTTTTCACCAGTTACATAAACGGCAGCACACAGCAAACCAGTGAAACATTTGTGCTTCATTCTGAGTGGCTACTGTTGTAAGACCAAGACTGCAATGAAGCCATCCGGGGTTTTCTGTGTTTCATCCTGCTGTGTTTAAGCCAAAATGCTCTCCTGCATTTGTTTATCTGGTCAAACTTGTCGCTCTTGTCCCTGAGTCACGCTAACTCTCCTGGCCAGGTCGACGTCACAATCACATATCGTGATTTTGGGAAAACGGCTCCAGAAATAAACGGGACCAGTAAAAGGGCTGTACCGAACTATACTGTAAATGGTCTGGACTGAACGTCAGCATGTGCAGAACTTGGGGTAAAACAGGAGGATTAATCTTCTAAGCTTTGGTTTGTGTTCTATGGTTGACATAACAAATAAAAGTAGCAGCTTTCAGCACAGCGAATCTCCTCTGAAGATCCTCTGAACTTCAGAAGCCTCCTGCATGGTTTACTTCAGTAGGAGCCTAATAACACTTAATTTTCTGTGTTCGTTTTCCCGCAGTGTGGGAAACCTGGAATCACAGAGGCGTTGACGTGAGGTCAACAGAAGCGGCAGGAGAAGCACCTCCTGCAGAATTTCAGAAGGTTTCAGATGTCTCCTGTCAAGTGGCAGCTGTCACTGTCGGAGTGACTGGGGACACTCACTGGCTCTCCTCGCATCGCTCTTTATTTCGGAACACCCTTCCCGTCACCTCCCCTCCTCAGTGAAGCACCAGTGAAGCACCAGTATATATGAAGGTCGAGACCAGGGGTTCTCAAAGTCCGGTTTGAAGTACAAAAATATAGAATGTAAACCACTAAACCTTACACACACATAACTCGGCATAATCCATCCCCCCCCAAAAAAAAAACGATTAAAAAGTTCCCAGTTGTTTTGCTATTGAAAACGGACCCCTGACTTGAGTGAACAAAATGTGATGCGGACCATTGATCTAAAAGTTTGAGAACCACTGGTAGATGTGGGGTAGATGACTGCTCCCACACGCCCCCACCCCTCCAGTAGGTAAATGGCTGCCCCCCTCCCCCCATTGGGTAAACAACACCTTCCACACACCTTCTTTTGCCATCTCGAAGGCCTTCAGCAGAGTTTCAATGGCTACTTGGTACTCCTCATTCTCCAACATTTTGTTTGCGAGTGATGAGTAGATGGTGGACAGACTCTGGCAAGTCCGCGCAAAGCAGCTCTGGCCCACCCCATCCGTCCAAGTCCTGCCGGCTGTCAGGCGACGGGAAGCTGCGGCACACTCCACTGCGGCTTCCAGACGCCCTGAATCACATTAACCCATCACTCAGCACTGCCAGGGAAATCCGGCACCGAGTCAAGGAATAAACGCAGTTATCAAAGCTGTCTGCAGAGCAGCAGCACCATACCGGGGAATAAAGGAGCCATTTACGTCTTTCTGTGAGGGAAAACTCAGCTAGACACGCTGTAGACTGAAGAATGTTAACAAAAACATATTCTGTTACGCAGAAAAACAGTAAGAAACACAGATTAAAATGCAGAATGATGACATCGGTATCATGTAAGTGTATGTCAGCAGTTTCTGTTAACACTCTGCTTATAAAATCAGTGTCTATAAATGAACGACTGTACTGTTACTTGGCTCTTACTGTCGGTGGGCAAAACTCCCTAGATTCAAGGTGTTACTGTCAATATACTAAATACAACATCAATACAGTAAATGTCAATACAATAATGTTTATCTCATCTAATCTACACTTACTTACTGCCATATAATATATTAAATATTGCCTAATTTAAATGTATCACGTAGTAAATCGACAGTAAACAGTTCCAGTTTGCTACTGGTACGATGCTAGTTGTGCAGACACTATGCTTCGCGGGTATACTGTCCGCCACACGGCTACACAGGCTATGCTTAAGAGCAGGTATACTCTCTACCACACGGCTACACAACCATGCTTACACACAGGTATACT
>JAODJX010000015.1:5212214-5223643 GCA_026776945.1 Isichthys henryi
ATGCTTACACACAGGTATACTCTCCACCACACTGCTACACACACTATGCTTAAGAGCAGGTATACTCTCTACCACACAGCTACACAACCATGCTTACACACAGGTATACTCTCCGTCACACACTATGCTTACATGCAGGCATACTCTCCACCACACTTACATGCAGGTATACTCTCCGCCAAACACTATGCTTATATGCAGGCATACTCTCCACCACATTTACATGCAGGTATACTCTCCGCCAAACACTATGCTTATATGCAGGCATACTCTCCACCACACTTACATGCAGGTATACTCTCCGCCACATACTATGCTTAAACACAATTACCTAGGTGCTGGGGGAGAGGAAACAAAAATGTAATTCTCTCAGCCCCTATTTTGATGTCATTTTTGATTCCATGCATATTTTATGAAATGGTCCAAACCAGAGTCATATAACAT
Source organism: Isichthys henryi (assembly GCA_026776945.1). Classification (NCBI taxonomy): domain Eukaryota; kingdom Metazoa; phylum Chordata; class Actinopteri; order Osteoglossiformes; family Mormyridae; genus Isichthys; species Isichthys henryi. The sequence continues at coordinate 5,212,659 of JAODJX010000015.1, forward strand.
TCCTGCATTACTGATGCAAGTGCCCGTAAGCTGCACACATTAGAGCATGATTGAACGCATTAAAATGAACTCATTCGGCTGCATATTGATTACTTGATGGCAAAAGAGATTCTCCACTCAAACAAATCAGCAGAAGATTCTGTGTTTTTGCATTAAGTGCGAAAAACGTCATTATTCCCTGGCATTACCTCTTTTTATCATTAACACAGTAACATTATGAATATGTATTATGTTGGAGAACAGCTTACATTATTACTTAGGTAATAGCATAGATATTCTAGCAATCTGTGCTGTTACACAGGTGTTAGGGAATGTAACAGGAAACAGTGTATGCAAGGAGGCAATCTGCCCTGCTACACAGGAAACAGAGAATATAACAGGAAATAGTATGTATAAGGAGGCAATCTGCCCTGCTACACAGGAAACAGAGAATATAACAGGAAATAGTATGTATAAGGAGGCAATCTACCCTGTTACACAGGTAGCGAGGAAGGTAACAGGAAATAGTATGTATAAGGAGGCAATCTGCCCTGTTACACAGGTAGCGAGGAAGGTAACGGGAAATAGTATGTATAAGGAGACAATCTGCCCTGTTACACAGGAAACGGGGAATATAACAGGAAATAGTATGTATAAGGAGGCAATCTGCCCTGTTACACAGGTAGCGAGGAAGGTAACAGGAAATAGTATGTATAAGGAGGCAATCTGCCCTGTTACACAGGAAACGGGGAATATAACAGGAAATAGTATGTATAAGGAGGCAATCTGCCCTGCTACTCAGAAAAACAACCATGTTATTCACTAATTAAAAAAGAAAGCAAAGATCGCCTGGCTTTACCTTGTTCCATGTAGATACGGCCCATGTTAAAATTCGCTTCCGCCTCCCTTTCCCCTCCATCCATCTTAATCCGCTGGGCAGAGTCCAGGCAGACTTCATAAAAGTAGTCAGACAACCACTTGTCCTCTTGGTCCTCAAAATAGCGTGCCAAGACCACCTGATTGTCATACACCTCTTCATAACAACCTGCAAAGCAAACAATAATTAATCAGAATTTCAAATATCCAGTGTCCTGTGTGACCAGCACAGAAGGAGGCACACATCAATGCATCATCATAGCCATGAAGGCTACTTTTATGCGAACCACACTGTACTATTAGCCATACAAGTATCACACAATACATAACTAAAGTACAGACTAACAACAGTTTTTTTTCCCTACAACTCCAGAGGAAATTTTAAACAAACAATCTACTCTTAGTGCTTAGCACCAAAGTTGACAGAATATTCTGCGCATTAAATTTTTTTTAATAACCCCAAGGTAAACCCGATGTTTTAACCGCAAAATTAAACCCAGTGTGGAATCAGGAAAACAAACAGCAGAGTTGGTGTTTCAGAAGATGGATCTTGATCCGGTGAGACCAGCGGTCCGCTTCACAGTTGCCGTAACTGGCAGTAACACTGCTCCATACCCCCCTGCCTGAGTCCACGAGTCGACCTCTCAGCACACCTATGCGAAAAGGCCAACTTTGCACACAAGCTGCTTCTGGCAATGAATCGCGTCACAAAATTAGATCTCATCGCATCAAACCAGCCCACCCTGGACCGGCACAGCACAGACTGCGCAGGATCTGTACACAGCGCCCCCCGGAGGAGGTGCTGCATCGTTCGATACTACCTTACGTCTAAGTGCCTGCCCAAGCCTCTGACAGCCTAAACAGTACCTGACATTAAACTATGGCCAATACCTAAATATGCGCATAATGATAAATGAAGAAATCTCCCATTTCCCTGCGGAGTTAACACCACCACATTGATGTGTACGAACCACTGAGCTATGTCAAAGCAGGACACCAGGGGGCGCTGACTCTTTCAGAGCAGTTATTAGGGGCATGCTCTCGTCCGCACCTTTAGGTGCCTGTGCCCAGCCATGTCTCTTCTTCCAGCTTTGTTGCTGCTTGTCAGAGGTGTTACACCGGGAAAAGGTGTCACACAACCTACTGTACAACAACCCTTCCAGTGCTGCTCCAACACGAGATTGAGATTCAAAGGAACACACTCGTAATCCCGGACTGTATTAAGTGATACTGGAGCCTCATTCAACAGAATGGGTGTGACAGAGGCAAACATATGACCTTTACTGCATAAGAAGCAATTAAAGCAAACCTAACTGGTCCACAGTCTCGCTGCCACTTCCCGACGCGGCTGGCGTCCGACAAGGAACATGTTACAATGAGAGGCGTGTCATATCAGATGGGCCACGTCTTCGTTCGACATCCTGACCCTGTGGCCTCCAGGAACCCTCCCCCTAAACCGGGAAGGCTGGATACTCCCGTCCCACACGCCCGCCCAATTTGCTCGGGTCTCAGGGGGTCTCACCCCACCAGCGCCCACTGGGCCCCAGTTGACAGGAATGCACCTCGGGTGGGAGGACCAGGGCTGACAGGACGCCCCCCCAAGACCTCCTCGACGTGGACGGCCCACCCGATATGTCTGGCATCCTGCACCTTGTTTGTTGTCATTGTTTAAATCACGATGGCCAATACAGGGAGATGGATACAAAGCAGGCAATTTCGTGCTAAGGCCTGAAACCAGGGAGCCTCTCAGTTCGATATAAAACGAAGACTCAGCACACTGGCTGACTTTAATGAATTCATCTAAAAAAATGGAGCAGATTCGCAGATGAGAGCTTCTCGCGCTCCAGGCGCCTTCGACTTTACCCAGAATCCCCAGCTTACCTGCTCTCTGGGCTTCCTCAGCCCTGGTCAGGAAGCGCTGAATCTGCTCCAGTTTGTGGGGCCGCTCCTCCAGGGGCCTGGGCTGCCATATGCCTGACCCGGGCCCCGGGGCCTCCCCGGAGGCGGCCTGCTTCTGGATCAGAGCGAAGATCTCCCTGAAGGACCGGTGGTAACCCTTGCGTAGCATGTCTATGCAGATGTTCTGCTTGAGCGAATTCCGGAACCTGGGCATGTAGGGAGGACACAGAGGAGGTGTTAAGTGTGAAACGTCGACTTAATTCTACATTCTGTTACTGCTTTTGGGTTCACAGCCCCACGCCACACCAGTCCAGATGCCACCTCATTCTCTCTATGTACCTCTCTGCCAGGACTTCATATAAAATCATGTGAATCTTTACCACCCATTTTCATTCACTGTGTATCCAGCTCATTTCCTTTAAGGAACCCAAACATAGCACAGCTCAGCACAGTCCAGCAGTCCCACAGCATGAGCCCCCCCCCCCACCCCACAGCTGTGGGAAGCCCACACTGTCACCGGGACGACAGAGCAGGAGGTGGGAACGTACCACCATTCCGGAAAGGGGGGGGGGGGGTCACAGCATCCTGGTAGAGCTCAGCCGTGGGCAAATCCATGTGAATCACACATCATGTGCACAAACTTCCACATGTTACGAGAAAGTTAAATGAAAAAAATGAGAAATGAAATGTAGAGTCTAGCCTGCTATGTGTCATAAGCTTCAGTGGTACTGGCCAGCACTTGATCATGCATTCCTCTTGATAGTTCTGCTTGGGGATTGCTGAGGGAGAGTGTTTTATCAGGTTCCTTTAAAGATTCGCCTTTTCCTCAAGCTACTTCAGCATGTGTTGGGGTCCGGTCAGTTCTCCTCCTTTTTCCTTTAAGATCTTCCCCATTCTTTATCCCCACACTCCTGACAGACGACAATCTGACCCATAACAAGCTGGGCAAGGATGCTGGCAAAAGTTACAATTTTGTCTTGTGTGGAAAAAAACAATTGGGTTTTTATAAAGCCTTGTCTGCGATGTCTGAGCGTGTGCAGTAAGAGTGTGCAGGAGAGATGAAAACTCCGCTGTTGTTCTAGTTACTTCGAACGAATCTCGTTAAACAAACTTAGAAGCCAATAGATCAACAATATCTATATATAAAATCTAAATATATAGAACAGTGTGTGACGACTTTTGTGCAAAAACTTTAGAAGTGAATGAGGGTGTAACTTATGAAAGTGCTGATCATTTGCCTTTAAATTAGAAAATTTAACTAAACGCATTATCATTAAAATTCAAAACAGAAACTCAATGCATTAAAATTAAACAATGTTAAATAAAGCCAATCTCAGTGACATAAAACTTTGTTCTTTTTATTCCACACACACCGTACCTTTCTTCCACCCACCTTCCATAACCACTCATCATATTCAGGATTACTGGAGGCCCGGAGCCTATCCCAGAAGCTATGGCCACAAGGCAGGGAAAACCAAGGATGGGGTGCCAAGCCATCGCAGGACACACTGACACACCAATCACTCACACAGGCAATTCGGTAACTCCAACTAGCCTCAGCATGTTATTGGACTGGTGGGGGGGGGTACCCAGAGGCAACACAGGGAGAACGCCATACAGATGGAGCCACGGCAAAGACTCAGTCCCAGGTCACAGAGGCGTGAGACAATCACTACACCACCATGCCACCAAGCAGCAGCATTCAAAATAGTGTAAATTTTGTATGGCTTGTGGGGACACCTATTGGTCCAGTGCACATACTGCAAGGCATTGCCAGGGATGTAGGCAACTGTCAGTCCTCCTCACAGGGCCTAGGGTTCATGTTCCTGTAGAGACTGTGTGTGTGTGGGTGTGTCTGCGTGTGTGTGCCTGTGTGTGCGTGTGGTTATGCACATATTAAATTGTGTCCCCGCGATGTGATAAAATCTTGATATTTTGACGTTGTTGGGACCACTTTTTCAGTCCCCCAAGGGGAAATTCTTGATTTTATAAAAATCAGTGACTGCAATCAAAAAACTAAAAATGCCAAAAATCTTGCATTTCGTATGATTTCTGATGGTGTGTTTGTAAGTGCCTGTGTGTGTGTGTGTGTGTGTGTGTGATTTGTTGCCATCCCATTCAGGCCACTGACCTGCCATGCCTTAGATCTGAATACAAATGGATCAGTATGAGCCATTGAATAATGTGCGCGACCGCATATTTACACCTGACAACATTCTTAGAGCATCCTGCTCCGTTTGTCTTCCATGAGACACAGTAGGATGAAACTGAACTCATGCTTCAGTCACGTACAGATCCCGGAGCTGCCAGCATGCTGTCTGCTCCAGTCTGACCAGCTGCTGTTCCGCCATGAACCTCTTAAACTGCTCAGTGAAAAATTCCAGATGTGAACAGGGTAAAAATGTGAATTCATCCAGTTAAAAATATATTTGCCCACTATTTTCTTATTTGTTTTTCCTTACATAATGCCTGTAATCTTCATTTTTTTCCCATCTTCCTATGCGTTGGGTTATTTTGCTGTAGCGCAGCACAAATGCCTTCGAATTTGTTGCGACTGTCACGGATTTCGTAAAAATCACAACTGTGATCGCCAGCAAAGGAAACCCATGCACACATGACTCAGACTCCTCCACGCTCCACGCATGTAAAACTCAAGGCAACTGGCAACATTTTTAATTTTTTACGCGTAATGCATTTTTAAGAGTAGTTTGGCAGCTCACCGAGCTGTTTGGTCCCTGGACGGGATCGGACCCACGCTGCTTTCATCCCCTTCATCACTGGACCCCGATTCACCTTCATCTTTGCACGGCCTGAAACAAAAGAATCTTTAAATGTCGGTAACTAGTCGATGCCACGTATTTAAAAGGATTAGTGCAAGATTAAAATAATGAATCAAGCTGCATGTCTTAAGGCCATGGCTTAATAAACCTTTTCCAGAAGAATAAGATTCTGTGTCTCGAGTGAAACTGTCTCGCCAAGCACGATAAAATGCCGGGAATTCCTGCAAAATCCGTCGGGAGTAAACGCTCGTACCTGCGTGCAGGCGCCGCGTGTCCCTTCCGTCCGCCGCCGCTTCTTACATCAGGCAGAAATGACACGTTTAATCTCGGCACGACGGAGCTCCTCATTATTCTTTAGCTGTAAAGAATTGCCACACTATAATTATCACCGATTCAGTTCATAATAATTGCAATAATGTGCACTTATATTTCGATCATTATCATAACAATTTAATGTTGTTAATTAAACTGGATTGCTCTACGAACGGAGATTAAGCTGGGCGTTTGCATGTTTCTCACGACAGCGATTTTAGCCACACTTCAGATAATTTTATTACTTGACTTTCGAATTATTAAAATTACTTTTAATTCCGTTGTCTATGCGGTTATAAGTCTCTGGTGTATTTTTACTAACACGAGCGTTTTTAGACGCGGTTTACTTCCAACAAGCTAGCTAATAAGTTATCCCAAACACAGTCAATAAAGATAGCGAAAAACAACAGCAAATAGCTCAAATGAACTACAGAGAGACGGCGTTCACCCAGCTGGCCCACGTAGCCATTAAAACACACGGGAGACGCGTCAGGCAGGCATGGGGTGGCGGCGTAGCTATAGCCACGGTCACGGTCCTCAGGAAGACGCCGTATCCATAGCAACGGTCACGGTCGTCAGGAAGACGCTGTAGCCATAGCAACGGGCATGGTCTTCAGGAAGACGCCGTAGCCATAGCAACAGTGCCAGGAGGCTCTGTGGGGCCTCTCCCTCATCGGGTAAGGCTATCTGGTTCAAATACTATTTATGCAGCGCAGTCGGTTCCCAGGTCTCCAAGCTGACTTTTGTATAAAACAGGCACATTTCAGTCCCGTGTTAATTTCAGTCAGTCCCTTGATCCCGAACTGCATCAGGACTTGTTTACCCTGCTTCGCTTTGGATAAAAAAGGTTCAGCTAAACAATAAAAATGCAAAGTTTAAGGTGCAACACTTCTTAAAATGTCCAATACTGTGGGCGGCACTGCCTTGACTTTGCTGATGGATTTGGGTGTAGTAAATACCGCTCTGGTACTATAAAGTAATTTTACTAGTCGAAGGGCCGTTTGGATGCTGTTGTATACAGATTAAGAAGAACTGAAAGCTGTCAGATGAATTACATTGTAAACATGCAGAGGAAAAACAGGGGGAAGATGGTTTGTGAACCTTTCAGAAAAACGCATTAACTTGACCTAATAAGTGAGCTGATATGTCCTAATAATCTATAAGGGAAATATAACACACAAAACTGTAGTTTTCCGTTTTTATGCAACACATTGGTCCTACATGTTTTTCTTGGAGAGGACCAAACGCTTCCTGTTTCCGCGAATTAGTCTCTTTCTTCAGACCGGAGATGATGTTTCTCGAAAAGCTGTAACTGTGTTTCCGGACGCTTTACATGGTATATTCACCTCACTTTAGGTCACTGAGGTATTTTCAGCTGAGTTAAGGACAGGATATGGATATGTATGGCTTCATCCTAGAGGTTTTTAGATGAGCTGAGCTGAGTGTAAATGTTTTAGGATGCAAAGCTTTTTCCTCCCTGTACCCACTATACACGCCACCCTTGTTTATCTGTCTTTCTGAAAACTGATATTAAACCTGTAGTGTATTTGGCTAAGACTGGGTTTTCTCGGTATGTCGCGCTTCCTTCTGACACTTTCCAATTTCTTCCCATTAGGAATATTGTCGAAACTTCACTAATGTAGCAATAAATGTAGTTTTTTTTATTCAAGACTTACAGTAGAATGACTATACGTCTTAACTCTCTGTGAAACAGTATCATTCCCGAGGTACACATGAGCCATACCTATCAAGGTTAGTAAACGTTAGTAAACTGATTCGTACCCCTGATTACATTTTAGTTAAAAGGCACAGGTGTTTGACTGAAGACCATTAAACAAAGGGACCCGCGTTAGCTTTTCGGTGCATTATAACTGCAATAGAACAGGAAAGAGAGGGCGGGTTAAAATGAGGGTATGGAGTTGATGAAACCGGTATGAAAGACAGACTAGTGTTCTACTATATTTGTAAAAAAAATAATAATAAATTAAAAATAAAGAGGACTGTCTGCAGCGGAATCATGGCCCCACTGTTAATCAATTATTACAGATCTGTGAGGTTTCCATCCCATGTTATAGAAACGGCTTCAGAAGGTTTTTCTTTTCTTTTTTTTTTACATATCATGAATTTTCCAGTGATGGACCAGCAGTGCCGGGTTAGTCCGATCTCAATGGAAAGACTGGTGTCTAAAGTACGCGCACATAGACACTTGCTTTGAAATTCAAACGGACCAATCAGATTCCAGCTTTAGAACTGGCGCTAAGGTATAGCCTTGCTGATATCTGCACGTTGCGTTTGGAACATTGTGTTTGTACCAAGAAACAATGTGGATGGATGTAACCATTTTTCTTGTCCGTCATAAAACAAACATAAAACAAAATACGGTTTCCCTACATGCAGACATACATCGGAATACCCACAGTGTTGTGATGAACCGTGACGGGCGAGCAGGCAGAGAACGGGGAATCAAGGTCAGGTAAACGGTTTTCCATAACCAAAGGGGATTTATTTAGGGTAAATTATCAACCTCCACATTTGATTGGGCTACATTATGAAGACCCTACAGCCCCTCTGCTGCTGGTGTTGTTTACATCCACAGCTGACAGAAGTACGACGGCGGAGCGGCCGCAGTGACGTGGCACCTCGGCGTGATGCCCGCACATGTGCACATGTGTACGGAGTTCTGACAGCATGTCGAAGGTGCTTTGGGGCGGGGTGTTTCTGGTGACTGGCTGCTGCCAAAGCCTGAAATACCATCACATCTTACAAGATAGTCTCAGAATGTGTGTATTTCTCTGGGTTTCTTCTGTCTTTGTTCTGAAACCTGGCAAATGTGACTTAAGGCGCCAGCTGCTCTTTTATTCTGAATCCTGCCATTTTATTATTATTTTTTGGGACGGTAAGATGGTGATTAATTGCATATAGATGCAGTCATGCAAAATGACTGGGAGAATGAAGGTTTTTTTCTCCATGTTGCCTAGAGGTAAAGGGGGAAGAGCCAGAGGCTACGGGGTGGTCCGCAGGGACGTCCGCTCTCATCAAGCCGAGAACTGACATCCCTCCTGCTCTGCCTCTGCAAGCCGGAGCCTCACAAGCCCTGGCAGTTTGCTGTGTTTTTTCACCCTCAGCCGTTTGTTTAAGGGGCTGGATCTCTTTGACATTCTAGTCACTCTTAAGGGGTGAGTTATGCGGAATCGTTTAATCATGCACATAATCGTGCATCAAGGTTGGTATCTGGATAAATCCCATTAAAAAATGAAATCCTTCTGTCTGTCATACCCAATGCTTCGTGCGTGTGTTTGTGCCCCCCCCCCACAAGTGAGACGGGCCTGGGGGAGTGCCTGCTGGAGGAGTCGTCCGTCCCCCCCCGCCATTTGACCAAAAGGAGCTCAGCGAGGTTGTCAGTACAAATCCCCACAGAACCGGCACCACACGACTAGAGCTTACGAGAGATGGGCACCCCCTCATGAAAATGTACCAGCCTATGGGGGCGGGGGGGCGTTAAAGGGCATTTACGTGCCACCAATATTGGGCATGAAAGCCTGATAGCTTGATCCAGCTGAAACTCACAGATATCTTTGTAATGGTTAGACACCCTATCCATGAATTTAAAGTGCTTAAGATTCTCCCACTTTTCCTAATGGATAAAACTGCAAATAAATACTTTCTACTATGTTTTGTAGGAAGCATCTTTACTGACTTTCTGACTATGCACATTTAAAGTTAACAAGTGTAACATAAAGCAGAATATCCATAACATTTTCAATGAGAGGATTACAAGGGCGGCGTGTGGATCGGTGGGTTTCACCTGCATGTGCTTTGTGGAGAGTCTGATGGGTTAAAGCACACAGAACACAGGGCATCAATAAGGTGTCAGTATGATTCCTAAAGAGGAATATCTATAAATGACAAATATACCTAACTGCCATTTTTAAAAATGTAAAAAACACTTTTCAGTTCATTTTACTTTTTGAAACATTTTCACACACGTTCCCACCTTCCTTCATGCTTTGGACGTTTCATTCAGACAGTTTCTGTCACTTTGCTTGGCCCACAGGACGCTCCCACACATCTAGAATCTGAGAGAAGATCCAAAGCAGTAAACGGCAAATAAAACCAGTCATGATCCTTATCATACAACTGAACTGCTATCATACACAGAACTTAAAGAGTTATAAATGATCTTTATATGTGGACCTGACTTTTACAGCAGAGCCGGGACCTTAATCCTCCCCACCCAACCCAGCTGTTCCTGGGACTGCCTGACCCGGCTTTCTCAAATGTATGTCACTTTGGATAAAAGAGTCTGATAAATAATATAAAAGTAAAATAACATTCAACCACTGATCAGGTTGGTAAAGGGCCCCGGAGCCCTGGCTCTGAAATATAATATAAAACGTAGCATAAAAGGAGACTGATGCCTTTAGGGTCTAGTGGCAATGCTACACTGCTAAAAATGGGATTTGAACCCATGACCACCAGACACAAATACAGAGCCCTATCGCCTGACACACACATTGCCCCACAAAACATATAAACATAAAAGGAGACTTATGCCATTAGGGTCTAGTGGTGATATGATTAGACTGCTAAAAATGGGATTTGAACCCATGACCACCAGACACAAATACAGAGCCCTATCGCCTGACACACACATTGCCCCACAAAACATATAAACATAAAAGGAGACTTATGCCATTAGGGTCTAGTGGTGATATGATTAGACTGCTAAAAATGGGATTTGAACCCATGACCACCCAGATACAAACACAGATCCCTATGAACCTACTCACGCATTGCACTCAGTATTTGCAGTTTTTTGGTTTTCATAGTCTTGGCACATTTTCCCAGCATTCACAGCTGCATTTATTTACTGTATGGCAGTAGCAGAGGTTATGCATACCTCAAAAGGAGTACCGTGTTACACGCCTCCCACGTGATTTGGTAGCATTTCGAGGCCTGACATAAGGATCCCTGTGAGGCGCCAGAGCAGCTCTACCTTTTTGGTCATGAAATACTGAAAAATTTTTTTTTTTTTGGTTGAGCTGCAACATTTATCAGAGTGAAACTGCAGCAGAGTTTAATTATGTAAGAGCGCTGCAGGGGGGAGGTGCAGGTGGCACGGGGCGCGGGCGGGGGAGG
>JAODJX010000015.1:5294954-5306892 GCA_026776945.1 Isichthys henryi
AACTCCAATTAGCCTCAGCATGTTTTTGGACTGTGGGGGGAAACCGGAGTACCCGGAGGACATGGGGAGAACATGCAAACTCCACACACATGTGACCCAGGCGGAAATTCCCCGGGTCCCAGAGGTGTGAGGCGACAGTGCTAACCACTGCACCACCATTTTGTGTGTGTGTGTGTGTGAGAGAGAGAGAGAGAGTGAGTGATATAATATAGAAATAAGGCGTGTAATGAAAGCATCCGGACCGCCCAATGATACTCGGGGTTTCTGGCTTCATTACTGTCCCTGTCGAGGTGGGTTTGTGGCAATGGAACAGCCTGCACACATCTGCATCTGACATTAAGTCAAAAGGTGATATTCAAGATGCCCTTTCAGCCAAAGCATGGGGGAACTGTCTTAAAAAAACTCAGAATTAATCCCTTATTCTACTCAAGCTGTTTTTAATAATTGTATTCAAAACCAACGCGGAGTGTAAAAAATAACGTAAAGAAATGACACATCAGCAGATAAAATGACATTTGAGTTTGGCGACCTCTGAAACTAACAAACGTGTCCGTCACAAAAAAAAGAGGGAAAAGATCAGTTGCTCGGAGTAATTACTGAAAAGTGATAAACGTTTTAGCAGATTGATTCAAGTAAATGAGCGAAAAACCGTAGCGGCCATATTGCTTAAGTGAACTTATAAACAAGCACCTAAAAGAAGCTTAGCCACCTATTTCTCACATTTTCAGGTTCACGTCTCCTTTCCGGCTGAGCTTCAGACACGACGAGGACACTGCAGAAGCAGGAGGCGCAGAAGAAAAGCTGAAGTAGAAACGTGTTACTTATCCGCAGATCGGCTCCAAATATTTACAACAGGATGAAAATCATACAAGATAAAGGCACCACGCTCCCTTTGTAAAATACACTGTAAACATCTCTTCAGTAAGCATGCATAAACATTTTACTTTACAAAAAATATATTTAAAAAAAAATGGACTTACATGTTTTCCGACAAAATATAATTCTTCCAAAAAATACTTTCTTATCCTTCCTACAGCCCATTATCACAGAGTATCATACATCTTTGTAGCTTATCTCAGAATCCTCAATTTATAAACAGCAATATACAGGGCTGCAAAGAGCGCAGGAATCGTTTGCGGGTAAAACTACGAGCTCGCTCTTCATTTTTATCATATTAATGTCATCCTTGTGTAGTTTTCTGCCCTCCTTCCATTGCAGGACCAATGCAAGACCATATTATAAAATCTTTGCAGGTTCAATGTAAGAAGATATTATATATACACGCATTTTCTTTCAACTAAGAAAAGTTAAAGAATACTAATGCCCGATAACTTGTGTGTGAAGTAGGCGACAGGTTCCTATAGGAGGGATGACAACCGGAAAGGCAGATCACTACTGACCCTCCCGATTCTCCTCCCAAATTAAAGACTCATTTGCAGTCTTGCCGATCGCTGCTTTTTCAGCTCTCATCTGGTGCGTCTGATGCCTCACATACAAGACAAGCCCCTCCGGAACTCAGCCGGTGAAAACAGACAGTTCCGTAACATTGTTTAATGCGTAGGCAGCTGTGATATAGACTACTAGCATTAATGCATTTGTTACGCTACTTCGGGGAGTATAAATTTAAGCTCTGACGATGGTTTGGTTTGGTTGGAAGGGATGAAATTTACAGGCTTTTGTCAAGTACAAATCTTCATTTGTTGGGCATTTTTGAAGGACAGTTTATAAGTTCATTTTGAGGTGTAATTTAAGTTTTTGCCAATCTTGAGTTTTTCATTGTCCTTTATGAGGACGCCTTTTCAGCCTACGTGTTTAGATATATTTTTAATGCTGTGCTACATGTACCTTGTTACAAATTATCGCAGACTGAGCAGACAAACATAGGCCTACTTATTAGAATGTGAAATCCGTATTCTGGTTCCTGGAATTTTTGGGGTTTTGCACAGAGCTCTAGTTTTTCACTATAGACACTGAGAGACCGGTTAAAAAAATCCAGGGAATGTTATTGTCGGTCCACCGCACATAGTAAGGAGATGAGGTGAGGTACACATCTTTTCTCCACGTAACTCACATTAATTCAATATGAAAAGAGCTTCAGGCTGGTGCGGAAACTCGCATATACCTTTGAAGCCAGAAACCACATAAAAGCCCCAAACTTGTGTCCATGTGACCTCTCGCCTACGGTCACTGGGATGTGCCGTTGAAACGTGATGAAATCCTCTTCTCCTCCGCTCCGTGCCGCTGAGGTCACATGTATCTGTTATTCAGATAAGCTGAATCGTATCTCTTTTTAAATTTACAGCATGGTTTCGTTGGTTAAGCCCTTAAATTACGTCACATTTATACCTGCATTTGCCCTTATAGATGTCCTAAATTTCCTCAGGGATGTCTATAGGGTATAAGTGTGTGTGTGTGTGTGTGAGATGGCTCCTTTAAAACAAAACGGTCTCTGCTGAAATCGTCATTAGATACAGGTATTGGCATCCTGCATCTTTTGCCAGGCATGATTAAAGGACTTGCAAGTTAAGGTTCAAGTGACTGAGAGTGTTATACTGAGGCGTGACCTATGGCTTCATATCCACTGAAGCAGTGGTCTTTGGGGGGGTAGACGTTCAGTCCTTTTCAGTGTCGTCCGCCGCTATTCTCCTCCTGCCTGGTCCAGCTGACCAGAGCTGGTGGTAAGCTGAGCTCCCGGCTCTCTGGCATCTGATGGGGGCTGACCGGCTCGGGCTAATTTAAGGCAGCTCCTCCTCTTCTACAACGTTTCCCTCCGGAGTCACTTTTTGTGAAAGTAGAGTGTGTGGGTCAGACCTGATTCTACCTTTGGTATCTGGTCACTAATGATCTCCACCAGCATCTCAGGAAATTCCACCTTCAGTGCCTGGGATTCCCGGAAGGTGTAGAAGCAGAAGTCCAGAAGATTCCCCACCAGCTGGAGAGATGAACAGATTTCAGCCTTAGTGATTACATTTGCACTGCTGAATTCCAGAACTCCCCCATCTGTGCCCATATCCCCTTCCTGAGTTCCAGCGAATAACAAGGCCCCGATCGTAGTACCTATTCCGTTTATCGTAAGTGGCACTTGTGACGGTATAACTGAACCGTTCCTGTAAATCGCCACGTTTCCTCCCAGCCTCCCAGTCATCTAAGGGTCGGTTAACCATCAGTAGATCTGCTCAGAGACCCAACTCCCTCCTTCCTGGGACCCACGTTAGGATTTTGCTGCGTGAGGAGCACGTCAGACCACCCAGCCTCCTGCTGTCCCGCCACGTGTTGGGAGCGCCCTGCTGTGTACTCACATCATGCATGGCATCCAGGAGCCTCGTGAGCTGGTAGAAGCGTGGCCACGTCTGGCCCGCAGGCCCCGTGCTCTTGGCTATGGATCTCCGCAGCTCCTTGATGTAGTTCATCCGCATCTCTTCGAAAGTGGCCTGGTTCTTCAGGCCATCTTTAGGAACTGCCGGGTACGAGAAGAACGCAAGGTGACAGGCAGCTCATCACACCCTCGACATCTCCTAGGACCCTCCACTGGATGTCAGTGTTTATATCACATGATCCACAGCTCTTTGAAGACACTCTAGTAATGCTCACTGTGCACTGCCTATAACCACATCAAGGGATTGTGCACTAAATGGACAAAAGTATTGGGACACCCCTAGTAATTACAAGATTTGGCTGCACAAGCCACACCCATTGCTGACATACAGGTGTATAATTAAGCACACAGTCATGCAGCCTGCAGCATCGAACAATGGCAGCGGAATGGGGGTGATACAGAAGAGGTTAGTCAGCCCAGCACCATCAGTTACGACCATTTACACGTGGCAAAAGGGAGCCTTATTGTGAAGTGGTACCAGAAGGTCATTTGGAGTTAGATGAAGAGAAGGGAATTCAAGAGACCAACGGCAGGGTTTGGCTCAGACGGGCCGCATCACAAAGGTGGAAGATGGACGGAGATGCTTGTCGATACCTGGGCCTTCTAGTCGACAAGCATCATTTACAAATGACAAAGCTAAAAATAAATTTACAAAGATGGCATTTCATAAGAGCCGGCCTGACAAAACCCCGGAAAGGTTTTAGATTACAGAAGTGGCAGAGGTAGCTGGCTTGGCAGAGGGCGGCTCACACACCCAGCACGGATCACGGATTCCCAGCAGCGGCTCACAGCTTTAGCCACCAGTTTGTGGGCAAGCATGTGGAGGTAAACAAGGTGGCTGGTATCAGATGGAATGATGTTTTCTGGTTTGGGAACCTACACTGCCAGGTCACAAGATTCCTTCAGCACTTAAGTTGAAATCTGAGCTGTCACTGCATGACTCAGCCCATGGTCCCCTAAGCTAGGACCAATGGGTGTCTGTTCCTGTCCTTAACAGAGCGTCAAGGGTCAATCAGCTGAAATGCTGAATAGCAAACAAATGAAATGGGGCAAGAGATAAAACGTTTTAAAATCAGAATTAGACAATATAAATTAGAAGTTCAGGCAGCGAATAATGAAGCCGTTCTGTTTAATGACTGCAGGTCTGACTAACCGGAAAGTTGAGCCCAGAATCGCAAACAGCCAGCGGGTTTAACTGAAACTCAGCCAAAGATCAACAAACTTCAACACAAAGCAGAAAATGTCGGATGCGGGAACGCCGGCCCAAGATGCCGACTGGCATTCCCGGGATTCCTCCTGGTGTGTCTTCAGCATGGAGGGGGGGCCCTCGGGTTGTCATTAGGCTGCTTGGGAGGATCTCGACATGATGTTCCCCCCACCCACACATACTCGCTGACCCACACGGTGTCCGCCAGTTATGCCAGAGTAATGCTGTCCCGTCCAATGTGTGTTTCATTGCTGTAGCAGCACTAATTAGGGAGTTTACTCAGAGGAATGCTTATTAACCATTTACACCCTCCTGCTCAGCTTCACCACTGCGCGATTCTTCATATGCAGTTTTTTGTGATTCGAGTCCATGCCATTCAGCCTGAAAGTGGTGCTGAATCGGAAGGTGATCCTAGCTGCTGATCCGGTCAGAAAAGCGCTGGTCTACGGCCCCAGCTCCGATTACGGCTCCCCTCTGGTGTCGACAGACCAAATGTCCACCACACCCACAGCTAGCGGAATAACTCAGGACAAGGGCTCATCACCCCGGAAGGCCAAGGGCAGCCTGCCTTTACGGCATCACTAATCCTCTACAATATGACACATCGAACAGCAGCCCAGAGGAGGTCGCACCCTGATTCCCCTGGCATCAGCGCTGTCATATTCCTCAGCAGAAAACCCTGAGACATGAAATACTCAACTAATGATGAGAATAAACACAGTAAAAAAATACTATGAATTGAAAGTCTGAATAGAAAACACAGCCGACAGAATTATGGTTATTTATTATGTGTGAGCTTTAATAGGCTAAAAGTCTAAAGGTACTAAAAGATTTAAGAAGAACAGCAGAAGTAAAAACTAAGAGCTTAACAGGCTAATTCTCTGTTCCTGCATCGCCATGGAAACAACTTTCAGTCAATAAAAGCAGCATGTCGTTATTACATTAGCAGGCCGATTTAACGTTTCTGGTCGTCCGGCTTCAGCCTCAAATCTTGTGCAATTAACGGTCAATTATAAAAGTTTATGTTCTACACATTTTTGATTATAAATAAGTTGGTCACAGTTTACGCAAAAGCTCTGTGAAGCCAGATAGTTACAGCACATTATAACTCATTTAGTCAGGAGTTGCTCTCACAAATTCATGCGGTGAAATTAAAACCCCCCCAAAAGTTGCATTCCAGCCTTGGGAACCTGCAGATTTTATATATGGTGCCGCTCCACATAAATCCTCCAAGTCAGCGTACACTTCGCATTTATCGCTTAGCATGTCGCTAATTGCCTGTGAATGGCAGTAGCCCTGTGTAGTCGCCCTGAATGACGTGTTAGTACAGAAGAAAGGACTCCGGCGCGTAAGGGATAAATAAAACCTGAGAGCTTAAACGCAGGCAGCTGAACACGGGGATTCGTGCAGGTACGGGCATTTTCACAATATCAAGTTTCAGGTGAAACTGGCATTTTTCTTTGTTGACTGTCCAGCAGACACAGCAGAAGGTTCTCTGCCGAGATCGTCATGAGATTCCCTTCTCCTGCCAGACTGCCCTGAGGAGAAGCAGCCCCACCCACTTCCTTCCATATTCAAGCTCACGTTTGAAGGGAATCGAGGAACGCAGGCACTGCTGGACGACGGCCCAGAGTCTCACTTAGCAAGCGCTGCAGGACCCCTTAAAGTCTAACCCCGTGCCTCCTTACGCAAAAAAGTGTCTGCGGCACCTCTGAGGCAGTCAGGGCCGGTTTGATTCTGAGTCCTAACGTTCACGTAAGCACTCAGCATGGTGCAAACAGAGCACTCGACGAATTAAGATAAGGTCAGGAACCAGGAAGTACCTGCTCATAACATCGTCTTCCACACCGAAGACTTTGTATACATGCATGTGACTCAGATCAGATTATACGCAGAGGCGGGTACAGGGAGGGCCAGTCCAGCAGTGTGACCCCCCTCCCCTCGATGGCGCCCTCACCTGTGCTGAGAAGCAGCAGAACCTTCATGGCAAGAAACTCCTCATGGGTCAGCTGCAGCCGCACGAACTCCTGGCTGACCTGCCTCATGCCCACACACAGGTCGTACATGGCTGACTGCTGCATGCGCTCCCTGGTGGTGGGAGAGGGAAGGACATAGGCGGTGAGGACACATCAGCCGGGACCATCGGAGGGCACTATCAACATCACCTGTCTGCTGTCTGTGCCTTAATGGGTGTAAGCCAGAAATCTCACTGCAGAACTACATTCACACAGTCACCAGATGTCACCTCGGGGCGACAAGCATTCGCGTTCACAGCAGAGAAATTAACAAGGACGACGTAACACGACAGGATGGCATCCTCTCCAGGAAACAGTGAGGGGGCGGGGCCAGCCCTGAGAGGATGGGAGATGCACTTCGCATATGTCACACTCTAATGGGAATCTGGATCCTCTCACGCACGAGTTCGCGAAATGGCTAAAACATCTCCTGGTCCACTAAACCCATTACGTCTCGGGGGAGGCGGTCTCTGTGAAACTCCACATGTCTGCTGTGCTCTTAGTCTTTCAGCTGTTCAAAAATATTTAAGGGAACATTCAATCCTGAGTATATTATGATAATTTAGAATAAGTGAAACAACTGGTTATTGCGAATGCTAAGTAGGTGTGCATTCTGTAGCTATGACCGGCAGACTGGCTGGTTACTGGCACCTTGATTAGGGATCCGTCTGACTAACAGGCACAGAGCGAATCGCCCCCGACGCCATGGGCCTCGCTGTCTTCACTTCCAAGCACTCACCTCCCCCGACAAACATGCTCCTGGTTGCTATGGGAGAACCGCTGAATAATTACTACAAAATATCCTCTTCAGCGAATGAGAGCCACAAAGACACGGGAGGAAGCAGCACTGACACCAGGCTGAGAGCAACTTAACACTGGCAAACCAGATGAGGAGACGGCAGGCAGAATTCTAAGACCTTTCCTACAAGCGCCTTCAAAGATGTCTTTGGTTCATGCTTAAAAATGGTCTTTTCATTATAATAATATTACTTTTTGTTGCTGCTGGTGTAACATCATAAAAGGAGCAAAGAATCACCCAAGACCATCGGAGTGTAAGTGTGGACCGAGCCCATGGCTTAGAGTTCCCTTTGGGAAGCTAGAATCGGGTCAGAGTCCATGTGAGTCACACGGGGACAGTAATGTCACCACCGAAGTAACACGTCCTTAGCTGCCTGCCTTTGACTGCGGACGTAGGAAAAACGAGAAAGGAAAGCTGTGCTGAAAGGAACAGGCTGTAACGCTTTTGAGGCCTTGGCAAGATCCAATATTAAGAGGTGACAGATGTACCGTTTGGTGACGTCAGCTTTAGGTCATTCTGAAAGTGACCTGCAGGGGTCAGTGCTATTTTGCTCGTGCAGTTAACGGACATTTATACAAGTTTATGTTTTGTTTCGTTCTTCGGTGTTCACAACTGACACACTCAAATTCCTGCACTGTGGTGCCGACTCACAGATCCCTGAATGTTTGTGAAAGGCGTTGAGTACTAGGGTGAATTTTTCCATCTACAGTATTTTCTTGCTGCACCTGTTAAATGACATCATCAGCATGGCCGCCATATGATAACTGGCCAGGTGTGTGGCATCCTGCGTGTGTGTCCTGCAGTGTGTGCCCTGTAGTGTTTATCCTGCTCCGTAAGCACTCTCTGGGTGATCTCCACACTCCCTCATGTAGACGCCCACCGTTACACTCGGTCAGTCTGTGTCTTTGTCCCCTGTGGGTGGCCCAAACAGAGCGGGCCAGGTCAGACGTGGGGAGAGAGGCGCGCTTGGCGTCTCACTCACTCGTTGAAAACCAAATCGGGCGCGAAGTACAGCATCTGTCCATTGGTGTGTTTGTAGGATCTCCAGCTGAGGGCGAAGGAGGAGAGGCACATCCAGGAGTACTGGATAAGCGTGATCTGATCCTCGATGGGCAGAATCCTAAAGCCTGCAAGAGCACAGGAGGAACCCACTAAGGATACGGTGGAGGAGAGCGACCAGGCAGCACGATAAACAGACCAGACAATGCCATGATTTAAAGGCTTCCTACTATAAAGCAGAAGGGACTAATATCTAGAGGACTGTGTAGAGTATTACGTAGCATCTACTGTTCGTGTCACGCTGTCATGTGAAGTAACCAGGGGGGCTCCACGAAGCCAGAGTTCTCAGTTAGGTGGGTTAACCTAAGCTAGACATCATGATCGTCCAATAGGAGTTTAAGTAAGCAGCATTCCTATTAGACAATCATGACTCCTAGCTTAACCCATCAAATTGAGAAATCTGACTCTGGTCACCTACACATCCTACACAGAGGGATCTACCCCGTAGGGGCTCCATCAGCAACTGATACTGTTACTATTCTATCCTTCCATCCATCCATCTTCTAATCACACATCCTGCTCAGCACAGCAGGTCACAGCAGGACCTGGAGTTTAGTCATTACTCAAGTTGTTATAAACTAATTTCACAGACAAATATTGTCATATACAGGTGTCAACCTAATGAACTAATACACAAATAAACTAATGTTTAGGAGAGTGCTCTCCTAATGTATGATGTGAAGAACGTGGTACAGTCCATGCTGACAGGAGTCTGACCTGGAAGCACTTTGGCCCACTTGACCACCCGGATCATCTGCTTCCCGGCCAGCTGGTTGAGGCTGGACAGCAGGTGGTCCGTGGTGTCCGGCTGTGTGTTGTCGTAACCCGCATACACCACCTCCGGCTCGATGAGCTCTAGCACGCTGCAGATGGAGGGCGACAGGTGTGCCGTCACCCCCGGTGAGAGTGGCACCAGAGCGGCGCCGCTGAGCTCTGTCTCGGGCTCCAGGCCCTCCTTGGGATCCTGCGGCGGGGGGTCGCCACCCCCTTTCAGCTTCCCCAGCTTCTTGGACTTCCTGGCTGCTGGCAGAGCAGCACGAACCGAACGGTCACTCAAAGCAACACAATTGTTCCCTAGTCCCAAAACTAGTATAACGAGTCAGGAAAGAAACAACTCTAAACTCTCCCAGCTGCAGTTCAGGGTGGAAGCTGGACAAGTGCTATTATCAACCCGGTTTCCCTGGAGACACAATACAGTGTCGTGTCTGGCCAATAGGAAAATACCCAAGTGTCTTACCTACCCGACTGAAAGCTGTGGTGTGTGATTTTTTTCTTAAATTAAGATATGGTTGTGCATTAAACAAGAACAGACTGGTAAATTTTGGGGAAATTATATTAATCAGAAATTACTGGGCTTTTTCATTTTATCTCCTACGGGTAACGTTACAGGGATGGATGTCAGGTACTAATTTTTCAGCTGCTACTTTTTGAAGCCTACATTCACATCAGCTGTATAAAATTACCTGCTGGTTGACTGTTAGAATCGGGTGCTAATTATTCACTTTATTGGCATGTATTAAGTATCTCAGACTAAAACAGATTTCAGCCGATTCAGCCAGTAAATCAGTCAGTAAGTCAGTCAGTCAATAAGTCGGTCAGTCAGTCAATAATTTTGTCAGTCAGTAAATCAGTCAATCAATAAGTCAGTCAGTCAGTCCAACTTTGATGCTCTGACTTTTCCCTGATAGTGCTGAAGACGGATCTTGGATCACTGATGGAATTACAAAGAGACAAAGTAAATTACAAGCTAGATGTAGGTTTCGGTGCTAAAAATGAACTGAATCGTAGATGGTTCATCTCCATCACCTTGCCTTGGCTCTGTCGGTCTGCTCCGTCTCCTCTCTGTCACCCTACCATGTCTTTCGCACCCTGCCTCGCCTTGGCTCCATTGCCCTGCCTGTCTCATCCCTGTCACCCTGCCTTGTCGCAGTCACCCTTTCTCATCTGTCACCTTGCCTTATCTCTGTTGTCCTGCCTCATCAATATCACCCTGCCTCATCTCTGCCATTTTCTCTCGCCTCCATTACCCTGCCTCTTGTCATTTCCATTGCTCTGCTCTCTCCGTATCACCCTACTTTGTCTCACCGCACTCAGCCTGCCTCATCTCTGTCACCCTTCTTCATCTTGGCTCTGTAATGCTGCATCGTCTCTATATCACCCTGCCTCATCTCTCCTCTGCCGCCCTGCCCCGTCTCACCTATGATTAGCCTGCCTCCTATATTTCTGTAAGCTTGTGGAGCGTTCATTGTGCTGATATAGATCACTTGACCAGGCTATCAGGCTGGGAGTGAGCTGTACCCAAAAGTAAAAACACCAAATGTCATATGGGGCATGGTAAAGACTGGCCGTGGCTTGTTTGCACGATAAACAGGTCGTGACGAGGACAACGCGCTGTTACTGACCTCCCAGATTCATTCCTGCCTGCAGACACTTTCTGACGCGGCATGCCGGGCAGTTCTTGCGCCGGATCTTGTCAATAATGCAGTCGTTTCGCCCGGCACATAGGTAGTTGTGCTGACCTGCAGGGGGCAGCATAAGTGAAGTGATTAGGAGGTCAAGCTAACAACCTGCATCTCATAGAGAAGTCACACTACAATCCACTCTGCATATTTAAAAGTGAGAAATAAAATCAAGTGGTACATTTATTAGTGATTATTTTGTTAAAAATGAAAATCACTTAACCTGTAAAAACATCTTACGATTACTTGATTTACTAATGACACAGGACGTGATTTGAAAATATACACTTGAACACAGGAACATTCTGAGAATGACACTGAAAAGCTGACACTGTACCCCCGCTCATTAGGCCTGTGCCAAGCTGCATAAGGGGGGGCGCCATCTTAGGTGACGATGACGACAAGACCACATCATGTGGAGCGTTTCTATGAACCTACAGATGCATCAAGCCATAAGACAGCTCATTAATGTACACTGCCTGGGATTGCTAAGGCAGCCGGCTAATATACATTACCTGGGATTACTAAAGCAGCCCGCTAATTTACACTACCTGGGATTGCTAAAGCAGCCCGCTAATTTACATTACCTGGGATTGCTAAAGCAGCCCGCTAATTTACACTACCTGGGATTGCTAAGGCAGCCGGCTAATATACACTACCTGGGATTGCTAAAGCAGCCCGCTAATATACACTACCTGGGATTGCTAAAGCAGCCCGCTAATTTACACTACCTGGGATTGCTAAAGCAGCCCGCTAATATACATTACCTGGGATTGCTAAGACAGCCGGCTAATGTACACTATGCAGGTTCACTAAGGCAGCCCGCTAATGTACACTGCCGGGGATTGCTAAGGCAGCCCGCTAATGTACACTGCCTGGGATTGCTAAGGCAGCCCGCTAATGTACAATACCTTGGTTTGCTAAAGCAGCCTGCTAATTTACACTACCTGGGATTGCTAAGGCAGCCCGCTAATGTACAATACCTTGGTTTGCTAAAGCAGCCTGCTAATTTACACTACCTGG
>JAODJX010000015.1:5338803-5352335 GCA_026776945.1 Isichthys henryi
GGCTGACTCCCAGGAGGTGCAGAAGGCCCGGAGCTCCCTGTCAAACCTCCAGCACCTCCCGATAGGGCAGGCTGACTACCAGGAGGTGCAGAAGGCCCAGAGCTCCCTGTCAAATCTCCAGCACCTCCCGATAGGGCAGGCTGACTCCTGCAAGGTGCAGAAGGCCCGGAGCTCCCAGTCAAACCTCCAGCACCTCCCGATAGGGCAGGCTGACTCCCAGGAGGTGCAGAAGGCCCGGAGCTCCCTGTCAAACCTCCAGCACCTCCCGATAGGGCAGGCTGACTCCCAGGAGGTGCAGAAGGCCCGGAGCTCCCAGTTAAACCTCCAGCACCTCCCAATAGGGCAGGCTGACTCCCAGGAGGTGCAGAAGGCCCGGAGTGCTGCTCCAGGTTAAGCTGGTTGGTGTTTTCTTCCCTCAGTAATTATAGTTCATCACCAGAGCAACGGGCCTGGAGCCAGCGCTTGTAACTGAGAGTATGTACGAATCCGGCGCACGGTCCAGCCGCGTGACTCAGCAGCCGGACCTACAGGTGCCACACGGAGCCCCCCCCCATCCGACACACCCACCCACCAACCTTAACGATATCAGCTGATCGTGTGCTAATTATATCCATTTTCCAGGATGGGGTTGTGGCGAGCCCAGAAGGCAGTGTGTGGATGCTAATTCACCTAGCAGTATGGTTTCAGACCTCAGGAGGAAAGCAGTATGGAGAGAGCAAAGTCCACACACACACACATACAGAGACACAGAGACACAGAGCAGGGCTGAGACCTGAACCCCAAACCCTGGGGGTGTGAAGCAACAGTGCTACCCACTGAGCCACTGTGCCATGTGCTAATTATAATGCTATGAAAATCTGTTCGTGGCCTATTATAACCTACGAGTAACAGAATATGAGTTACATATCAGCCCACAAGCCAGATTTTAAATATAAAATCAAGGCTTATCAGACAATTCAGATATATATGGGTCACTTTATCAGCTATTGTATTTGCGTGCGGGTAAACGAGGCTGCGGGCTTGAAGCAAAGCATGAATATTTCAGTAATATACATAAATGTACTTGATTTATTTATGGCGCCGCTCCATTATTCAGGCCTCTAGGGGCGTCGCCCTAACGCGCCGCCAGCTAGAGCCGTTCAGCGCAGCCGCTCCAGAGTAACCGGCAGCCCTAACGTGCCGCCAGCTTGAGTCGTTCAGCTCGGCCGCTGCAGAGTAACCGGCAGCCCTAACGTGCCGCCAGCTTGAGCCGTTCAGCTCGGCCGCTGCAGAGTAACCGGCAGCCCTAACGCGCCGCCAGCTAGAGCCGTTCACCGCGGCCGCTCCAGAGTAACCAGCAGCCCTAACGCGCCGCCAGCTAGAGCCGTTCACCGCGGCCGCTCCAGAGTAACCAGCAGCCCTAACGCGCCTCCAGCTAGAGCCGTTCAGCGCGGCTATTCCTACAAGCAATCCCAGTAAAAAAGCCCACCGTAAATGCAAGCGCATGTATACTGAGCTTCAGCAGCACAGTCGGTGTTCTTGCCTTTGCAAGAATTTGCTACCGTATTAGAAATTTTCAGTTTTATCTGTTGGTTTCTGCTACTTTGCTTGAATATCTTACCCATAGTTTTTAAGATTTATAATATCAAAATAACTGTCTTGCACTTTAAATGGGGGCAGCAGTTTTCTACAACTAGTTTTATGCCCAGAAACTGCTACCTATAGTTTTCTGTGTGTTTATATATATATATATAAAATATGTGTGTGTGTGGATAAATGTAATACCAGAATGTAATGTCAAACAAGTTTAGTTCCAGGTAAAACAAACATAAATCATGTTATGTAAATTAAATATTGTACTTTAATTAAAACAAAAATCACAATTTAAAGTAATCTCAGTTGCTTGTAATAAACACAAATATCAACAAAATATAAATAATGTTTACGATAAACCACTTTAACATGCAAACACTTTCAGACATTGTAGACGCGTGATGTAATGTTGATTTACACATGCGCTGCAGTGCCTGGAAGCAATTTTTGGCAGGCTGAATAGGGCAAAACACCTGATAAAGGGATGGAAAGCAATTTAACTAGTATGTCAAATAAACACACATTCATTTGCTTTCATTGAGATTTCAAATGTTATTAATGTTAGTGAAAGAACAATAGTGAAAATCATATAGCAAATTAAAAACTAAACACTAAAAAGTTCCAGGAGGGTCCGTGTCGATCTGAGAATGATCAGGGAAACCATTTTAGCACACAAAGGGTCTAAAGGACAGCACTGAGCAAAAATTAATGAGAATGCAACACGTAGGAGGCAGCTAATAGCCTACAGCATTGTTACCTGATCCAGCATCGCGCTAATCTGAACAGATAAGCGCTTAATGACGCCGGTGCATAGATAAAACTGCAAAAAAATACAATAAACTGAGAATTTCTTTCTCAAATCGATGTCTCTTCTTGAGACTGCAAAATGAGAGTGATACATGTGAACCGACAATAAAGTTGTAAGTGGACTCATATGCCCCTAAAACAAAACATTATGTTGTTTTTAAGTTCTGCACTGATTCTGCGAAAGGGTTATATTCTTATACACGTTAACAATCTCGGTAGAGAATTACACTTGTGCCAAAACTGAAACAAAAAGGAAGTTAATCTTCCCAGTCCCGCTTCCTGGTTCGTCCGCATTCACGCTGCCAAACCTTGGAAATGTAGCCAAAGTTGATTCGAGACAGGTTTCCCTCATTCCTCAGGCGTGTCCCTACCCAGTAGTGATGAGAAGTTTGGTTCAATCAACAGAACCGATTCCACCAAAACGCTCGTTTAAACGAATCTAATGTTCAATTCAAAGAATCGGTTGGTGGGGTGCAGTACATGCTGTAGCACTTTCTTAAGTTTCTTTTATTGAAACTGCATGTTTATTAAAAATCTTATTTTATTAAAATATACAGACACACAGCATACAGAAAACAACAAATGCTGTTGGCAAGAGCTATTGGGGTTAGCACATTAACTAACTAAAACTCTTAACTCTCAAGCAACCTTCCAACACAATCAGAACAGGTCACTCGGTGAGTTTTCGGTCTCATGAGATTTGCTGAGAAATCTCTTGAACCGAAATCGCCAAAATGCCAAACTACACATAGTCAGAGAGAATCGCCGAACGTGCCGAACCACATAACGTGTCGATTGCCGAGTCAGGAGTCAGTGAGCCGCAGCCACCATGCGGCCGGGCACGAACACGATACAAACACAAACAATTACAGTATGCGGAGGGGCACTGAATGCAACACGTCTACGGAGAGTCTAAGAAAAATAAATGTATCGGAATTTAAAAAGGTTGCCGTCTATTTTTTCTATGTCAATTTGTCAAACATGATTTAGACTTTTAGATTCTAAGACCTGTACCTGTAAAACACACAGATCAACAAGAAGTTTGATTCTTTTAAATATGAAAACCGGCTCGACCAATTCACTGAAAAGAACTGATTCAAATGAACGATTCGTTCACGAATCAGACATCAATCACTACTGTTCGGGTTCAGAAGAAGGCACAGCAGAGAGTTTCTACTTCCTACTTGTTTGTTGCGAGCGCTCATTCCACTAAACAAAGAAACAATCCAGACCTTCTGCTACTTCACTGCTTCAGCCATTGCCAGAAGGAAACAGGTTTACAACGTACATTTGCATTTATGTTTTGTCATGGTTACATTTCCGTGTAAGGGTTTTCAACCTTACTAACGGGAGACCCCCAAATGAAAACAGATCAGAGCTAGGGCCCTACCACTAATGCTTTTAATAATTCTCTCTTCCGGGGGGAGGGGGTTTCCCCATCGAATATTTTTCGTGCCGAACTTGGATGTAAACTGGATCATAATATCGACATTTTGATGTGGACCCCTAGTCGAAACCCCCTGGACACGCGCTGACAAAAAACACCATCTGTGCAAATCACATGATGCCAGAGCAGTTTTTACTGAAATGTCGGGACACTGAAAAGGCCTTAAGGGTCTTTCTTACAGCACGTTTATTTGATATCTGAAAAATGATAAGGCTGGCATCTGAAAATCATTTATAGCTGAGCAAGAGCTGCTCAGTTTAGTTATATGATATTTTACATTCATATTACATTCAGTAACTCATCTCTCTATATTCACACATGTGCATATAAGTAAATATATGTACTGTACATACTTATTCATTTATACATTGGTCGACCTCCGCACACAACTCTACAAGACCAGTGGCCCATCAGTGAGAGTCAGAACAAACCAAGGCAGAGCCTTCGGAAATCTGCATGCACAAATCACACTTACCTCGACACGTCTGTGATGCACTGCTGACCCAGGAAAATCTCTCCTCGGGATGACAGAGAGTCTTGGGCCATGATGGAACGAGATTTCCAGCTCTCCATCAACGCGGAAACAGGAGAAATGAGATTCAGCAGGGGACTTGTCTGGTCCCCCGCGTCGTGTCCAGGAAACGACATTGTTCCTTGAGCTCCGATCTGGTAATGAAATGAATGTCCACCTGAATTAACACCAACGACGGCCGCCGTCTGTGAGTCGCTATTCCCCTGGAGGTAGGTGTCCTCCTTAGACTCCTGTTTAATTCCCTTGGGCAACATGTCATTAGAAAACACTTCAGCTTCATAGTCGCTGTTGAGCGAGGGAACAGGTGGTCCTAATATTCCAGAAAGGCTATATGCATCAATATTATCCCTCAACGACAAATAAGTGGTATCTGAGGCTGGGAAACCACCTGAAGAATGCTGATGCCCATTGTAGTTAGGGGTCACAGAGGCGTCTCTCTTCAGTTCAGTCTTTATTTGCATGGAAAAAGGAGGGCTAGCCATGTTTATTGTGTTGCCCCTCTGACACATTGCCCTTGAGTCAGTGTTCGGTTCATTCTTTATATACTTCACCATACCTAGCTGATCCAGGGCAACACTGTATTGTTCTCCATCAAGCGGTTCCACTTTTGGGAAATCAAAACCTTTGAAGTCTTGGTCTGTCCTTCCCGGGCTGTGAATGTCAGTCCGTATTAGAGGGCCCCCGCTGGCAGAGCCCGCAATGGAGAACCCTGTAGAGATGGGAGGGCTTGAAACAGCTGCAGTACCGATGCTTTTCGGGCTCGAGATCGAGGTCTGCATATTGCTACTGCCACCAATCGGACTCGAAACAGAAGATCGCATGCTTTGTGGACTGGAAAGAGACGACCTCATTAGGCTACCAGGACTTCCAAGGGGGGATCCCATATTTATCGTACTAGCAGGGCTGCCAGATGTGGAAACTCTCTGCCGATTAATGAGGGCAAGACTGGGTGTTGACGAGGCTTGGTGTATGGGACTACTGAGAGCTGAGGCAGAATTTGCTGAAGTAGTACAGCTAGCATTTGAAGACACTAAGCTGTTATTGGTAGGACTAGAAATGGAACTGTTAAAGGTTTGTGGGCTGCCACCGAGGGTTGAGGCCAAAGCCTCATCGGAGGAACAGTCAACTGCAGTCAGCATGCTACAGGGATGCGATGCAGAGGGGTAGGACGTGGAACATAACAAATCTGCGGCTTTCAGCTTTGGACTCCCCTGGCATCCTGCTGGGCTTTGACGGCTGCTGGCAAACAGCTTCCCTGTACCATCGACACCACCCCCCTGCGGACCCTGCTGACTAAAGCCATAGTCTAGCTCCCTTGCCACATCCATATACAAGCCCATAGAGTCCGCGACAGTCCTGGGAAGTTCTTTAGCATCCATCTCCAGCTTCACACTGCTGGACGTGCTGTCTGACTGTGGGAAAGCACAGTGTTGCTGATCCAGACAGAGAGAGGACAGGTCCCTCTTTTCCTCCTCGTTCTCCATGTAGCCAGCTGCTAATGAACTGGGAGCAGGGCTGATGTTCACCGCATCCATAAGTAAAGCACCGCTGGTCCCGTTCTCCTCCTGCATGGCGCAGCAGTACTCAGCTGCATTAGACCTCCGATCCCATCTGTTTGCGCTGTCGGCTCCTTCAAAGAATCCTTGATATCTTTTGGTCTCCATGGCTAGATCAGAGATACACCTAACCAAAGACAGACACTGCAATTGTTAAAAGAAACCAAAACCCTGAACTCTTAACAGCCCGCTATATTAAGCAACGCATAACTCACGGATACCACAGACTTTTCAAAACTGTAGAGATGTACAATTTATATCTTCCTTACATGATAAAAAAGATGATATACTCTCTAATAGAAGTGACGGAGAATGCGGGAATTCTAAGCAGAAATTAATAACAAACCTACACGAAAACTGTGCTGCAAAAGTGGCCCCAGACTGATTAGTAGCGATTAATGGCTATGTATGAGATCATCAGTAGTGTGAAAACAATGCGGTTTTCCACCTAGACTCGATTTCTGGAAAAACTCACATCGTTGGTTAGTTTTTGTTTTAGTTAACTCAGGCTGTGCGATCGCCGGTCATTTTACATTAATAAATGCGCAACACTTGCTTTCGCTCTCATTATGTAAAGCCTTGCCTAAAACGGCGCTGTAGCCTTAAAGCTCATCACGTGTTTTTTCCCAGCCACGCCTTTAGTGCACAACCATTGGACAAGAGATGAATCTTGCCCGAAGAAAACAGTCATTCCGGACGCGGATTGGTTGTAGCAGTCTGTCAATCACCCGTCTTTAGAGCCACAACATTGCTGCGACATTGCCTAGAAAATTCTTATGTTTTTAAGGCGATACGGGACAGAAGAGTTAAGTTTTTTAAAACCCGAGTACCACAACAAGCACGATCGATTTGACACAATCATTCGTATTATGAGATATATTCTTATTAGTATTTTAATAATCATATTAGCATTGAATTTTATAATTAGTGTAGGTTATTTTAAGTAAGAGCGTAGCGTCTATATATAATTGACGTGGACATTTGCGTAATTTGGCTCACTTGCATTTTAAAATCATAATCTCTTTTGCAATCTACATAGAGAAACAGCAACTATATGATAATAAATATGTTAAATAATCGCAAACTTTCCGCCTCTTTTTGGAAGCCATGCTTATGCCCCCAACTTAACAAAAATCAATATAACTCGAACAGAAATGTTTGTTTTCCACAAATGTTACATGAACACAAGTGAGGGAATTAGGGAGCAGTGTGATTAAATCAGTGTCGGTAAACTAGAAGTGTATTTACTGTATTTACAGACATGAGTCGAGGACAAGCTTTTTTCGGCGTCGATTGCTGTCAGGAGGGAAACAAAACTAAGTTGTTGGACATCGCAACATTGCATTCACTTGGTATGAGTTAGTCTGCTGGAAATGTAGGACTACTGACCTAAAACGGGAGGGTATATATACGCTGTTTTAATTTCAAACGCACAGACGGGATCGAGAGCACGACATCAGCGTTAAATGAAGCCACTACATTTTTTATGAATATGAACCAGAAAAGGTGCGTCGAAAACATAAAAAGGATTTAAAATACAAAACAAGCATTCGTGTTTCCTTTCTTTCGCCGTAATTTAAACTCCATTTATTATCCCTGAGAAATAACGCAAAATTTTGAGATAACGATGGTTTATGTGAAATGCCAACAATTTCTCACTTCCATATAGGTTACGCCGTTTCTACTCGAAGTAAAAATAATAAAAGAAACAGTAATTTTGAGGGCAGATCGCTGCATTTCAGTTTGCAGGCAACTCAATCCTCCTTTAGTCACAGTTTAAAGTAAAAAAAAACTGTTAACCTTAGTTTAGTATTTTGCATCCTTACCTTAATACCGACATCCAACTTCGTCAGGTGTCTGTCTTGCCGGGAAAGCGATAAGCGATTAGTGTACCCTGGATGTAGATAAGCGATAAGTGATTTTAATTCTCTTGCCTTGCAGTTTTGCCAGCGCTGTCTAGCCTCACCATGCACACAGCAGTTTGCCTTGTGACAGCTCGGAGCGCACAGTCGGCCGGACACCTAGCTATGCACGCCGACCTACCAGCGCCAATGACCCCACAGACCAGAGCGACTTCCTCGGCTGTTTTCCATTTCGCCCTAATGCGAATGACTGTCGGTGCCTTTGAAACCCCCCAAAGGGAAAGTCGCCTAAACGGCGGAGGAGTGAGCCGACTCGCCCGGCGACGTCATGCCGCGCACACGGATCCTCCTACTGCGACGGGAGCCCTACAAACCCGGGGAAACGAAGTCGGTGAGCCGAGGCTCCAGAGACGCGCCGCGGAGTCCTCCGGGTGGGACACAGATTAACCCCCTGGGCTGCATGCAGCAAAAGGGGGGACAGCGCAGCAAACTCGGGGACAGGAAAGCCCGACTGGCCGGAAAGCGCGGTGCCCTTTAAAGTGACACGGGAGGACGCTGTCACTACATACTGTCAAGTCGGCAGCAGAGAGCAATCGCCCTTCTGTGCAGCTCAGCCCACGCTGCTCATTTACAATAAAGTGCGCGACTTCAGCGGTTAGACTCTAAAGTGCTTTAGCTGCTTTGCCATGTTGGATTTAACCCAACACGTTTGGATACTTCGAATTACATTCGCAGCTGCTCTCTTTGCGATTTTGTTTTGTTCATGCATGTGTTTCATATGGCTGTAAACGTATTAATTGACAGTGCGAGCACTTCGGCTAACTGTTAATGCTATAGACACCTAAACATAAGCTGTAATATATGTTTATCTTTCATTATCGGTGGCGGCTTCTGCGCTGTCCTTATGTGACTCTCAAATGTTGGGCACTGACTGGACCCGTCGCTTGCCATCAGGAAAACTTGTATAGGTTATGCGATTTAGATAACCGAAGGACCGGTTTATTCTGCTCTATAATAAAAAAGCGACTTAACTAGTAATACGGGAAGGTTTGCATATTAAACAAAAGATAAGTGTCACTTGTTCCATGAGGGTTTTGCACTAAATATGGGAGTCGTCGTTTATGTTTAAAGTGCCATAGTAATATGTCCTGTAAGATTTTCACATAACTGCTTATAAACAATAACCAAACGTACGTTTTAGACTGTACTTTGGATAAAAGACGCGAATCGTGCGGCGATCTTATACTGATCCTGGCGTATGAAATAAGAATGCGTGTAGTTTGCGAGTTTATTCAGGTTTGATGCCTTCATTCCCGAATATTACCTGTATGTTAAATGGTTTAATGTCGTGTGAACCGAAGCGACCATGTAACTTTACCTCTGAAGTCCCATGACACGAATGCCACGTCTATTTTGACATTCCCAGATGTTTTAGTGAACCACAGAAGTGGCTGTGGGATATTAGTGCGGCCGCACCCTCGGCTTTCTGCGCGGCATCACTTTAACTTTAAAGTTAAGCTCCTTCGGCGAAGTCAGTCACCTTTCAGCTAAGAGGAAGTAGGTGATAAATATTTGTGACGCTGATTTTCGGTGGAGGAGGGGTAACCTAAACCTAATTGCGTCATTGATATTTTATAGTTACGAATTACTCTTATTTGCAACACGTCTTGTTTAGATCAGTAATATATAGTTAATTTATTTTTACAAATTGAAGAGACGTATGAGGACGTGCGCAATAGACGTCCGCTGAAGCCTGGATCTCCAAGCGTAAAGCTTTTCTTAAGTCCACATAAACAAACATGTTTTGTTACACGCACGTTGTCTTCAAAATGAATGTCACAGAACATTAAAATACAGATTAACATGCATGTGACGTTTTCGACTGCACATTACCGTTATTCTCATTCTGTAGGTGGATCGTTATGACAGAGCAATTTTAATGTTGGTTAACTTAATCGTCATTTCATACATACACGCAAGGAGCCCTAGATGAAGTGGAAATCTGCTGGACTGCAGCGAAGTGTCTTGTTCTGAAAATACCGCCATAGCAGGCTGACAGCTTTCTGCATTTTGTTTTCAGGGTGTTATTTTTCCATTATTAGTGTGTTTCAGCTCAGTCGTGCTTGAAAAATTATTACACAGGCCCCCTTATACTTTATTGTCAGGAGAATTGATGCATCGGAAAGTTTATTTTGGGGGATCAACTTGAGTTGAAAATAAGTTTAGCCCATGGGCGTCCTTAGGTCCGATCACTCGGGGATAAACTCCGTGTATTTCAGTCCTGATGCCAATCTTCCTTCAGAAAAAGGCCCAGGTTAACTTGATTTAGCCCTTGATCTTTTCAAGGTAAGACTCACACGTCTGTCAGATTACTCATGTGTAAAGATTACTCCTGTGAAGCAAGTGGGTCAGGACGAGAACATGAAAACGGTTCAGTTCATGCAAAACAGGAAGCGTAGCTGCAGCAGCCTCCCCGCCCGTAGCGGCGACTCCCGCTGCTTAGCGCGCAGAATGAGGCGCATCCTTACGTGCAGATTCAGGTGTGAACCAAACGCATGTTCTCGGCTCCTTTTACATGCACAAGAATGTAAAAGTCTTTTAGTTTGTGACGTCGGTTTGGGAGATTTCTAAGTAACAAATTTTCTTATTTTGTTTTCCGATAACCGTTAAATTGGCTTTGGTGGTGGGCTGCTTTAAACAACCAAATTACGTCGCTGTATATCCTAATAAACTATGGACATCTCGGCCACTGTATTTCTGTGAAAATGCAGCCCGGGGTTTTGATTTCATTAATAGAGATTAAAAATGCGTTTTTGATTGACCATTCTGTTCTCCTAGGCTGCCTTATGAGTTGCTTGGTAACTGCAGGAGTAGGTGATGAAATCTGTCCACAGTCGGAGCTGCACCGTGTTGCCGGGTTAATATGCTGCATAGTAATTCAAATTTAAGCTCGCGTGCATTTGCATGGATTGCATGCGTTAATCGTTTATTATATATTTTTAAATAAGATATTTTCCCCGGTGTGAGTCATAACCAATTCAGCAGCATAGACACCTGTCCAGAAATGTCTTAGGAATCTGTAACCTTGCCTCGGTTTTATTGCTGTAGGATAGCCGTCTCCAGATTTTGAGTGATGCCGTCAAGCATCGTCACCCAGATACCTGACGGACAGCCATCAAGCCGCCTCTGCTGGAATTCTGCCGCTCCTTCTTCCTTCAGCAACGGTCACTCCGCTCCGTGAACCTGGCCTCTCTCAGCCTCCACTACTGCGTTCCAGCCCAGATTCATTCTTATTCAAAATACATTTTTGTAAAATTACTCCAGAGACAAAAGACCTTTTTATGTCATTCACCAAATATTTCCAAGTTTACATAATCCGCGGCCAGCTGTTACAGAGTGCAGTATTATCGAGCTGAAATTATAAGGCCTTTTAAGTGGCGGCCCCTGCTCCTCTTGCTGTGTAATTGTGATCCCGGCTGACACACAGACACCATCGGAGTATAATGGCAGGATAACATGATATCGCTTCCTTTTTCACCTCCTGTGTGAACATTACAGCGCTGCGGCGCTATGTGCTCACAAGTACATTCCCACGCTTTTGCTCAGGCGGATTTAAAAAAAAAAATTAAAACAGATTTACTGAAATGTCAATGAATACCATCAGAAAATTAAGCAATTATTTATTGATTGAGTATTATTATTATTAGCAGCAGTAGTGGTGGTATCTTTTATTATGTGATACTAGTCGGTTCCCTAATTCCCTTCTCCAGGATCGGTCCGGGTATGAAGACAAACGGTCCTTATGTGCCGCCTTGGGCTAGACAAAGCGCTGACCCCCGACAGAGGGGTCGTTAACCTGTCCGAGGCACGGCAGGTGTTCAGTGACTGGAGAAATAAGCAGAGCTACAGGCGAAAAAGCTTGTTTAAGTGTATAAATATTAGTTTTTGGTGGGGTTGATGTTATCCGAGGAGAAAGCCGCGGAGTTCTGGTGATCGCGGAATTCATATGTGTGTGTGTAATTTATATATATATATATATATATATGAAAATGAATTAATATAATGTAACACTATTTCAAAGTATGTGATTGATAGAGAAATGTAATTTATTTCTTTCCATCAGCCAAGAATGTAAAAATATCCTTATCTGCATTAATTTCCGTGATTATATGATTTAAAGGGAGTGTGTGTTGTCTCGCATGCCTTCTGTTTTTTCTGAAATGATTTACTTCCCTTAAGACCGAGCCCGACATTCCGTGCAGTTAAGAAGCCAAATGATTAGGCGGCTTGATTTTTCCAGTAAATTAAATAAAATAATACAGTCGATTATATTTTGTTCACTTAAATGTAACCGTGGAGTATACACACCATTGTACCTCTTGCAGACGGATCTAACTAATGAGCACTAATGAACGTTCTTGTTTCTGAAGTAACATTAAAATTCACCTTGGATAAAATTAGATTAACGGGCTTTGACAGCCCAGGTGGAACTTTCAATAACTGAACTTCAGCAATTCCAAAAGATCTTTAGCCTGACCCTCAAAAAACAAAACAAGAATAAGTTGTATAAAAGTTCCCCTCTGCACGGAGGTGTCCAGCCTGGAGGATTACATTTTAAGGATGCTGGGTATAAAAATTAAATGACAGATTAACTTGATCATGGGTTATGACTCATGACCTATATTGATCTTTCCTTAGAGATTTTTTAATGGTAAAATGGTAGCAGTAATTCAAAAATGTATCACCTCTACGGTGTATATTCATTATTTATGTCATGTTCCACTTATTTGCTTAAACAGGTTCCTTCGATAATCATATTTGTTATGGAATGATCGAGGTGTCTTGAGAAATATTTTGAACACCGTTAATACTGATTATTTTGCACATGGGGAGCTGTTAGGGTTATTATATGTTTTGGGGGTATTTTATGTTTATTCATTTTTAGCTGTGCACAGCTTATGGATATTTTGCAAAAAAACTGAAGTGGTTGGGACATTGAAACACATTATATGCTTTAAAAAGCAATACTAAGCAAACTGAGACTTTGGGGGGGGGGGGGAATGCCCCTCCAACCAGTGGCAGTTTGACTGGTTTGTTGCAAACTCTTACTTGGTCCTCGGCCCCCACAGCGCCCCCTACAGCACCCCCAGATGCCCCAGTGAGTTCTCCACGTCGGCACTGGTTTCCCCGTGACGACGCAGCTTCAGTCCGGCCTGCTCTCTCACTTCCCCTGGGCTCGAGTTTACGGGATACAAAGAGAGATCTGTACGCCACATAAACGCTGGCCAGCTGCTGAGTATAATCTACTATTCCCTTTATCTCTGTTACGCTAATACCCCTGTAGCTCACTTTGGATGTCTGTAAAAAAAAAAAGGATTTTGTTTTCATTTGAAATGTTAACCTGTAGCCAAACATGGTGATCGGTACAGTTTAGGAGATAATAGGCATTTTATGTTTGAGAGTAAAAATTCTAGGTTAATAGTATTATTTTAATATACACACGCATTACATGTTGTTAGCTGCATGCAACATTGTACAATGCAGATACCGCAATACCAAGCTGGAATATGCGTGCGTAATGAAATCCTGAAACATGAACACTGGAAACTGGTATTTAAATTAGAGTATATTCATGGCTCTTTGGCTCTGAGGCACAGCACAGAGGTCTGTCTTTGTAGTGCCGCCGGCGGGGGGGGGGGGGGGGGGGGGGGGGGGGGGGGGGGGGGGGGGGGGGGGGGGGGGGGGGGGGGGGGGGG
>JAODJX010000015.1:5363622-5381645 GCA_026776945.1 Isichthys henryi
GTCCACCACTCTTTCTGTAAATGCATTTATTGAAATGAATTTGGACATGGGCCCCCCCCCCCCCCCCCCCAGAGTGCACAAACCAAACAATGCGCCCCCTGCTGTGACCGGTGATAGTGGGAGGTGTGGCTGGGGGGGTGGAATTTATAAATATAAGAGAAGTGTGAGGGAACGAGAAATCCCAGAATGCAATGCTCACGACCCAGAATGCAATGCTTCACCTCCTCAATCGATGGGGTACTAGCATAGGATTTTCCCCAAAAAAGGTTAACCCATTGTATCCCACTGTCCTCCTTATTAAAGGTCTTTTACCACAAAACTCACACATGTACCCACTAGTGTTTAAGGGTCCAACAGCGCGGCCCTCGGCGGGGCCCACCTGACACCCTGCTGACATTACCTGCTCTGAGGGTGTCCGTAGGTGTTGCCCACACCCACGCAGGGCAAATGGCGGACAACCTTCTTCACAGTGGCTGCATCCGGGAAGTTGAACATGACGGCAGCTGTGTGAACAAAGGAGTTCATACACCTAGAGTTCAAACTGAAACAAACGTACATAACATACAACAGCACGGAGCTGAAAGAGCTTAGGAGAGAGGTGGCATTGCAGGGCGGGAGCAAAGCATGCTGGGAAGTCACTGGCATGAGCACAGCACGGCGAGTCGATGCTCACTCTTGCAGGCCAGGAAGACCTCCAGGGCAGTGTCCTGCAGCAAGTAGCGCCTGGAAAACACGGCCCGGATCTCGGAGAAGAGCCATTTCCCGTGAAGGCCGTCTGTGTAAGCCAGGATCTGCGGGGAACATCATGAGACACTAAGGAACACATGAGGGTGCAGAGGGAGAACGGCCAAACGAAAGACACTTTGTTAGAAGCAGAGAGTCTCAGGAAAGAAGAGAGACTGACAGATAGGGGCCTGGCAAAGCCAGCAGCGCCCCCCCACCCCCCCCACCCAGGGACAGAGTGTACAAAGCTGCACCACATCGGAGAGGCTTTGCACCGTGGTACAGAAACACCCACAGTGAGGCCAGGCTTAACAGGAGGCTTCATACCACACAGGGCAAGTGGGCTGAGGTCCAATTTGTACTGTGGAATTAACCATTTCCGCATGACTGCCTGACCTAAAGGATCAGAGGCGGGTTTTACTGTTACGACTGTGCAGCTGTGGGGGGGGGGGAACCACCTCATCTACGAAATTAATGAGCATAAGAAAGAGCCAATCGATCGGGCCCGACAGCAGATCTAAGAATTTGATGTAATTCATGGTGAAAAGCAGTGATCGTATCTGTGCCCCCACCTGACCTCAATTCTCTATCTGACGACCCCCCTCCCCTCCTGAGGACCAGGTGCACATGCTCTATCCCCTGCCAGCTTAGGCCCAGAATTCAAGAATAGCATTTCAGAATAGTTAGACAAGGGATGAAGAAAACAGGAAACATAACTGCAAAAAACAAACAAAACAATACTCTGATAAATCAGAGGCATGGGATGGACAAGACAGGAAACAGCACTGCAACAACTAACAAAACGGCACTTTAAAATCAAACACAGGACTGCAAAAACAAAAAGGTACAGCAGAATCAAACAAAAACGGTACTGAAAAAAACATACTACAAAAGCGAAAAACTGCGAAAGACCATAAAACTGCGAGTGCCATTCTGGAACATAGAGGAACTAAACACAAGAACCAGACAGGAGATCAGTGTGTGGTGAGGTGTGTGTAGTTAGGATGAGCTCCCCCCACACCCATCCACACACACCCGCACAGACCTTCTCCTGCCGCACACCCATTCTCAACTCACCGCTGTCTTCTGACTACTCTCCCCTGACCTGTCATCTTCCATCAATAAACAAGATCATCACATGAATGTGGACCCAGACCAATGTGAAGCTTAATGAGAGCTGGCATAGCAGCTAATGAAGGAGTGCAGCCCCACCCAGAGACTCAGCCCTGCCCAGATAATGCCTAGGCTCCGCCCAGAGAGACTCAGTCCCGCCCATAGAGAGTCTCAGCCCCACTCAAATAGAGCCTGAGCTCTGCCCAGAGAGACTCAGCCCCACCCATAGTGAGTCTCAGTCCCACCCATATAGTGCCTGATCTCCACCCAGAGTCTCAGCCCCGCCAATAGAGACTCAGCCCCACCCAGATAGTGCCTGAGCTCCACCCATCGAGAGTCTCAGTACCATTCAGATACTGCCAGAGCTTCGCCCAGAAAGACTCAGCCCCACCCATAGAGAGTCTCAGCCCTAGATAGTGCCTGATCTCCGCCCAGAGAGACTCGGCTATGCCGGAAGCATTAGGAGGACCTGTCAGACTTATGCTAAATATGAGGAACCAAGACAGGCCATTTTAGAAGCACAAACTCGATCCTCCCAGCTGTAAATAAATAAGTAGATCCACTGGAGAGATGGCCAACAAGGGCCGGATAATGGATCACAGTTTAATGGAAGGGTTATATAATGGGCAGTTAGCAGGGTCAGCCAGCTGGGACAAGTTAGCCCAGTTAGCAGGGTTAGCCAGCTGGGCAGGGTTGGCAGGGCTTGCTGGGTGATCAGAGGGTCATAACCCAATGCAGCTGTCCAACATGAAAACAAAGCGGTACCAAAACAAGCAGAGGAGGATATGCCTGTGGATCCATCAGCACTGAGATGCAGAGGACCCTGAGCCCCTGGGCTGGCCTCCTGTGGGCCCACCATGGGCCAAAGAGACGACTGGTGGTGGGAAGAAAAGGTAACAGGAAGGAAATGGATGCCTAGGAAGGCTAGCTGAGCATGGGCAGCGCGGAGGGCATGGGGGCCAAGCTGCCTGGTGTGGGGGCTCCAGGAACCAGCTGGCAGCGAGCCCAGAGTGTCTGTGTCTAGGGA
Organism: Isichthys henryi; assembly: GCA_026776945.1. Taxonomy (NCBI): domain Eukaryota; kingdom Metazoa; phylum Chordata; class Actinopteri; order Osteoglossiformes; family Mormyridae; genus Isichthys; species Isichthys henryi. The sequence continues at coordinate 5,366,486 of JAODJX010000015.1, forward strand.
GATGGGGGGACATCTGTCACCATTAGCAGGGGCTCTGACACCAGTCTATAGCAGCTCCCTGTAATGACATTAAGACCCCCCTCCCCATCCCCAAAGAGCCGCCCAGCTTTTCAGTGCTGATTAAGGTAGCATTTCATGTAAATACAATCTGTAGGCTTCCTAACCCCATTTTATATTTCTGCCATAACAAATCACAGACACACACACTCACAATCACACACACAATATTTTGTGTTCTGCATAAATAAGTGGACAAAAACATATTGAAGATTAATCAAAGCCGTATAATGAGAACAAGATGATAAACCTAAACTTGAACTGGACTGGAATGGACTGAAATGAACTGGACTGGAATGGACTGGAATGAACTGGACTGGAATGGACTGAAATGGATTGGACTGGACTGAAATGGAGTGGACTGGAATGGATTGGACTGGAAAGAACTGGACTGAAATGGATTGGACTGAACTGGAATGGACTGGAATGGATTGGACTGGAATGGACTGAAATGGATTGGAATGGAATGAACTGGACTGGAATGGACTGAAATGGATTGGACTGGACTGGAATGGACTGAAATGGATTGGACTGGAATGAACTGGACTGGAATGGAATGGACTGAAATGGATTGGACTGGACGGGAATGGACTGGGCGAATTCTATGCAGACTTAAAAAAACAGGAACAAGTCCAGGATTTTGACATTTCCCATCCGATATGGACCCCCCAAAAAAATCTATATCTGCAATGATAATGAGTCAGTCATCAGGAAAAAGTCAAATTTGTCACACATGGCGTGACTCAGCCTTGGACAGGGGGAGAGAGGTGCCCTTTCCCCAGCAGCATGACATGGAACTTTCTAGAATGCTCTCCTGCTGTGATGCGTTGCTTCAGGCCAAGCTCCAGGTGCAATCCCCTGTGAGACGGGGGCAGGTGACCGAGTGTTTGTAAACGCTGAACATTTGGGCTGCGTGTCTGTGTGTGTGTGGGGGGTAAGGTGGCAGATTGGCGTGGTGAGCCCCTGTGTCTCTACCCGGTCAGGTGTGGCAGCTCCCTATCCTCACAGAAAACAGGCGCGATTGAAACCCTCAGCCGTAGAAACCCCTATAGCCCAGCACACTGCTAACTGTGTCAGTGAGCTGCGGGACTCATTCCCTCACGCTGTGAGGTATTAACCATGCAGTAATCATTTCTGCCCAGATTATTCTGTGTATGACTGATACGTTGGTGGCAGGGACGCCCTTGTCAACAAGACAGTTTTCAGTTTCCGAAATAATTACATTTTTAAAAATCAAATATGTTTCAATGAAACTCCTGAAAGTCAATCTCATGCACATTTCAAACCCTGTAAATTCTGCGAATTCAATTGTCAGCAATCAGACGATGAGTGAGGTTTCACTGCACGTATCATTTATAAATCCACGCTGACCAGCGAAAGAAAATTACAAGAATAATGAACGGGGCTGTTTTTCTTTTAAACGCAGACACGGCTGGATTTTCCAAGCCCTACGAAACTAGGAACCCTTTTTAACTTTAATTTGGATGGAAACAGAGGAAAAGCGCGCGCGCCCAGCAAGTCGTTGCGCCGCAGTTGCTCGGAGCTCGAGATTCATCACCGGAGCAGGAATGTATGGAAATGACAAGCAGGAACACGAGACATTTTCCCATACTACACTTCTATAAAAGGAAACTTTTTTTCCTCACTCCTCTCCTCCCTCCTGCTCTGCCCCCCTCCCCCACTTGTTCATCCACTGATCCTGAACTCTATTCAGAAATAAGGGATATAGTATTAACCGCCTTCTTACAGATAATGAACATTTTAAAGAAAACCGAGCCCCAAGGTGATGCACGAACAAGCACACATACAAAGCTCGTATTTAAACCAGAAATATATCGGTTTGTTCGTATTCAGGTGGCTGAAATCATCATTTTAGATACAAACTCAGCAACAATTACAGCTTTGGGTTTTTCCCGAGTGCAACTCTACAGTATGAACTCGGTGCTATTTTCGTCCTGCCAGATTTGCTGCAGGTCTCAAGCATGAAGCTCTCTTAAGGGCTTCCTTTATTCAGCGGGATCGGAGCCAGGACTGTGACCCGAAGCGCCCCCGAGGACGCGCGATGAATCCGGCGACGCAGAGCCGGGCCGAGGCGGCAGAAGCTGCTGTTCAGTCATAGAGCGATTCCTGCTTAAAAACACGATTTGCTCTAAATAACAAACTACGACAATATGAAAAACAGCAGTAAGAGGCAAGCAGGCCTACCGGCGTTTACCCGGCACACGATAGTGCCGCATTAAAGTTCGCTGAAAGACACCGCGTCTCAATCAGCATCAGGACAGTATGGTCCGTACGGCGAAGCCTCGCTTAAACTTTTATTTAATCTAGTCCCTGAACAGTCATTATAAGGTCGTTCAGATTGGCTTCTAATTCCAGCGTAATAGTATATTATCACAATAATATTAATTTTCATTCAAACACCATGTTTTAAACTATTCCAGACATCCATCTGCGTTATTCACGCCTTTGAAACTGAAATGTGTCCATTTACGTTTGTACACATAGGGCTACCCGCGCGACGTGTTAGCATCCGTTATTTTCCCTCTCCGGGTAATAAACCCAATAAAGGCGACGCCCAAATCAACCACTAACTTTTGCTAAAATACCGAGATCCCAAAGAGAATATTAACATCGAAAAGCATATAAATCTGATGGGCCAGAGATTAGCCATGATTACTATAATTAATTTGCAAATGAAGTTCTATAAAATACGCACAGGGGTGCGTTTAGAAAATCAATATTGTTTATCTTAGCCTAATTAAACGTCTGCAATATAAACGAAGAAAAAAACAATGAATGCAGAAAAAAATATTTTCGCTGTAATTAAAAATTATTTTCATGGGAATATTATTTAAAGAACATTTCCTTGGTGTGCCTAAGTGTGAAAATTGAGAAATTTTAATAAAAACGAAAATGGCGCATTGAAAACAATGCAAATGCGGAGAGTACGACGCAGCTAAAAATCATTCAACCTTTACCCTATAATATGCATATATTTATTATATTTTTATATAAAGACTCGACATTGTAGTTAAACGAAGGTCGTATAAAATGCCGCATTCAAACAAAACTGATCCATTTTCAAAAAACATAAACGTAAAATGCATGAAAACGTTTAAGCCGAAATGTTTCCGTAGGGTAATTTCGTAAAATTCGATATGGGTCGTTTAAATATATTGTTAACCACAAAAAAGTATCAGATTAATAAAATAATATTTGTATTATTTTAATGTTTAATAATAAACAGAATAAAAGTAAATGAGAGAAAATATTCAGTGCGGGTTCTAACACAAAACGCGAACAGCAGATTAACCACGGCACCTGAAATAGAGATGATTACAATAATCTCTTAGGCAATTTACTGCTCCAGTAATCAACAGTTTGTGCTTCGAGTTTAAGCAGGGATAATTTTTCACATAGGCTTTGCATTTCGTCGCAAATAATGAATAGAAAGGAATGAACCAAATTTTACTTACAAACGATATCTTGTACAGGTGCTTATCTTTGTTTCTAAAAGCAGAAAGCCACAGTTCAATTCACAAACTAAATTATATATTAAATCGATTTACAGAAGAACTTTTTAACATTAATTTGATACGTATTTCTATTAATTGTATGTTAAAGTAATATTTTTCATAAATTGTATTTGTAACCTATATTCAAAGACTCGAGTTACCAGACACACCACACAGTTATGTCAATATTTGAGATTAATAGTATATATTATTCTAATAAAACGAGAGGAGGGGCAATTATATACAAAATATATTTTTAATGTGGAAGGCGCATTAAAATTAAATTAATTTAAAGATTTCTAGGCAAGTTACTTGTGAGCGGCTCTCCAAGCCGGCTGCCCGCCCGACTCCGGTCCGCTTGGTCCCCGGAGCGCCGCGCTGATTGGACGCGGCGCCTTGACAGCTCTGCCTGCGATTGTAGCGCCAAAAGCCCGACCCCTTCGGCCCAGCTGGGGGGAGCGCTCATAAACTAAGTCACTCAAACGCTCCCAGCTGAGTCTGGCCATCACGGCAGACGGGGTTAAAAAAATGGGGGTGTCCTGTTAAACAGGTTGAAGATCTGAGGAATGACTGATCACCACTGGCTGTGCGTATTTCAGCGCATGCATCAGTAGAGAAAGCGAAAGATGCAGCCTCGCCTCGCAGACCTGCTTTCTGTCATTTACCACCGTCTACAGTCCAGCCGGCCGTTTTTTCTTCAGATTTCTATAATGCACTAACTTCTACGTCCACCGTTTTTCCCGGAACTCTATTTCCAATTAACGCAAGATTCTTTTCCCTTTTCTTTCAACACTGTGGAGCGCCTGCCTCTGGCTTAACCGTGAACATTGGATCCGTCGGCGTATTGTGAGACCCCGGTGTACAGCCCGGACATTTGCCCCAACATGATAGCCGCGCAGGCGAAGCTTGTTTATCAGCTGAACAAATACTACAATGAAAGGTGTCAAACTCGCAAGGCAGCTATCGCCAAGACCATCAGAGAGGTCTGCAAGGTGGTGTCGGACGTCCTGAAAGAAGTCGAAGTGCAGGAGCCGAGGTTCATCAGCTCATTGAGCGAGATCGACGCTCGCTACGAGGGAATGGAGGTCATCGCTCCCACGGAGTTTGAAGTCGTACTTTATCTAAATCAAATGGGCGTTTTCAACTTCGTGGACGACGGATCATTGCCGGGGTGCGCAGTTCTGAAGCTCAGCGACGGGCGGAAGAGGAGCATGTCACTGTGGGTCGAGTTCATCACCGCTTCGGGGTACCTCTCCGCCCGAAAAATCAGATCAAGGTTTCAGACGCTGGTGGCACAAGCTGTGGACAAATGCAGCTACCGGGACGTGGTGAAGATGGTCGCCGACACCAGCGAGGTGAAGCTTAGGATCCGGGAAAGATATGTCGTTAAGATCACCCCCGCTTTTAAATGCACCGGCATCTGGCCTAGGAGCGCGGCGCAGTGGCCCATGCCTCATATTCCGTGGCCGGGTCCAAATCGGGTGGCAGAAGTCAAAGCCGAAGGATTCAACCTCCTTTCTAAAGAGTGCTACTCGTTGACCGGTAAACAGAGCTCCGCCGAGAGCGATGCCTGGGTCCTGCAGTTCAGCGAAGCCGAAAACAGGCTGCTGATGGGAGGCTGCAGGAAGAAATGCCTCTCCATCCTAAAGACTCTGCGGGACCGGCACCTGGAGCTGCCCGGACAGCCGCTGGACAACTACCACATGAAGACGCTTCTCCTGTACGAGTGCGAGAAGCACCCGCGCGAGTCCGACTGGGACGAGGCGTGCCTCGGCGACCGGCTCAATGGGATCCTGCTGCAGCTCATCTCCTGTTTGCAGTGCCGGAGGTGCCCCCATTATTTCTTACCCAACCTGGACCTGTTTCAGGGTAAACCTCACTCAGCCCTGGAAGCTGCCGCAAAGCAGACGTGGAGACTCGCACGGGAAATCCTGACGAATGCGAAAAGTCTGGACAAATTATAGACCCGTTTCGATATACGCGCACTAATCTGTCTTTTTCTATCTCGGAGATTTATGAAGAAACGGCAAATGGGATATTACGAGAAAGAAAGGTACATTTCCAAATAACGTAAAATGTTTTTGAACGTTTTCACGAAGAGTAGAAATTTGCGCATAGATCACAAACCTTTGTTGAAAAATACGATGCAACGTGCCACGGTCGATTTTCTATTAAGTGCCCTGAAATTTAAAGCAGCCTAACAAAAATACATCCAGATTTATCGTTTTCATTGCTCGGTGTCAGGCCTTAGCTAGAACTTTAACTGCTAAAATTTAAGGAAACACTTTGAAAATAACTTCAATGTTAAATAGACGGAATAAGGCTCAATAAAAAGCGTGCCGTGTTTAAAGATAACTTTTGCGTTCGTTTACATTTAGAGTAGAAATGTCAGCTAACAAAAAACAACAAAACAAACAAAAATAGGCCATTTTAAGCCGCTCAGTCTGCATAAACACGGGCAACTTGCTGTAACGAGCAAGAGAGGCCAGAATTATGGAAACACGGTTATAAAATGATGCTGTGTTTTAGTATTATGTTTCACGCACATCTATAATATTGTCACGTAAATTTAGGCTTAACGTAATAAGCTACTACGTCTGTTATTGTTACAGTAATAATTCATAATTTTATTATCACCATGAGCATCATGATGGTCCGTTTATTATCACGCCAGCCCCGCGAGTGTTACCAGCTTCAGTTCACTGCAAGAATAGTGACATTTAATGATCACGCTAATTGAAAAATAAATATGCAAACAGAAATGCGGTCTTGCTGCATCAGGAACGTCTTTCAAAATCTTCGTACCTTCTCCAGACCGCCAAAACCAAATGTTACCATCAATGCACAACTACTGACTGATAATTACGCGCACTTCAGTCGTTTGCTGAGCATAGGCCTATACGCAAAACCTAAAGGACACTAAATCAAATTCAGTTGTTGAACGTCAAACATCACAAACAGGAACGGTATTCTGGGAAGACGGGGCCTAACTACGAATCATTTTAAGGAGTGCCGCCAATTCGATGTGCAGCAGGCATATTTTTTCCTGTATTGCGTGGACAAAACGCTTCTGAATAATAATAATAATAATAATACATCCGGCATTGTGTATTGCGTAATACATGACATACTGACATTCATGGAAATAAAACGTAAAAGTTAAACATTTTCCATCTTTTTAAGGTTATTTAAAAATGAAGCGAAACTAATATAATTGAGATACGAATAACACTTATAAAATAAATCTTTTGTTAATTCACAAACATGGCGCACGTATTTGACACATTTATTTACATTATTTTTTATTTATTATGCAAAAAATGTAACGTTACATGTGCGATGAAAATAATTTTTCTTACGTTCAGATTTAAAAGTTTGAATTAGACTAACACCAAACAAATACGAAATGATACCAAATTTCCAAAAAAGCGCAAATATGTGTGTTGCCCGTCCTTTTCAGTCAGGATTAAGGAATTTGTATGTATGTAGGCTACAGTACGTATTATCCCATAAATATTTACTTCATCGTAATGTAAAAATAAACTATAATAAATTAAACGCATCCCTGTAATAAACAATCGGACGAATTAACTCTGCGTTGGTAAACTGCGGTGTTTTAGGCCCCGCGCGACCTGGGCTCCTTCTGACTGTGCGCGCCCTCGTGAGGGGGAGGCATTTAAAATAAACGCAGCGATTTTTACGTCGCTTGAGGACAAATCAGCATTCATGCCGACTGAGGGAAGTTAGATGGCAGGTCTGCTATCCGGGCTTAGATGTGGGGTCTGTTTTTTAATCATTTCCACGTTTTTTAAATACCTATCTTTTTGTTCTGCATTGAATAAATGGATTTTAACAACCTCTTACCTTTGGATCGGTTTTCTTGAAACTAGGCTCTTCTTCATCCACTTCAAAGTAGAGTTCTGAGGCCGTGATTGACAGGGTGCCTTCGAATACTCCCGCGGGGCCGACCAGCTGAGCGTCCGCGCTAAGGAGCACCGTGCCTGGTAGAGAGAGCACGAGTACCACCGGTCAGCAGCGAGCCCGACCGCTGCAACGCAGAACTGCGCAGAGGTGACAGTGAAGAGCTGGCCGGGATCAGGCTTTCACATTTACAGTGTCCCATTCCGCAGCCTTATTTCACATTTGTAAATCGTGAATACCAATATCAATCCGGCCATTTGTCTAGCAGGCTATCGGTGTAAAATTCCTATGTAGAGTTCCCCTAAAAAATAATAGGCCTATTATTATTATTATTACTATTATGAAGAAGAAGGAGGTAGGTAGATAGATAGACAGACAGACAGACAGACAGACAGAGCTGGACTAGTAGTAATGATAGTATTTTTATTACTGCGGAAAAGGAAGTAACGGTACGCTGCCGTTTTATTAGTACTACTGCAAAGAGGAAGTGAACTGACTTGTAGGACTAAAAAGACATCAAGCTGTCTGTCGGGAGCAGCAGGGCGCGCGCACGCAGTGCTCCGTGCGTCGGCTTCCACCGCAATCAATGCGCAGGATCAGGCGCGCTCTCATTTGCATTGATTGCGGTACGAGGCTCCGCCGCTTAATCTCTCATCAATCTTGATGTGTCCCGGAGTGACAAAGACAGGCCGCTGAGGACCCCGCGACCGCCTTTGTTATCATACCCAAATGCACGGCTACATTGTACTGCCAGATGGTTATCACGGAGGTATGGAAGCGATCTGATTTCCCCAAGCACTCGCGAATCTGTACCCAGCAAATGACCGTATTTATTTGTTCACTCTCACATTAACCTCCTGTGCATTAGCCTGGGGTCCGTAGGTGATTTCCTCTCATTTTGTCCCAGTTACTTGCAGACATTCAATTACGTTACGCAGGCACCGTCAAATCGCTGGAACACTGCGGTCCCGCTAGACGCCCCAGGGCAATTTCCCGGACTTTGGAGGGCACGGCGCCGCATCGTTCCTTATGTCTTTGTAATCCTGGTCTTGGAAGCGCCGTCCATGCGTCTCATTACAGAGCTTATACAGGCATGTACGTGTGTCAAAAATTAGATTATGATTCAACACAAAGACAAAATACATATGCAAAAAACAGCGAAGTTGATTTTAAATACAGTGCTGTGCACCAGTCAAGAAAAGCAAAAGTTAACAGCTATTCGGATTTTTAAATTTATAAGCTAAGTCTGTTCATTAAGAATCGAGAGCCGTCGAAGTGAAAAACCTTAATTCGCCAACAGCAGGTTCAGGGCCGATTTCATTTAAATCCTGCACAAGCCACTGTTGGAATAACTCAGAAAAGCTGGGAGGACGGTTATTAAACATGTGCAACCACTAAGAAGCGTAAGCGTGTTTATACCAAAAATTACCATTATTTAACTTAAGGTTTTTTATTGTAGGTTTTCTGCATTAATTTACAATTCAATTTACGGCATTTTTACACTGATCTAGGGCGATTATTATTATTTTTATTACTACTACTATTACCAGAAACGGTCATACGTTTAATAAGTTTTGGAAATAATGCTTATACAATTTACAAGTCAAAAAATACAGAAGTGTACATAGTTAAATAGTGTGCAATTATGCCTATAAACTCGCCCTTCCAATGACAATCTTAAAAAATACTAATGTTTTTATGTAGGCCTAGAGCTGTAGTACTTTTTACAAATGTCCACAGAAAAACAATAACCCTATAAATGAATGATGTGAACACACACGTGTAAACATAAAAAGGTACAATTATGAGACAAGCAAAGAAGAAATGCGTGCAAACTGAAAGGTGAGATCCACGGGTTTAGATTAATAGCCTCTTTACATTAGTGCTACTCCAGGCGGCCGTATGAAGCTCACTCAAGTATTTAAAATTAGAAATTACCATACATGATATGACCTTCTCCATAAACAGGCAGGGCGCATGGCCGAAACGGCCCAAATCCGCCATTTCGAGCATGAGGCCAATCTGGTCCAGCGTATCAATAAAATAAAGTGACTTGCTCGCGCCTGGAAAATGAAGGCTTAACGAGGAATTAACATACAAGTAAGGGATGTTACGACCGCGACCCTGCGCTGATTTGGCGCTTGGAAGACGCATGGATGGATGGATGTTACCTGTTAGGCTTGCCGGGTCCTTCTCCTCCAGGGATGACAGGGCATCTTCGCCTCCGTCTCCCACCCCGTCAGTCGGCCTGCTGTGTTGTCTTACGGTTTGTCTCCTTATAGATCCTCCGCCTTTCAGAGTATCTTCCTCTGCAGAAAGTAAATCATTGTATCGTCTCTGTCTCTTCTTTACCTTTTACTTTACGGTATTCCATTGTTCGCAAACACACCGCAAAACGAAACAATCGAAGCCTAATATTTAAAAAGCAATATCGTCTCAACCAAATGCGAGACAATTAGTCTATTTAATAAATCTCTGGTATTTGTGGAAAACGCAAATAATGAATATAGTCGATAACTGGATAAGGAACAGAAATTGTTTCTTTTTGAAGTTTATGTGAACATTTTTGCGGCACCTCCATTGCAGAGCCGATTTCCTGTGAGATCTATCATGTTACCTCTCGCTGATGAAAACTCCGGGAGCAGCGCAAAGGGTTAAGCTTACAATCAAATTACACAGCTAATTTCAGGGAAATTTACTCTGTAACAACCAGGATGTCCATCAATACCTCTTCAAAAGGGCGGATAAAGTGCAGACGATGAACAAAGTCGCGGCGCCTAGTGCGAACAATCGGAGAGGCTCATTATTAATCGACAGTTTAACTCCTGCAACTTTGTACCGGCATGTGAACGTAAAAAGCATTTCGAAAACGAAACTTCAGTTCGAAGCAAAGAGAGGTTTTAGTCCCTTTCAAATATGAAAATAAATTTCATTCAATAAACTCAGGCGTCAACGCCCTGGGACAAACGTCAAACAAATCACAGCAACACGGGATTAATTAATAACATTTTTATTTTTCAGCTGTTCCGTACAAAATTTGATCTATCAAACGGATTATTTAAAAAGAGTCATAATCCATAAACATTTATATAATTTGCCGTCACTACAGGGACACGGGGGGATATAAAAGCAGCAAGCCGCTTTTTCCCATTTTAAATAAGTTTTGTATTTAAATAAGAAGCGGGGGGAGAAAGGCACGGTGCTGCTCCCGCATGGAAAGCGCCGCGGACACCGACACGGCGGAAAAGCCGGGCCGCACCGTCCTCTGCCTTGGAAATACACTGTCCACTTATATTTAGACCGGTCTTCCTGTAATTAAGTCTCTCCCAAGGATTTTTTTTTTGCTACTGATGATGAAATTACTACCAGCTTCCCGGTGCCACCCGCACGCCTCGGTATTCTCATGCGGCAGAAAACGCACTGATTTTACTCACGCGGCATCATGAACATGTAGTCAATGAACATACGAAAGGCACAGCCCGACTGTACGCTCCGCGATAATACGATGCGGTTCTAATCATATTTGCTGGCTATTCTGTTAATGTTTAGAGTTTACTAGATAAATCATTAGATCAATGCGATGATCATTTTTACTCGTCGGTGATTTTATTTGGCCGCGTACGTTCAAATTTAGAGATGGTCAAAGTACCACAGTCAGCAACAGCATGACTCAGCCAGAGACAGAACATTACATTTTATCATAACCTATATTTTCACAGTCATCATCGCTAGATGAACAATCCTTCAGTATTTCACTGAAGACACTTTGTATAGCGGCTTTCTGTGGTGTTCGTGTTGAGATCTGATCGAGACTGACACTAAGTCAGCGCTAATATGTCTCACAGAGTCACCAGCCTGCTACAGGGAAATGATTTCGACTGTAACGAGTGCGACTACACAGCATTATGGGTAAAGAGTAACTTCACCTAAGTCAGGAGTATGTTACATTGTTTATGACAAATTCACATATCATTACCAAAAATCTATCATGACGATCTGCGTGTGTGTGAAATTACCCACTACTATAATCTTTTTTTTTTATATAAACAAAATTTGACAGGACATTCTGACGGTATATTGTACATAAAATAGTTCTGAAAAGCGATGCAAATTTCAGGATTCCTGCAAACTGAATATCCATATCAGAAGTCCAGCGTAAAGAGCAGGAGGGCGCGGGCCCACTGCAGCGGGCAGCTTGAAGCCATTTACATTCTGCTACAGGCCGGCTCCGCCGCCCAATTAAACTGTCAGAATTAACAGATTTGTTCTGGGAGGGAGTGCAGCCGGCAGTGTGGGCAGGGGGCGACACTGCTGACCCAGGCAGCTCCCGGCATTAATCTCCAGGCATTTATCGCAGACCCTAACTCTGCAAGCCCCCGCGTGAGCCTGAGACGTGTGGGTGAGAAGGTAGTGCATACTGACCCAATAAGCAACCGGCTTTGGTACACGACCCGTGTGTGTAAACCCAAGCACACCCATTTCACGTGGGTGATGCATCTGGCTTGTAGTTTAGTGTAACATTACACGTGTTTTAGCTCATGAGTAAATGAAAGATGCACCTCATCGCTGCAAATGTGCCTTACGATTTTTATCTGGTTATGCTCACATTAAGGTACCAGTAACCTATTTCACTGAGCCTAATTTTAGGATTTATTATCATTATGATGATATGGATAAGAGGTCCTTCACATCGGAAGTATTCAGTCACTCACAACCATGCGAACTCAGCTGTGCTACGTGATGTCTGATCTTTAAAAGTAAGGCTATCTGTGTGAAGAATCCTGATTCAAACTACTAAAAAGCATCATGACAGATCACCATCATCATCTCACAGATCACTGCCCTTCCTCCCTAATTCACTATTTTCATATTTGGAGATATTCCTGAGCAAGACCTCCCGACATGGACCCACACGCCGTCACCCCAGGAGCTCTGTTCCTATTGTTTGCATCTCCCCATTGTCCACTTGTCCCCATGTCTCAATTGTCCCCATTTTCCCCATGTCCCAATTGTCCCCGTGTCCCCATCTCCCCATTGTCCCCATGTCTCAATTGTCCTCGTGTCCTCATCTCCCCATTTTCCCCATCTCCCCTGTGTCCCCATTGTTCCCATCTCCCCATTGTCTACGTGTCCCAATTGTCCCCAAATCCCCATTGTCCTCGTGTCCCCATCTCCCCATTGTCCCTATGTCTCCATCTCCCCATTGTCCCAATTGTCCCTGTGTCCAGACCTCCCCTCCCTGCACAACTGTCAGCTGGAGGTGCTTTTGCCCCTAAGCATTCTGGGATTGACTTTTTGGCCACATTCTTACTGATCTCCTGCACACTGGTCACTGATCAGGATGTTTGGAGTGACGTTTGGGGCTCGTCTGGCATCAGGCCTCTCCGATTGAGCAGAAAATGGAAACAAAACCCAGGACTTACAAGTGAGACTTTCAGAAAAGTCCCGGTAGGACTGAAGCTGGTGAAGCTCATACTTATTTTAGGGTGACCGGCCATGCGGCCATGGGGCACTTTAAGGCACCGTCTAAAATGCTCTTTCAGGAAAACCTAAAAAACAAAGATGAGATTTCATGTGTTTGTCTGTATAAACTACCCACAACAAACTGATAAAGAAAAAATAATACAGTGAATCTAGTGAAATTTTTGTGAAATTTATTTTATGATGGCATTTTAAGGCAGGAATTAAATGGCGAGGTTCTCGAGTAAATTATAAATGCCCATTTGAAGAAACAGAAGTAAAAATACATGTTTATGGTACCAAACAACCTTCTTTCCCAAATTTTAATCAAGAAATATAATGTACTATAATATAATAAAACACCAGGAACATCGATATCTCCTACTTAAATAATTATAATGGTAAAATATTATATGCCGGAAACTAATCTAACAAACGCCATGGCAGTAAAGGTAACAGCAGTTCTCTGCTTGTACTTTGCAATAATGAAATATGTCTTTAAGAAATACATCAGAAAAATGTAATGTGGCCGACTTTACCGAGGTCAAAGGTTACAGGGAATTCAGAAGACTCCCGTAAGAGCCCAGCGCATGCGGCGTGACGGCGAGATTCCCGGGCCGGGTTCTGGCAGGACGCACCGTTGGGGACTGAAGGGAACGGCAGGGGATTGTTAGACACTGGAGCCGCGCCCCATCGGCAAACTACGGATTCCCCTGAAGCAGGACGCCCGCCATTCCGCTAGCTGTGCACCACACTGTTCCCATTAAAATAGCTATTCCAATAACGAATAATACCTGGAGTGAAAAACACACACATTTTTTATGTTTCCCCTCGAAATGTGCTTTGTCGTTCCCCCTAATAGTGAAGCACTTGATCACCTTTAAAGTCGTTTGCCTGTGTGTGATTGGTGTGCAACTGGGGCTACAAGGAAATACCATACTGACATTATCATCTGGGTGAAAGGCAGCACACAGCCTATGGAGCGAGAGAGGGAGAGAGCGACAGGCTGCAGGACAGCAGCAGAGTCAGTAATCGAACGGCCCTCTGACGTTGAGTCACTGAGTCTGAGCAGTCGCTAATCGAAAGGCCCACTGACATCTGGAGTCACTGATATCTGACTCCGGCCTTGTTTCCCAGCGTCCATATGAATCCAAATACAGAGGTGGGGTGGTGGGTTTATAAACATTCACAAGCTCAAAAAGCCCCCCCGCACAGGCCAGCAGCACGTCATTGACACTATGCACGGAAAGCAAGATTCCCGCCTTGTGAAAAGGAGGACCTGCTAAGGCTGAGACTCTCTAAAGGACTCCAGACGACAACACTCATATTCACTCTCGCTTCCTGAATGACCTTTAACCTCACGGACGCAGCGCTGACCCTAAAGGGAAGAGAGCTGGCCGGCCTGGCGACACGCATGGATGTGGCGATACTTACCCAGAGCCCCCAGAGGAGCTACACCAAGAGAGCTGATGGGGGTAATGACTTTCTGCTGGCGGAGCAAGCGGAGTAAATGTTTGCCGCGGAGACGGCCCTGTCAGCTCGGCCGCAGGGTCTAACCTGGGAGCACCTGGCACCTAGAGCTTTGCTTCTCTGCTACTACAAAATGTTTTATGGCCGCTGTAGTGGGGGTGTTTACCGTCGCCCCCCACAAGGGGACTCACCGTCCTCGGCGGCGGCCTTGAGCACCGCCTCAGGGTGCGTTGATCCCAGGGGGTTCCACACCAGGCGTCTCCTACGCCGCAAGTCGTCCTCCCAGGGGTCTAGGCGCCAGAAGTGGCGGGATCGGCTGCGGGGAGATGGAGCGACCCACGTGTTAGCCGTTAGCGAGCGGCTCACCAGCCGCACTAGCCAGCGCCACATAAAGCCGCCCTTGTTAAAGTCCTGCAGAAATCCCCGGTTCCACCCCCGGCCCCCGGTCGAGGTAAAATGGGTGCTTAATGAATCACCGTAAAAGCATCTGCTGACAGAGATCAGACACCCCCCCCCCCCGCCCCCCCGGGGGGGGGGGGCCGGTTGACGGGTGGGGTGGTGCCGGGGCCGGGGGCCGGGCCGCGGCCAGTACATCGGGCAGAACAGCGTGGCCTGGTTCCTCCGGATTGGGGGCTTTCCCAGCGTCATCCACCAATCAGACGCTGTGCAGAAAGAGGCACCACAGAGTCAGCGGGAAACGCAGACATACGCAGAGGACTTCAATCTCACGTATCGAG